>NW_004624792.1:4714515-4758882 GCF_000247695.1 Heterocephalus glaber | reverse complement strand
AATAAACATGAAAAAATGTTCAACATCACTGGTCATTCGAGAGATGCAAATGAAAACAATGCTGAGATTCCACCTCACCCCAGAAAGAATGGCTATCATGAAATCAACCAATAACAAATGGTAGTGTAGCTGTGGGGGAAAAGGAACCCTGCTCCACTGCTGGTGAGAGTGTAGACTGGTGCAACCACTGTGGAAATCAGTATGCAGATACTTCCATGAACTAAGATTGGAAGTCCCTTTTGACCCAGCTCTTCCCCTGCTGGGTATTTTCCCAAAAGAATTAAAAGAATCATGCCACAGTGATATTATGCACCCACGTTCATAGCAGCACAGTTTGTAATAGCTAAAATTTAGAAACAGCCCAAATGCCCATCAACTGGAGACTGAATAAAGAAAATGGGGTTTTTTAATAAAATGGACTACTAATCAGCCATAAAAAAATGAGAATTTAGAGACTTTTATAGCTAAATGGATGTACATTGAGGCGATACTCTTAAGTGAAATAAATAGGACACGTGTAAATACTGAATAGTTTCTCTAGTGTGAGAAACTGAAAGTGTAAATATAATAGATAATGTGAAATAGAAAGAAAAGGTGCAAAGGGGAAGAGGAAGTGCGAGGGAGAGGGAAAAAGAAAGAAGGGGATGGAATTAATATGAGAAAATGAAAAAATGGAAACAAAGTCTTCATAAATAGGGAGGGATAGATGGGTTGAGGAGAGGGCCGGAAAATGGGGAAAAAATGACCCAGAGAGATTATGTAAAGGTGCAAATTTCCAATGATGAGTGTCATTATATTGTATACCTAACATGTACCAATAAAATTAATTTTTGTGAAAAAAAAAATCTACACTAGACGTGGTGGCACACATCTACAATTCCAGAACTAGGGAAGCAGAGGCACGAGGATCTTTGTGAGTGCCAGACTTTTCAAGGACAGCCTGAACCATATAGCAAGATCCTGTCTCAAAAAAAAAAAAAAGGAAAACGAAGCTGAGGCATGATCTTGAGTTTCAGACCAGGTTGGCTACATAGTGCATCCCTGGAGTAAGAGAGACAGACAGACAGACAGGCAGCCAGAAATTTACCAATAAAATAAAATTTTTTAAAAAAGATTACAATTACAGTCACCCAGGTAATATTGATTAAATGGGGATCAAATGGAGACAAATCACATACAAGGAATTTCCCATTTAGAATATCAATCACTGCTATTTATCTCTAGGGGAAGTAGTAATTCTTTTCCTTTTCATGCTAACCAGTGAATGTGCCTCAGTTTTCCATGTTAGCTCCTTGCTGTGTTGGCTCCTGGAGGGCTTGTCCCGTCTTACTGCACACAAGATATCTAATTAACTTACCTACCTGCACTATTCCCCCCTCTGAAGAAGTACCCCTAACTGCTGTGAAGGGGGCAAAGGGTGAAGACTGTTCTGGCTACTTCAGATGAAGAGGGTTGTAGTTGTCATCAGCAGTTAGAGTTACTCTACAGAGAGTCTAAAGGCCCTCGATAGGTGCCAGGCATTGTCATCTTGGTAGCCATGTAGCTTTCAGTCTGGAGGAGACAAAGCCAAAGAAACAGTTATTACATGGACCAAATTATAAGGTCAGCAGGATTGCTATGAATATAGCCAACAAGGATTTCCACTGGGAGGAAGTAGTAATAGCCTCCCACAAAGAGGATAAGGAGAAGGTCCAAGGGACTTCAGAATCCCAACATAGAAGTCATATTGTATAGTTTAGCAGTTATAAGCTGTTTACAAGGTCAGTCTGGTGGGTCCCAGCAAAGGAAGTCTAGCACATTTGTCATTGGTTCCATTTGTATAACTGCTTGGAGTTCAGCAGCCTCTAGGCAAGAATAAACAAAACATTTTAAAACTTAGAGCATGTATAATCTAAGCATGAGCACACTAGAATGAGAGGGCAGGTTGGGGAGAAAGTCACACTTAGAAATTGAAATAGTGATTTTAACCTGCTAGCTCTTAGATTCTTTCATTGATAAAGGTTATGTATGTATAAGTCTGATACTTGTCATAAATCTCTCTAGTTTTAGCTGTAAGAAGATAAGAGACAATTTGAAGAACAAATCTCATTAAGAAATTTAAAACACTAGCTGAGCTGTTATGGATTTTACCATAGTTTTTTCCTAATGATCGATAACTGTGGTCAGCTACTGATGTAGCTAGAAACTGCCGGAAGGGTCAATGACTGGAGCCCCTTTTTATATCTAGCTTTATTACTATGGCATTATTTTATACCTCTTTTTGTTATTGTTTTCTGCTGGGTGTTTAAGAGCAAGTTAAAGTGAGACCTGTGTCAATCAGTATGAACCTCTTGCTATCTATCGAGGTCAGTTAAGTCTCCTCAGGCATTACTTTGAAACATGCATAGACCCTCTCAGCTCCTCTGTCATTGTCAGCCCTCAAGATGGGTCACAGACTTGCTTGACCATGTTGGTTTCAGTGAAACCACGAGAGACTTTTCCCTCTTTGTGACCCTTCTTTGGCACACAGTACATTTGTCCTCTGGTGCCCAGCAATCTCCCTGCTCAGGACGTTGATTTACCAAAGATGTAGGATCCTGTAGGAAAGGTTCCTTTGTATCCTGGATCATTGTTGACCTTGAGGGGCCAGGGCCAAACTATTGGCTGTTCTCATACCCCACTTACCTTTCTAGTTTTGGTCTCTAAACTTTAGTTGTTGAACACCCAGAAGAGAAGATCAGTAACATAAGTATTTCAGGAGCAGTGAGCTTAACTATTATAATAGTTAAGACATCAAGCACTTTTGAAGTATAAAGCACAGTTAGAGGGCTGTTATTTCTTACCAACCATAGTTGTTTTAGTAGTTGAATCCCTGTAGAATATTAACAGACAGCAGTTATATATTATAGAGAAGCTTAAGATCATGAGCCACACATAGTATTTTAGTATGACAATCATGATGACATTGTCTTTGTAACACTTACATGTCTATCTTAGTACGGAATAGTCTTTCAGTCAGACACGTTCATCTGATCACAAGACATTAAATGACATAAAGAAAACTCTTATTTGTTATCCTTTAGTAGGATGCCATCTAAAGAGAACATACATATTGGCCTATAAATGTATCTTAGGAGTTCATAATGTCTAGTCTCTAATTTTAGTGTGACATTGTTTCAACTTTTTAGTGACTGAGCATCCCTAAGTGTGGTGACACATATAACATACATCACATAAGTTTTTAAGATAAATATTATTTGACTGGTTTTCTCATGCTGGCTTGACATGTACTTCTTATCACAAGTAGCCAGAGTGTAAAAAAGGGCAGATACCTGCGTCAAAAAAGATCATTACCATAAACAATATCTTAGAAGACCTGTACACCCAGAAGGCATGAATGATATTTAGTACACCATGAAATAACAGTGAATATCAGTTACGTGAAACCCCTTGTCATTTAATTTTGTTTTGTACCAAGAACATTTTAAATAAAACCTTATTGTTTTTTCACAGAAAATTTAGCCCATGACCAGTGTATAACTATCACAATGATATGTTTAGGAATGTATTTCCCACAAGGCTATGGAAATTATTGGGGTCCCCTTTGTGAACAAAGGCTGGAATAAATTTTTTTCCACACAGCTGCTTCTTTATTTACCAAGGGGAGTCCTCTCCTGTAGTTTTCCTAAGCCCAAGAGCCTTCAATTATCTTAAATTTTTAGATGACCTGAGAGCCAGATCATAACAATTAACACATTATTTTGACCAATGAAAGATTCCTAAGTTATACATAGACAACAATATGTACTGTATGTGTAAAACCAGTTGACATTGTTTGGATCATCTGGCAACCTGGAGGAACCATGTCTTTAATTACATTTATCTATAAGCCACTTGAGTTACAGGCAAACATCTTTAAAAATCCAAAATGCCAAAAGAAAAAAGCTCAAACATAACAGTTGTACATGTTGTAACAAATTGAACAGACACATAAGACCACTTGTTTATAAACCAGAGTGCACTCAGATGTATTTGGCCAAGTTGAATTATAATAACTTGTATAATTTTTAGGTTTATAACTATAAATAAGACTAGTCATAAATTTGTAGATCAATTAACAGATCTCTTGTAATAAGAATCAAAAGGAATAAAGTTTTCTACACCTGTGAAAGCAAAAATGGGCCCTAAGCTGATGGTTTATCTGACTGGAATACCCAGCTATACAGACTTCTCATTGTTGCTTTTGATAACCATAGTTGTTCGATAGTCACATGTAATTGTTCCCTCTAAAGGGCCAGGTTTGCATGTAGAAGAGACTAGGTGACACTCTGGAGCTAAGTATAAATTTCAAACAGTGAAGGAAGAAGGCCTGCCAAAACTCCAACCTGCTGTGCTACAGATGTCTACTTATGACAGTTTTTCCCATTTTGAAAAGAAACAAAAGGAAAGAAGTTATCTGTGTCTATCTCTTTTTTTCTGTGCCCAGTCTAAGGTGCCCCTTAGACTTTATCTCATCCAGTGCCAGTGGCAGCTGACTAGAGGTGCAAGGAAGTGGCCAGAGCCAGGTTAGCTGTTCTTACCATTCTCTAATTTTGCCTGAGGGCTGAAAGACAGATCAGTCTGAACTAAAACTTTTACATTTATCTTTGAGAGTTTCAGGATTAAACCTAGAGCAGTTATATAGCCCAGTGATAAATGAAGGTCAGCTTTACTCTGGAAGGATTCCAAGGAGGGGAAACTCACCATTCTGGAAGCTTTGTCTTGAAATCCAGCAGCCACAGAGGAGGGAAGTGCCTTGAATCAAACTGCGTTATCTCTCAGGAGCAGGGCAGTGGAGAAGGAACAGAAGAATATGGCACAAGAACTAAATCTTAACCATCTCAGGTGTAGAAGGACAATTAAGATCCAGGAGCTTTTCCAGGGTAGATCTGTGATCCTTAACAAAACATGTCTCCAGAGACAAAAGCTATGATTGACTCTCACTGTGTTGCCAAGCAGAAAAATCAAACCAATAAACAACCCAAATGGCTGCTTTTTGCCTCTTGAAAGAGAATAAAACTGTTCTAACTATATTGTTTAGGGCTTTTCTTTTTAAAGAAATTATTTTGAATCTATAATATCTATTTTATGACTTAAATACCCTACAGGCTGTTGAGCAGCTCCCTGATGTTGTAGAAACACTCCCAAAGCCATGTCTCATCTTTTATTAACATACAAACTGAAATGATGTCCTGTAGCCAGGCACTTCGAAGTACTCACTAGCAGAGAGAAAAAGCCCAAATAAAGCTCAAGGTGGGTAAACATCCCCCAAAATTACCATACAGCATTTTATAAGTCCATAGTCAGTGTTCCAAAGTCCATAACCTTTCAGAAAAGGCATTTTTCTCCCCTACACACATAAATGATGAAGACCATGCCTAGGTGGGAGAAAAGGTTCAGGAAATTTTACTCTATCAAAGATTTGTTTTGTACATTTGTCTGGAGGTCTTACTAGTAGTAGAGAAAGCAGTCCAGACCTGTAGCTCAACTCTTCATGGAGGCTTACAGAAGGGCTCTGGTGGCATTGTTTCAGATCAGTCTGAGACAGAGAATATCTGATGATCACTGACATAGAGTTCCCCTTTCACCTCACTGAGGAGTCCAGATAGGGACAAGATGTGGAGATTTTCTGTGATTACCCAGATGGGCTGTTGGGAGCTAGTTTCTTCTGAGGGACCTTTGGGTATCCACCAGAGAGTAGCCCTGGCCATGACCCCTCAGTTGTCACCTCAGTTTCTTCTAGTTCCACGCAATCAGAGATCTGTCTCCAAAAGGAACCCAATTGTCTATCTGGGCAATGTTCTGCCCACCATTGGTGTCAGTGGGAGTGACTGGAGAAACCTGTCCTCTGCTTTGAGAGTGGCAGCTGCCCTAAAGGCAGTTACTAGCTGGCAGAGTAACCACTGTTTGGCATTCTATAAGGGACAGATAAAAGCCTGAACTGTCTTTATCTGAGCCAATTTTATAAGAGACCCATTTTACAACCTTTTTAAGCAACTAAGTCCAAATGCAGCACTTAGAAAACAAGAATAAAATGTAATTTTAACAAAAGACAATGCATAAGAAAAACAAGAAATTTGCAAACATTTAAAACATACAACTTAAAATTAAGACACTTTTGAAACAAAAGCCAAAACAAAGGCCAGAATTTATGAAGCAAAAACCAGAATCTATGAAACAAATGTCAAGAGCCTATGAAACAAAAGTTACAATCGATAAAGCAAAAAGACCAAAGTTAGAACATACGGAACAAAAGCAGACTCTTGCCTCCGACCAGTAATCTCGGTGGAAGACCTCCAAAAGGATATAGGGGAAGAGATGTAACTCCCAAACCTACTAGATACCCAAAACGCGAGTTCGTGTTCTCTAAAATCAAAGAATGAATTCTAGGAAGAACGGAGGTTAAGAGTAGGAAAAGTTTATTGGGAGAAAGAAAGCTTCTGCTAAGAGAGACAGAAGGGGGACCAGAAAGTGGGTTGCCCTGGACAGCAAAAATTCTTGGTAGATTTTCAGCTAAGAGTTAAAGAAAAAAGTATTGGACAGTTGAAAGTTCTTAGTGTTGAAATTAGAATGTGATTTACTAAGCATCTTTTTAACCCTTAAAGGCAATTATGCTACTGGTTGTTGGTTCTGATTTGACTCTGTAGAGGATCAGTTGGAAATGATGTAAAGTGAAATAGGAACATTTCTAAACAGAGGAAACAAATATTAATATTGGTTAACTAAATGACAGGTAATCTTTAGAAATTAGTTTCCAGCCTATATCATATAGAGATTAACCTTCGTATTGATGGGTATTTTATTTTTTACTGAAAATTTGGACAGTTCTATAACATTTCAGCGATGTGCCTTGATTTTAACTATCTGACAGAACTTTAACTGTGGAAGTAGTGGTAAAAGTGCCCTTGCTCCAGGGCCATGGACTTGTTCCTTTTGCATCTGCTCTATATCTCAAGGAGTCATAGAAAGGGGCTAGCAATTAGGCTGTTAGAAATGGAAGGTATTGAAGAAGCGAAACCATAACTTGACTAGGATAATGAGAAGAGTATTCATGCAGCATGTAGATTCTTGAGCTTTCTTAGAATTCCAAGATTCTGTTAAGAAATTTAGGATCATAAATTCAAATGTATATCCTGCAAAATAAAAACTTCATTGTCTTTTTAGTGTTTTCATCTTCTGTCTTTTATGTCAGTATAATTTCCGTCACTGTTGCTGTCTCTGCTAACCTACAACAATCCAGTTACTCCATGAATTTAATGAAGGACATTTGTTAAGGCAATCTGTTTAATTCTCAAACAGCTATAGCTAAAATTGTAAATTTAACCTAATGGTTTTAACTCTTTTACTGGGGTTTCAGAATAAATCTAATGTCTCTTCTATATGAACCATTCAGAGAGGGTAATATGGTTCCCTAAATCTCTTCAAGAGAGGATGAACCGTATTTCATTTTGGAAAGATTTTCATGGAATATTATCAAATTTTTTCTCTTTCTCAGTCTTTGACACATAGTAGGCAAAAATATTTCAAGTGAAATATTTTATTGGGTAATGATACCAGTTAGTGAGGTTTATTTAAAATTACCCTGCCTATAAAGTGAAAGAAGCAAGATTGAATATTATTGGTGATAAAACTGAGTAACTGAAATTCATTTTACAATGTCCATTGTAAAAACTATAACTATAGTATATCTTTCTAGGTAATGATCAATAATGGCTTTACACCAGATAAAAATGATTATGAGTTTTGTGCCAAAGTAGAAAATATGATTATCCCCACACAAGGGCATTTTGGAATATCAGCTGCAACAGGAGGTCTTGCAGGTAAGTCATGCTATGATTTTAGATATTGGAAGTTTGTGAATTGAGTTTTATTGGTAATAGTATATTCTGGGGAAATGTAGACTTCTTCACGTTTAACCTTTAAAGACTATTTGGAATAGAAGTTCCATAGTTTGCTGTATCAGTCTCTTGTTCTGTTGGGACTGCTAAGTCTCTGCTTATACTGTTCTGTGCATATATAGTTGGCTGAGGCTACATACAAGTATGTAAACTATAGCCTTAGTTTGGATGCTGTTTCATAGGAGAGACATACTTAAATTTGAGGCTATAAAAGGCTCATTATCAATTAGGACCCTGAGAGTTGTCATATCACATGTAAATGAATTTTGCAACCTGAGGAAGTATTGAGGGTTGAATTTTAAACAAATACAGAGTTACTGTTTTTTCCACATATAGTGATAAATGAAATTATTCCACATTAATATGATTTTGTGTTTATATGGTACATTGTAGTTTTAAATACCTTTAAAATATATGTTCTCTACAACCTAGGAAGTGAGGGAAGAGAGATCATATTTCTCTATTTTTAGATGAGTTTGCCAAATCTTAGATGAAAAGAGTTTTCAGTGTCGCATGGCCAGTAATGTTCATCCCCAGGAAGGTTTTTTTCTAGATTTCTGATTCCTGCTCTTTTATACCATATGATTTCTCCTTAAGTTACCCCTTCTACCCTACAGTATTAGTTTTCTGTTCAATCTGTTTATATCTCTCGGTCTCTGTAAGAGTGACAGAAAGTGAAGGATTGCTGCACACTTCAAATTAATTGCTCCTTGCCCTAAAATAGCCAGGACTGGTATATTAGTTCAGTGTTATGAGGATTGACCCGCTTAAAGGGGTTGAAATTAATTTGGTAGTTTTATGATTTTTAGGTAAAATAAAACTATGCATGTCTTCTAGGTGAGAAAGATGCATAGGAAAGGCAGAAAGTAGGGGTGTACCACCATGAGAAAGTTTCAGAGTAAGATAGGTACAGGAAATACATGAACAGGATTTTGTCTTATTTGATGGGATATTATCCATCAGTGAGACGTGGGGGAAATATGGGAGGATCTTGGTGCCAGGATTGGCCATTTGGACTCATTTTGACCTTTTGTTTGTTTTTTCTTCATCAAACATTTATTAAACATCTGTTACTTGTTAAACACTGCTAAATGTTGTGAGTTAGAATTTAAGAAAATAGTTTTTATCTCGTAAGTTCACAAAGTACACTGTTCATTTAATAAATTAATTTTTATTATAGTTTTAGAGCAGTAAATATAAACTTATAGCTATAAAAATAATCTATTATGGAACCTTTTCAGACTTCTTTTTCAATTTGTAGATGACCATGATGTTCTTTCTTTTCTGACTTTCCAATTGACTGAGCCTGGAAAAGAGCCAGTAAGTATGCACTTTTTTTTTCCTAAAAAGTTTATTTTCAGTGGTGTTGCCTTGTGAGTGAAAACTTAGGGAGACTGATCTAGGTTTGGATCTTATTTTTGCTTGTTACTATTTTATGATCTTGTACAAATTACTGAACCTCGAGTGTGCCATTTCTTCACTGATGAAACCGGTTTGTCCTAGATACCTCATGATACTGTGAGGACTGAACGAGACAATGCATTTATAGCAAATACTTCATAAATGATAATAGTTATTATTATTTTTGTTGTTATCCTTAGTAGCAAGAGTAAATTGGCTATGATTTATTCACTCATCACCCAGATCAGTAAGAAATAACTTTTTTATGTTAAACTTTCAGCTGGTAGTAAAGAACATGAGAAAAAAAATATATATTGAGCTATCTCGCTGATTCTGTTTTATGACCTATTATTCTTAAACTTCAAAAAAGCCTACACCAGATAAAGAAATTTCAGAAAAAGAAAAAGAAAAGTATCAGGAGGAATTTGAGCACTATCAACAAGAATTGGACAAAAAAAAGGAGGAATTCCAGAAGGACCATCCTGACTTCCAAGGGCAGCCTGGTGAGTTGCAGTGAAGCTGGCACTGGTACTACAGTAGCACTTGTACAGTGGATGCTGGTGTCTGTGTGTTATCTGTCTCATCTCTTTGTTTCTGAACTGGCACAGTCCAAGTAGTTTCTGGAAACAACTAACAAATCTTCAGTCCCTAAGGATCTGAAGCCCTTAAAAGTGAGAATGTGGCTTACTTATTGATGTGTGAGTAAAGAGTATTGTGGTTATATGAGTAAACAGTGAAGGTCATGGATTTTGTTTTCTGTGTACTCTAAACTTGAAAAAAGCTGAAACAGTGTTGCCCTAGTAGTTAAGGGTTAGTATTTGTTGAGTGAAATCATACAAGTTTATGTTTACTTTTAATGACACATTTATCTTAGTAACAGATAATACTTGAAAACAATCAAAACTATTGTGAGTAATATGAAGTTGTCTCTCTAACAGATTCCTATTGGAATCCTGGACTTCAACAGTTGAAAATGTAAAAGTACTAGTCTAAGCCAATGCAATTAAGATTTTAAGCATTATAATGTTAAAAAATACAGCATATTATGATCAAATAAAGTGACGTCATAGTATCTGCTGGTTTTTATTATTTGGGTTGTTCTCCATCAGCATAAATGATAAGGCTGTACTTAATATATCCTGTCACTAGCATTTGAACACTGTGGTATGGAGTTTTTGCAATGATAACAGTATGATTCAGAGTTAATGAAGGTAAAAATGAGACATAAATTTCTTTTCTTGAATTTTTTATAAACATCATGACATATGATTTATGAGTATATCCTGCAGTAAGTATATGAGATTATCCTGCAGTAAGTATATGAAGAGTATAGTTGGTGAATTTTATCAAATGTGGACAGCCACTTAACCATCACCCAGGGCAATGCATGAGGTATATTTTTCACCCAAAAAGTTCCTTGTGTCTCCTCTAAGTCAAAGCCCCTCACCACAGAACTCATCACTATTTTAATTTTTGTCACTCTAGATTAATTTTGCCTAGTCATACAGATAGAATCACACAGTATATATGAAAGAGAAAATTACTTTTAAGTGAAATTTTTCATTTAGAATTGTTCAAATACTTTTATATACATTAATTTGTAAGTGTTTATCCATTAAAGGTGGAAAAACCAGTAATGATTTAGTCATGATTGAATTAATTATCTGTTCATTTACTATTTGGGAGCTTGTACCACCATGTTAGTAATGTTTTAATTTTGGTATATGTTGGCACTTTGGTCATTTATGGTATTTCAAAAACCACATAGGTGTAGGTGATTCTGATAATTTTAATTTGTAATTACTTTTCAGCTGATGAAATATTTGAGAGTGTAGGAGATCGTGAGCTAAGACAAATATTCGAAGGACAGAATCGTATTCATCTTGAAATCAAGCAGCTGAACCGACAATTAGATATGATTCTTGATGAACAGAGAAGATATGTCTCTTCCTTGACTGAGGAGATCTCTAAAAGAGGAGCAGTGATCCCTGGACAGCACGGGCAGGTGAGCTTTCAAAATATGCAGATATGCCCTATTTAGCTTTTGGTGGAGGGAAGAAAAATGCTACTGTGCTCTGTGCTGTCATAGAGTGAAAATTATTAAGCTGGCTGGTTATCTTCCTTTCCTCTAGATCACTCAGCAGGAACTGGATACTGTTGTGAAAACTCAGCATGAGATTCTGAGACAAGTAAATGAAATGAAGTAAGTATGTAAAAGTGATGTATCAGTGTTATGTGACATCTTTATCCTAAAGAAATGTGTGCATGCACTCTAGGTTCATTTTATAAATAGGGCAATATAAGTACAGGAGCTTATATTTAGAAACTGCAAATATCTAAAATTTTTAATTATTTTAAGCTAGAAAAGAAAATGCTTTAGGATCTTGTAAAAAATGTCAGTTTGCCATAGTTACTTGACTGAGCCAGGTATATACTTATATTTAGAAAAGGAAGAATACTTATTATATTTATTATAGGAAAAATATGAAATAATATAAAATACTTCTGAGAAATAATAGGGAAATAAGTCTTGTAGGATAGTATAAACAGCCCTGATGCAGGAGATTCTTCTTGATGACTTGAAACCATTTTGAAGGAAATATTTTGATGACCTCTTTTTCATTCCCATCCTGTATCCTGACATTTGGATAAGACTTGGATCAGTGATTAGGCATTGTTTCCTTGGGATATTGAATTATAAATTTCTAATAGGAATGATTTGCTTCTACAGATAATTAACATTTCTCAATGCTTGGAGAACAGAAAACAAGCCAAAATGTCATGTTTTCTTGAGCTGTACTGTAGAGTACTGGCTCAACTGGTAATAATCCTACCTCATTCTTTTTAAGACTTGTAGCATACCACTCACTCTCGATGTTCTTTGGCCTCTGCTTCTATTAGTGTTCTTCACTTACTGTTCTTTCTTCTGTTATCCTTTAAAACGTAGTTTTCTTTAAGGTTCAGTTCAGCCCTCTTTTCATTTGATCTGTTTCCTAAACTAAGTGTGTCCCCTTCTACCAAAGCTCCACCTCCATAGGCCGAGTAAGAAGTTCAGTTTTTGTATATTTCAAAAGACATTTCTGTGTAAACAAATTCATGCTTCCTTGAGACAGTATTCCTTTTTTTTTTTTTGGTACCAGGGATCGAACTCGGGTCCTTGCGCTTGCGCATGAGACAGTATTCTTAAATGCAGACATGTAAGAAAGTTACTTTATCCAGGAGGTTTTAGTCTTGCTAAATATTTTAGGTACTGAATATTAAAATGTAATCTTTAATCCATGTTTTAGTAAAAAAGCCTAGATTCCCATGCATTTTCTTAAGCACATGTGCCATTGAAAGAAATTTTAATCAATACACGAGTTGATACAAAACGCACTTAAGATATTTATAGTTAGTTTTGAAGACTTCTTTGTTCATATAAGTCAAATATAATTTTTTAAAGCTTAATATTCAGGCCAGGGATTTAGCTCAATTGTTCCGTCACCTGCCTCGCAAGCGCAAGGTCCCAAGTTCGATCTCAGGAAACAAAACAAAACAAAAACTTAATATTCAGTCTGACCTAATTGTATTATTTCTAATTAGCTATAAGATTTGTGTCCCTTTTCCTGCCAGTGAAACCCTTTTTAAACTAAATTTTAGTCCAAGAAAGTCCGAGAAAGCTTTCTGTTTATTCATTCAAATTGAGGTATAATTATTGAAGACATTGGTAGGAAATCAGAGACATGAACATGGACCTTATGGTAATCCCTGTATGCAGGTTCAAAATAGTAAGGTGAAGGGGTAGTGATTGCCTTTGGCAGAAAAGGATCCAAGAAAGAAAATTGTAGAGGAAAGGGTAGCATTTGAGCTGAGCTTTACTCCAGACCACAGATATGGGGAAGGGAATATGATTAGAAAGAGCATCACAAAGCTAGAGGCTTCAAGGTGAAGGATATTTTCAGGAACTGGCGAGAGCTAAGA
Source organism: Heterocephalus glaber (assembly GCF_000247695.1). The sequence goes on along the minus strand of NW_004624792.1, from coordinate 4,745,605 downwards.
GAGATGAAAGAGAGTAGTGTATCAGAAAGGTAAACAGCAGGGCTGGGGATTTAGCTCAGTGGTACCACCGCCTGCCTTCCAAGCACAAGGTCCTGAGTTCTATCCCCAGTACCAAAAAAAAAAAAAAAAGAAAAGTGAACAGCAAACATATTATGGAGAGCCTTAAGGATTTTAAAAGACTTTTTATGGCTATTTTCAAACATACACAGAAGTAGAAGGAATAGTTCAGTGAATCTCTGCATACCCATCAGTCAGCTTCAGCAGCAATGCATGTTTTGCCAGTACAATCTTATTTTATCCCCTCACAAAAAGATAATTCATAGTATAAATGAATGATTTGCCATTAATAGAGTTTCTTCAATACTCCTAGGTAAAATAACTTGATATTTTCAGGTAAATTGGAATTCATATTCCTTTATTAATAAATAAACCTGTCATATTTCTGCCATTATTAAAGAAAATATCTAATTTTTTTATATTTGTAATCATGCTTAGACTCATATTTAAAGGTTGTATTCAGTAATAGAACTCTTTATTTTACATCTGAAGAATAGAATTACATCTTGCATGGAGACTATAGAGACTATATTCTAAAGTCAGTATATCAGATAAAATGCTGTATAAGATCAGAATTACCCTTCAAAAAGGTATCACACTGGAGGCTGTCCTTCATACCTCAAGATACCAAACAACCAGTTTTTCCTTCATAAGTATTTGGAACAGATAGATACTACTTTGATTGGCTTCCAGTTAAAATACTAGGTCTGTACACATAGGCCATTTGAGAGAACAAAAACAGGGAAAAACACACACAATTACACTTGTGTTTGCAGCCCTCAAGATGTCTTAGATTCTATGATTTGCCAGGAGTATGCACAGAACTCAGAGAAGTTTCTGTACTCATGGTTATGGTTTATTACAACAAAAAGATATAAAGTCAAATCAGCAAAGAAAATGGTACATAGGTGGAGTCAAGGAAAAAACAGGAGCAAGCTTCCAATTGTCTTCTCCCACTGTTTCACAGATAGTACAGATGATCTCCTCCTTAGCATGATTCAGCTTAACAATTTTTCAACTTTACTGTGGTATAAAAGCAATATACATTCAATAGAAGCCATACTTCCAGTTTTAAATTTTGCTGTCTTCCTGGGCTAACAATATGTGGTATGATGTCTTGCCATGCTGAGCACTGTCATCCAAACATAGATTCCAGTCACCCAGGCCATCAAAAGAGTAAACAACCAACACTCTATAGTGTACTGTGCTGCTAAGCTATAAGTCAAGAATCATCTGTACTTACTTCTCCCAGCAATATGTTACAGCATATGCAAAGTGCTACCAACCAGGGAAACTCACCCCAGCCTTAGTGTCTAGGATTTTTGTCAGTCATCAGTCACATAGGTCCAGAGCACCCATGTGAATGACCTTAAGTACTCAGTCCACAATCCCAAGAAATCAATCTCCCAAAGGCCCTAGGCAAACAGAAACAGAAATACTAATAAATCACCATGTTTGCATAAACTAGTCAAGGGCCAGTCCTGAAAACCTTTGGAATGCACAGGGTTTAGACAGCTCAGGTCTGCTGAGTTAATCTTTTACTCTACAATATTGAACACCTGGGAAGATTTCTGATCACTCCATTGAAAGTGTCATCCATTATGTTATTCGATATCTGTTTACATTGTTGGTTTTAATACAGTATTTAGTAGTAACTTACAATATTTAGTAGTATTCTCTATGTGGTTATTTTTAGGTGAACTTTAGTAAAAAAAAATAGAAGTATAATGTTAATGTACTTTTACAAATTATTTTTCAATTTTGAGGAAAATTTAATTTTTAAGTAGTTCTTTACTTTTTTAGTGATCTAATAATGTTGGATTTAAAACAGTTTAACTATTTGAAATATGTGGCTGAAAAAGATCATTTTTATAGTGATATTATATAAAGGGATTTTCTGTTTCAGGAATTCCATGGGTGAAACTGTCAGACTGGTCAGTGGGATACAGCATCCGGGCTCTGTAGGAGGCGTGTATGAAACAACACAGCACTTCATGGACATCAAGGAGCACCTGCACATAGTAAAGAGGGACATAGATAACTTAGTGCAGCGAAATATGGTAACTTTATTTCCTTCTCCTTTTATAATTAGCTCTTTAAAAAGGAAGAACCCACATTCAAATTTACTGTATAGTACTGAAAATAATTTTAACATTTTAGTTAGTGCTGACGCTCATTTTTAATGTTCAAGGTAAATAGAATTGTTCCAGATGTCTGTATATTTTGGTGTCCTAGTTGTTCGAGGAGAAATAGCAGTTCCCATAGCAGTTAAACCTTAAGGAGCAAAGAGGCATGGTATAGGAGTTTTGTATGGAAGATTTATAGAATCATTCAATGAAAATATTTTTTGATTCCTGTTTTAATAGCCTCTCTGATCCATGTTTTCCTTTATTTTTTCCTTTTTGGTTTTTTGAGACACGGTCTCACTATGTAGCCCAGTTTGGCCTCAAACTCACAGCAGTCCTTCTTCCTCAGCCTCCAGAGTGCTGGGATTCCAGGTGTGGGCTACCATGCCAGGCTGATCCATGTTTTCTAAGTGTATTTCTTTTTTATATTTTTTCCCCAAGGTTCTAATCTCATACTTTCTTGCTATTTTGTTAGTTTTGTTTGCCATCAGTCAAGTTTTGTATGTTTGGTTTGGTTTGGATTGGATTAGATTGGATTTTTTTTTTTTTTTGCTCTGCTAATTGTGTTGTGCAAGATATATTTGGCAGTTTCTCTCTCACTCTCTCTCTCTCTCTCTATATATATATATGTATTTTTTTTTTGGTACGGGGATCAAACTTGGGACCTTGCACTTGCAAGGTGGGTGTTGGAACCACTGAGCTAAATCCCCAGCCCCAGTCTTTATGTTTTTTCTTTTTTGGTACTGGGGATCGAACTCGGGTCCTTGCGCTTGCGCAGCAGGAAGCAAAACCACTGAGCTAAATCCCCGGACCCCCCAGTCTTTATATTTTATATGAGGTTTTATGTTTTTAAAAGGCTTTTTTTAACCTTTCATGTTCTTTAAGGAATATGTTAAATTAATATTAATAATAAATTGACTGTCCTAAGGTCATTAGGTAGTAAGTGGTAGGAGGGAAAATTTAGCTCATCAACTTTTAATTTTGTTTTCTTAGTAATTTTGGACATTGCTGTTTATTTATTAATTGCAGTATTGGGGCTTGAATACAGGGGTGCTCTACACTGAGTTATACCTCCAGTCCTTTTTAGTTTTTATTTTATTAATTTCTTGTTGCATATTGATAGTATGGAATAATGGAATTCATGATGGTATATTGGTACATGAATATAGCATTTTGACCATGTTCATCTTTATTACACTCCTCTTCTTTCCTCCCTTCCCCAATTCCCTAGAAGACTACCTTCAACTTTCCTATCTTCTCGCCTTTCTTTCTATATTTACTGTATTTTTATTTATTTTTAGATTTCTTAAGAAAAAGCATGAGATTTTTTTTTTTTTTTTTTGGTACCGGGGATCGAACTCAGGTCCTTGCGCTGTGAGGCAGGCACCGGAACCACTGAGCTAAATCCCCAGACCTGAGCATGAGATTTTTAACACTCTGAGATTGGCTTATTTTGTTTAACAATGGTGTCCAGTTCCATCTGTTTTCTTCCAAATGACATGATTTCATAGTCTCACATTTTCTTTAACCATTCATCTCTGGGCATCTGAACTGTTTCCACTGCTAAGCTATTGTGAGTTGAACCACTGTAAACATGGGAATGCATATATCACTTTAGTATGCTGTCTGTAATTCTTTTTGAGAATATAAAGGAATAGAATAGCTGGTTCAAATAGTATATCTATTTTAGTTTTTTGAGGAATAACCATACTGTTTCTTATAGTGGTTGTACTAGCTTATATTTCCACCAACAATGTAGGAAAGAGGGTTTCTTTTTCCCTGCATCATCATTCATTGTTTTGTTTTGTTTTTTCCTTTATAATAGCCATTCTGATTGGAGTGAGGTGGAATCTCAACTTATTTTGATTTGCGTTTTCCTAATGGCTAAGGATGTTGAACATTTCTTCACGTACTTACTGGCCATTTGTATTTCCTCTTTTGAGAACTCTTTATTCAGTTCACTTGCCCATTTATTGATTGGGCTGTTGTTTTATTGTTATTGTTTTGGGGTTTTTAAAAATTCTTTATATGTTCTAGATATTAATCCTCTATCAGAAGAGTAGTTAGCAAAGATTTTCTCACATTCTATTCTTTTGTTGCTATGACTTTGTAATATGATTTCAGATCAGGTAATCTGATGCCTTCAGCTTTGCTGGTTTTATTCAGGATTGCTTTGGCCATTCTAGGTCTTCTGTGCTTTTATAAGAATTTTAGGAATATTTTTCCTAGTTATGTGAGAATGTTCTTAGTATTTTACTAGGGATTGTATTGAATCTATAGATCACTTTTGGTAGAAATATGTCCATCTTGACAATATTGGTTCTGCCAATTAATAAACAAGGTACATCTTTCCATTTTCTGATGTTTTCAGTTTCTTCAGTATTCTGCAATTTTCATTATAGATGTCTTTCACATTCTTGGTTAGGTTGATGATTAGTATTATGTTTTTTATCTAGATGTCTACCAGAAGCCTTATGTGCTCATAGGTGGAACTTTTACAAGGTGATAGGATTATCGGAATTTATAGCTGAGTTGGTGGGAAGAGATGGGATCTGGTCAGAAAAGGTGGATCCCTAGGGTTATGGCCTGGAAGGGTTTATCTCTTTCCCTGGTTCCTCCTTTGATCTCTCTCTGCTTCCCCACTGCTGTGTCTGAACAGCTCTCCTCAGCTCTCCTCTGCCATGTGTCTCTACCTTGCAGCCAGTTGACTATGGACTGAAACCTGAGCCCAGAAAAACACTTTCCTCCTACAATTGTGGGCATAGCTATTGTAAATGGAATTGTTTTTCTGATTTCTTCCTCAGGAGGTTTATCATTGGTGTTTAGGAAAGCTATTAACTTTTGTGGGTTATTTTTGTATCCTTCCTCTTTGCTGAATTTGTTTATCAGATCTAAGAATCTTGTAGGTAAAGTTTTAAGATTCTTTTATGTAAAGGATTATATTGCTTACAAATAAGTATAATTTGACTTCGTTTCCTATTTGTATCCCTTGTACTTCTTTTTCTTGCCTAATTGTGCTAAAATTTGAAATACTATTTTGAACAGGAGTGGTAAGAGGGGACACCGTTCTCTCATTCCTGATTTTAGAGGAATACTTTCAATGATTCCCTGTTAAGAGGATGATGCTAGCTGTAGGTTTGTTACATATATATAGCTTTTATCAATTGGAGAAAGGATCCTTCTATACCTGTTTTCTTCGGGGTTTTTAACATGAAAGGATGTTGAATTTTGTTGAAGCATTTTTCTGCATCTATTGAGATAATAATGGGGTTTATGTAGCATTGTTTTTGTTTTTTTTAATGTGATCAGTACTTTGAGATGAAACCAACTTGGTCATGGTGTATGATTTTTTTAATGTTTTGTTGAATTCTGTTTGCAAGAATCATATCGACTTCATCTATGTTCATCAGGGATATTGGTCTGTAGATTTTATACTGGTTTTGCTGTCAAGGTAATCCAGGCTTCGTAGTTCCCTTTCTATTTCTTTCCCTTTCTATTTCCTGGAAAAGTTTGAGAAACATTGGTGTTAATTCTTGTTTAAAAGTCTGATAAGATCTACAGTGAACCCGTTAGGTGCTGGGCTTTTCTTCACTGGGAGGGTTTTTATTTATTGTTTCAGTCTTGTTGCTTCTTACTGATTTGTTTAGATTTTTTTTTTTTTTTTTTTTTTTTGGTACTGGGGATCAAACTTGGGTCCTTGCGCTTGCGAGGCAGGCGGTGGAACCACTGAGCTAAATCCCTGGCCTTGTTTAAATTTTTCATGTCTCTGTTCAATTTTGGATGGTCATATATGTCTAAGAATTTATTCATTTCTTTTAGATTCTCTTATTTACTGAAATATAAATTTTCTTGTGAGCTCACCTTTTTCATTCATAATTTTATTAATTTGAGTCCTCTCATTTTTTGGTCAGTTTGGCTAAGGGTTTATCAATCTCATTATCCTTTTCAAAGAACCATCTCTTTGATTCACTCACCCTTTTTATTGTCCTTTTAGTGTCTATTTCGTTTATTTCTGCTCCAATGTGTGTTTCTTCCTTCTACTCTGCCTTGGTTTGATTTTTCTTTTTCTAGGATCTTAAGATGTATCATTGGGTTATTTATTCGGTGTAGGTACTCATGGGTATACATTTCCCTTTTAGGGCTGCTTTCTTTGTGTCCTGCAGATTTGATATGTTCTATTTCTGTCTTTAAAATTTTTTTTAAAATTTTTCTTAGTACATTTATGTCCATTGTCATTTGATTAGGAATTTTTCAATTTCTTCCTAAATATCTTTGATGGCCCATTTATCATTCAACAAAGTATTATTCAATCTCCATGGGTTTATATAGTTTTTATAGTCTCTTCTGCTGTTGATTTCTAGTTTCAGTTCATTGTGATCTGATAGGATGCAAGAGATTATTTTAGGGCTTTTTTTTTTTAAGCATTTATGGCCTAATACGTGGTCTACTTTGGAAGAAGTTCCATGGGCTACTAAAAAAAAATGTGTATTTTGTTATTGTTGGATTAAATACTCTCTAGAAGTGTTCAGTCCATTTCATCTATAGTGTAATTTAACTTTGATGTTTCTTTGTTGATTATTTTTTGGGGGAGGGAATGTCCAGTTGACCTGATTCTGACAGTGGTACATTGAATTCATTCATTATGACATTAGGATCTTTATGACCTATAATGTACAGTAGTGTTTATGAAATTGGATGCAGTGATGTTTGATGTATATATATTTACAATTGCAGCCAGGGATTTAGCTCAGTGGTTTCGCTGCCTGCTGCGCAAGTGCAAGGACCTGAGTTTGATCCCCGGTACAAAAAAAAAAATATTTACAATTGTTAGCTCTAACTAGTGAATTTTTTCCTACCAATATGTAGTGTTCATCTTTGTCTCTTTTTACTGATTTCAGTTTGAAGTCTGCCTTGTTGGATATAAGTAAGCTACTATTGCTTACTTTTGGGTTCCAGTTGGTTGGAGTATCATTTTCCATTCTTTCACTTTCAGAGTGCAAATCTTTGCAGGTGAAGTGTGTTTCTTGTAGGCAGCATATAGTTGAGTCATGTTTTTTGATCCAGTCTGTGTCTTATTGGAGAATCAAGATCATTTACATTGTGTTATTATTGAAAGGTAGGTATTTATTCTAGTCATATTGTTGTTCTAGTGCTTCGTTCATTCCTGATTTTCCTTTGTTTATATATTCTCCTATTTAAATTTGTTCTTTCCCTTGATCTCATGGTTGTGGTTGTCTTCTGTGTTTAGGATTCTCTTAAGTACTTTCTGCAATTCTGACTTAGTAGTCATGAACTTTAGTTTATCCTTATCTTAGAAGGTCTTCATTTATCCTTTGATTTTGAAGGATACCCTTTCAAGATATAGTAGAATAGCAGTTATTTTCTTTAAGGTTCAAAATACATCATTCCAAGCCCTCCTGACCTTTAGGGTTTTTGTTTAAAAATCTGCTCATTTTCTGATGGCTTTGCCACTGTAAGTGATTTTGCAGTTCTCTCTAACAGCTGTTAATTTTGTTTGTTCTGAATTTTTGGCAATTTGTCTATGATATGTTGTGGCAATGATCTTTTCTGGTCATAACTATTTTGGGGTTGCAGATGTCTCCAGTACTTGGGTATCCATCTTGTTGCCCAGATTTGGGAGATTGTTTTGCTATAGTTTCAATGAATAGGTTTTCTGTGCCATTTGCCATTACTTCCACACATTCCTCAAGGCCAGTGATTCTTAAATTTGTGCACTTAGAGTTGTCTGTGAGCTCATGGATAATTTTTTGTTTCTCATTCTGTTTTCATTACCACTGGCTGAATGTTTTAGTATGTCCATCTTGTCTCCAAACCCTGATACTCTTTTTTTCTGATTCAGTTTACATACTATTGAGACTTTCAGTTGGGTTTTTTATTTGACTAATTGAGGATTTGTTTTTAGAATTTCCATTTAGTTGTTTTTTGGAACCCACATTTCTTTACCAAAGTGGTCTTTCATATTACATATTGTCTTCCTTAATTTATTCAGCTGCTTATTTGTATCTTCTTTAAGCACATTGATCATTTTACTAACTTATTCATTCAGCTACTTGTTTGTATCTTCTTTGATTTCATTCATTGTTTTAACTATCTTTTTTATTTTTTAATTATTTGGAAGTTTTTCCACTCATATATGTATGGGATCAGTTTGGGGGAAGTTATGAATTTTTGGTGGCATTTTATTGCCTTGTTTTCTCGCTATTCTTGTGTTTTTTGTTGAAGTTTAAGGATCAGTTAGGGTAAATCTCTCTTAATTGTATAGAGGTAGGACATTTTAGAGAGTGGTTTTCTCTTTGTGATGTTCCCTAGGCTGTGGGTATACTGCAAACTGCCTTTTCAAACTATATTTCTATGAATATGATTTGATTTTTTGGCAAATATAGATGACTTAATTGTTTTTGTACTGTCCATGATATCTCTAAGGCATTATTTCAGTTTTGTTTGAAGTTACCTTTCTCCAGCTTTGCCATTGTTTCAGTGGCCAGATTAGTGCTATGGCAAATATATATGTACTAAAGAACTTTACCCAAACAGATGCAGCCATATTAAGAAAAAGTAATTTTAGAAGCCGTATGTCTGGATACCTTGATGGATATCTTTGTCACTGCTGTTTTAATTAGCTCCTTAAAAAAGAAGGAATACTTATGGAAATAGGAAGAAAGCATTTTTGAGAACACTAATCAATAATGTTGAATGCCGTGAGATTGGACAGGATAGAGGCTGAGAAAAAGCCATTGTATTTAATCAAGTAAATCATTGCAGAGTAACTAATTTATTGTCTTACCTGGAATACTTTTGGGACTGAAAGGATATATTAATACACCAGTACAGCAAGTGTGAACTGCAAATGTGCAGGGGACTTATGGTCTGTGATGGCCCTAAACTCCAGGATCTTCAAGAACATTACGATTATCATCCATAAGGAAGATAGGCACCAGATGGCAGTGACTGGATAGGGGTGGATAGGGACAAGGTGGCAGCCTTCCCATGTCACCTGCACTTTTAAAAAAATTATTTTTAATTAAAAAAATGTAAAAGATGAAGGGATAGAATATATTTGGGAGGCTATAAATGAAAATACTTGCTTGTGTAGTAAACCATGAGTTTTACAAAATTTCACACTGATGTCTTTTTTCCATACTACTGATCTGACTGATTATAATAGAATGTTCTTTTGCCTTATAGCCATCCAATGAAAAACCAAAATGCCCAGAATTACCACCATTTCCATCATGTTTGTCTACAATCCACTTTGTTATATTTGTAGTGGTACAAACAGTGCTATTCATTGGTTATATCATGTATAGGTAAGTCTTTTGATAAAATTTGACATAATATTTTTCTTTATCTGTTCAGTTTGAGATAGTCTGTGGAGTAATATATGACCACAGTAGGACTTTTAATGCCTATGAAATTATAATGTTTCAATTCATATTGGAAGTTCATGTGTAGAATATATGCTTGCCTTAATATATTTTATACTTCAAAAGGCTTTGATATTTTAATGATAAACAATCTTATTTCTTTACAAAGCTAAGTATGTAGAACTTCTTTCAATTTTTCTTTCTTTTTTTAGGACTCAACAAGAAGCAGCTGCCAAAAAATTCTTTTGACCTCCATTTTCATATGTGTCCATCCTGTATGTATGTATAAAATGTCTTTTTGAGGGAATTTAAGTATTTAAATTGCTTCATAGTCTAAATTATTTAGTTTTTGTACAAAAACTTGAAACGTTGATTTTCAGTAAGAATAAACATTAAAACAAAGAAAACCACATGTAAATTTGTTGATAGCACATAAACCTATTTAAATTTCAGTGAATTCTAGTCTATAGATTGCAACCACTAAACAGAATATTGACAAGTAAGAGCTTAAATAATAGAAAACAAGGGACATCCTCTGGATATGAGTGTTACCCTAAGTCTCCAATATTGGATTACCCTAAGTCTCCAATGTTGGAGGTTTCTTTGTTTAGCATAAACACATTTGCCTTCCTGCTTCTCAGTGTAGGAGGTCAAATTAAGAGCTCCCTGTTTGTATGTATTTTTTAACCAAAGTCTTTCTTTAGGGGTCAGAGTTTCCTAACCCAAGACCAGTCATGCAGTCCTTTACTGTTTTGTGTTTTTTTTTGGTACCGGGGATCGAACTTGGGTCCGTGTGCTTGCAAGGCAGGTGGTGAAACCACTGAGCTAAATCCCCGGCCCGCAGTCCTTTACTCTTAACACAGCTCCCTCTGGAATCAAAGAATATTTTGTCTGAGAGCTTTAGGATGTAGATAATAGGCTTCAGAATGTTTAATGAAATGGTTTTTCTCTCTGATTACCAATGCTATATTTCAGAAAATTTGACGGGGGTGGATTAAGCTGTTTTTTGCCTAAAAAATCAGGTAGTTTGCTTGAGAACATATTTATTTCATGATGGCCCATAATTTTGATTGTCTTTATTCCAATTTGGTATCAGTGAATATTGTAAAAATAATTTTTATATTAATATTTTTAATTTAAAGACTTTATTTCTCCCATTTTGTCCAACCTGTAATTCAGCTCAGATTGTATGTCCTGAAGACAATTCAAATTCACAAAACCTACCCACTGTATTCTGATTTATATTACTCCGTGTAACCCAGGGTTTTTAACTAATTATGTACTCCTTTAAATCAAGGAGATTGTTTAAGTAGCAGTTTTAAGATTTTTGAAGGGCAAAGTTGAAAATTAGAGTATATACTTCTGATTTCTTCCTTTCAGTGCTGGAACTAAGAATGCTGTGAAGCACTTGTTAGTACACTTAACCATGAAATGTTAAGAGTGGGAAGGAAATTTTATAGTCTTTGTACATAGTTCTAGTATTAGAGAAACCATCTGTAAATAATATTTTAAAATACAAATTTAATCTTTTTTCTCACAGCTCATGTAGACTTACTTTTCCTGGTTTGTCTTCCATTTGTCATATGATCCAGAATAATACTGTTTTAAAAAATAGTACTGTTGAATTCTTTCAAGCATTCCTAATTTTGCTCTCAAATGTCATTTACAAATTGGGCTAGTGACCTAAAATCTATATAAAAACTTAATGAATAACTATTATAGCAATACCTAGATAGAATTGTGTGTCCAATCTCATGTTGCTTTTTATGTTAGCTTTAATCCTAGAATTCTGAAAGAGAATATACTAATGAGTCACTTTACTTCAGTCACTTCAATGTATAAAAATGCTGCATTCATACTTTTCCTTTGTAGTGGTAACATTTTGAAATTCATGTTTCAGAGACGTCATCATCACAGAATTTACTCATATTCCATGAAAAATATTAATATCTTCAGAAGAATGTTTAAGTTGTAGACTATGAAACTTGGGAAATCCTCTTGAGATAAAAGGCTGCCAAATCCAGTATTATAAAGTCCATGGTCACATGGGTGAACATTAAGGGAATACCAGATCTATACAGTATACATTTTTCAGGTTAAAATGCAAGGAAAATCATGGTGATTATTCCTAAGACAAATGGAGATGGCTATTATGAAAGACCATGAGCATGAAACTTTTTCTTTTTTTTTTACTAATGAATTTATTTTGCTTAAAATCATTCAGTAAGTTTATTCAGAGTGTTTATCTTATTTGAGTTGTGGTTGTTTTCCTCAAAATCATTGACTGAGTAACTTGTTTCAGAACAAAAATACTTGCTCTGTGGAAAAATCAGTCACTGCCAGAAAATTCTTTCATTTCTCTCTTTTGTATAATTGAATTTATTCACTTCTCTTACACCAGCAAGTATTTTACAGGTGCCTTGGATTAAAACAATTTATTTTAAATTTTCAGTATAAGTCATCGTGTTTATAATGCCACTTTTGAAAAGAAAATACAATTACATAAAAGCTAATACTCTTATTTAATGTACCTATTTGTATTCTAATAATTTGAATATTTTATCCAGCTTGAAACTTTACTATGATGTCACAAAAATAACTAATGTTTTTGTTATGTATTAAAGACATATCATTGTTTCTCAGAGTATGATCTGTGGACCATCTGGGTCTTGGAATGCTTGTTAAGAATACAGATTCCAGGTCCCCATTCCAAGCCACCTGCATCAAATCTATGGTGAGGCTTCAGGATATCAGTGTTCAACAGGCAGTTCCAATGATCAAAACACACTAATGGTTGTGTGGAGGATGAAAAGGAAAAACAAAACAAAAAACTGAAGTTTTGTTGGTTTAAAGCTGCCTGTGAACATAATATAATACTTCTGTTATCGGTGAAATTAGCAAATGTGCACTGATTCTTTTATACTCACAGTTTACTTAGTGTTCCTTTCACTAAAACTCTTGATTCCTTAGCACTACTACTCACTAAATCCAGGTTGTTGCTCGGAGCTCTTGGTACTTTTGTTAGCTTTTAAACCTAACAGAATCATCTTCAGATCATGGTCAGGCCATGAGAACTCCCATTGTGAAGCCTGCCTGCTAATGCGCTTTGCCTTCCTGATTGTGATTGTGGTGATATTTTATCTCAGACAACTGTACTTTTTGATAACTTGGGGAAAACAAATTACTTGAATAAAGGATTGCTGCTTTGCAAAGATACAGTCTTTGTAAAGAACATAAGTAACAATTGTGAATATTAAAATGTGATTATCTTTTCCTTTCCATGTCCTTACTGAAAGGAGATAGTGAAAAAATTATTATATTGGGCATTTTTTATTTATAAGATTTAGTGAAAAATCAACTTTTGCAACTTTATAGATCCATATGTTGCCTGTTTAATATATTTCTTTTCTGATATTACCTAAAATTTAAAAAGGTTTTCTATCCATTGTCAATTTCAATTGGATGATATTTTGTCAGATTTTTTTCTGATTGTTATTTGATGCTACCTGGAATTCAAAAAATGACATTGATCTTACTTAAATAAAGAAATATTTTAGTAAATTTGCTTTTTCCTTTATTGATCCTGGATAATAAAGAGCTATATATTTTCCAAATGGGCCCTGATTTGTGGAGATTTCATTTATCTCTGATCTGTGCTCTACCTTAGGTACCTACGTGGCCTTCCTCCTGTGGAGTCTACTCAGGGAAGGGTAATAACACAAAGTAGAAATGACAGTGAATAAATGTTGAGCCTTGCTGGTAATGAGAAGTATATATTAACTAAAATAATATATGCCTTTAAAAACTAACCACTGGCAAAATGTAGTTAGTTAAGGTAGAACTCTTAGTTACTACTACTTAATGCCAACTTAAAAATTCTTTGTTTTTTAGTAAGTACCATTTAATCAAATGGTAAGACTTTGGGGTTGGGCAAATCTGAATTTGAATATTGGTTCTGGCACTTACTGGAAGTGACCTTTAGTGTCATATGGTTGTTAGCAATGTAAAAGGAAGTCTTTATATAAAGTGTTTTCAAAAAATAGCATACTAAGTTAATGGACCCTCAACTATAAACAAATGCCAAATAAAAGATTTAAATACATAGATGAGTTAGAAACCAGGAGGAGCATAAATTTTGATCAGAAAGCCTGTAGGCTGGGGAGGGATGGTAGAAACTAGAGTGTAGGAACATGGCCTTGGTCCTGGAAAGACCAGGAGGCTGGAACTAAGTGGATAAAGGTAAGACTGGTAAGCTGCTCATTCAGTGGTAGTGGAGTAATAGTATCTCTTATTCGTGCCCTGAAAACTTGGAGAAGGTGTAAGGAAGCTTCTTTACCCGGGTTATGGGCAGGAGACAGTTTGCTGCAAAAAAGTGAAGGCTTGTGTTTTATGCTGTTATGGCTTCCAGACAACCTGCATGGTGTGGAATTTTCCAAGCCAAAACTCTAAATTAGTTCCGGTCTGGTAAAATGCAGAAGGTGGCCAAACAAAAGCACTCTTAGCAATAACTCCACAACAAAAGTACATCAGACAGGGCCAAGGATTTAACTCAGTGGTTCCACTGCCTCCTTCACAAGCGGAAGGACCCGAGGTTTGACCCTCGGTACCAAAAAAAAAGTACATCAGACAGCCATAGAACAGCCAGTTCAACTGAAATGGACTCTAAAAATTATATGCCAAAGGGCCGGGGATTTAGCTCAGTGGTTACACACCTGCCTCGCAAGTGCAAAGGCCTGAGTTTGATCCCCGGTACCAAAAAATAAAAAAATTATATGCCAAAGAAGGAAAATACAAAAGAATGACAATGGACATAATAAATAGAAAACTTAGCACCTCCAAGAATCTGGGATAATAGTACAAAGACAACTACCATAATATGTATACTTAAAATGACTGAAAAGACTGAGGTTTATAAAAGACTAGAAGTCATCAGAACTAGAATACTGAAAAATAGAACAATTAAAGTTCTGGTATGAGAAACTGAAAGTGTAAATAAGGATCAAAAGGCATAATAGATAATGTGAAATAGGAAGAAAAGGTCCAAAGGGGAAGTGGGAGGGTTAGGGGAAAGGAAAGAAGGGAATGGAATTAATAGGAGAAAATGAAAAAATGGAAACGAAGTCTTTGTAAATAGGGAGGGGTGGAGGGGTTGAAGGAAGGGCAGGGGAATGGGGAAAAAAAACAAGGTATATTATGTAAAGGTATAAATTTCCAATGATGTCATTATATTGTATACCTAAAATGTACCAATAAAATTAATAAAAATTGTTTTTAAAGTTTCAGGATAAAAAAATCAACATGAAAATCAATGATATTTCTATAACAATGAACTATCAAAGGAAAAAAATTAAAATAATAAAGTTCTGGGCTGGGGATTTAGCCCAGTGGTTCCGCAGCCTGCCTCACAAGCACAAGGTCCCAAGATTGATCCCCAGTACCAAAAAAATCTGGAAAAATAATAAAGTTCTAAAGAACAAAACAACTTAAAAGGCAAGGAGAGGGTTTAAATTTGAATACCACATTGGACATAGCTGAAAAAGTGATTGAATTCTTAGGGCTGAAAAAAAATTATAGAGGATGCAACATAAGGTAAAATAGTGGAAATTGCAGTAAATTGGGAATCAATGAGGAGGTACAACATCTAGCAGGGGTTCTAGAAGGAATGGAGAGAACCATGGGAGAACTGTTCAAAGGTACAATAATAGCTGAGAATTTTCCAAAATTGATGCACGGATGCTCATTTGAATCTTGAGTCTAAAGAGAGTGGAGGAGGGGGTTGAGGGAGTTTCCCACAGATATGAACCAAGTCTTAAAAGTATATGTAGGTGGGCTGGGGATTTAGCTCTGGTTCCACCGCCTGCCTCACAAGTGCAAGGTCCTGAGTTGGATCCCCAGTACCAAAAAAAAAAAAAAAGTATATGTAGGTACTGATTAGCCATGCAGATGAAGGGGACTGGCTGCAAGAGAAGCTACTACAAGCAGACAAAAGCAGACAAGGTGGTATGAGCAAAAACCTGGAGTTTAGGAACAGTATCATGTATATGAGAACCTGTGAGCATTTCTTTTATGCTAGAGAATAAAGGAGACAATAATGGTTGGCTCTATGGGCTATTTCAAAGACCTTGGATTTCATGTACAAGCCAGTGGGAGGCCATGATGTTTTAAGCAGATAGGGAACATTTGCATTTCAGACATTGCAGTCTGTTTGCTTCATGGAGAATGGATTGAGGAAGGACCCTTGAGACAGAGACCAGATGCAGTGCTCCCTAGAGATAGGCCAACAGTGAAAATTGAGAAGTAGAAATTTATGAAAATAGACATAAAAATAATGGCACTGTCTTAGTCCATTTAGATGGCTATAACAAAATACAGTATCAGGTAGCTTATAAACAATAAAAATTTATTTCTCACACTTCTGGAAGGCTGGAAAGTCCAAGATCAAATCACTGGTAGACTTGGTGTCTGGTAAGGAAGGGCTTATTTCCTAGCTAGCTGTTCTTTTGCTTTGTCCTCACATGGCAGCAGAGGCAAGGGACCTGCCTTGGGCCTCTTAAAGTGGCACAAATCCCATTTGTGAGGACTCTGCCCTCATGACCTAGTCAGCCTCAAAAGACCCCACTTCCTAATGCCGTCACCTTAGGGGTTCGGTTTTTTTGGGGGGGGGAGTTGGTTTGGGTTTTTTTGTACCAGGGATCAAACTCAGGACCTCGAACTTGCCAGGCAGGTGCTGTGCCACTGAGCTACATCCCTGGCCCAGGGGTTGGGATTTTACCATGAAGTTTAGGGCAACACAACCACTCAGATCCTAGCAAACATCTAATGGTGATTTGATGGAGTAAGAAATGAAGAGGAAGAATGGAGAATAAAATTTTGTCTCTGGCTTAGGGAGTTGGATGGAAGGTTGTACCATGCCCTAAAATAAGCATAAGAAAAAGGGTAGGAGTTAAAGAGAAGGAGAAATTGAGTTCCATTTGGGGCATGGATCTTGACATAACTATCCAAGTGAAAATGGTCAGGAGGCTTAGAGTCAGGATAGATCCATGCCTCAGACAGAGTAATCATATGAAATACAGACAGAACATTTTGAACAAAGCCCAGAAACAAGATACCTGTGCCCAGTAAATGTCAGCTAATATCCTATAGGCCTTGAAAATCAGAAGACTAAACCAGGACACTCTACCCCTGTCTTCGTGGCTCTATCTGCTCATGAGTTATTGACAAGAGAATAATCCTAGCCAGTGTTGGGAGTCCTTTTTGTTTCTTAGGGTCCCGCAAGTCTAGATAGCTGCCTGGTCAGCTACCACATGAAATTTGCTCTTTTTTGTCTGCTGAATCCCATTTATTTCTTTTGGATACTGCTGGTCCTGATGGCCTCATATCCCTTGGCCATTACTGCTCATTTTTCTACATGTTGCCACATCAGCCCAGCCACAGCACCACTTCTGGCATGTTCCATCACACACAACAGGTCCCCCTGTTGTTAGTAGGCATAATTACACTCTTCCTGATGCTGCAGCCACTCTGCCATCTGGATCAGGCATCAGCTGCCATTGCCTGCAGAGCCAATGGAGGCTCAGGAACCAGTTTGGTGTGTGCGTGCATGCATGTGCATAAAATAAGATATCTTCTCACATGATTATGGAGGATAAGTCTCTTGATTTCCTGTCTAAGCAGAACCCAGAAAAGTCAGAAGTGCAGGTCAAAGACCTGATAGGAAAAGAGTCAATAGTATGGATTCTGTCCTACTCTGAAGGCCTGAGAACAAGCAGTGCCATGAGCTGGAGAATATCAGTAGCCTAGCTCAAGCAGTCAGACAGAAAATTCAGCCTTCCTGTGGCTTTTTATTCAGGCTCTCACAGATTAGATGATGCCCACTCATGTTGAGAAGGGTCATCATCTGCTTTACTCAGCACACCAATTTAAATGCTAGTCTCTTCCATAAACATTTTCATAGGCACACCAGAAATAACATGTAGCCTGATACCAGAATCCCATGAACCAGGCAAGTTAGCACAAAATATTAACCATCACAGGTGGTTAAATGGAGGACATCACAAGCCAAATGGAAGATGGCTTTTTCCATTTGCATGTTACTTTCTATTAAAGAACTTAAAGCAGCGATGTGTGGGCCTCAGTGCCCAAGTTAGCAGAGAGAACAGTTCACATTTAATTATGGGTCTATCTCTATAGGAAACAGTCATAATGAATTCATTGGTCTGGGCCATGATGAACCTGAGTGAAAATACCACGTTCAAAATGTCTCCTGCCTCTGAGAACTAAGGTTTTCTAAAGAAAAGCTTACATGTCTGCTTTAGTTGAGTTTTCTCCCAAAAGCTTCCTTAGTACTTCATGCAAATAGGCTGTCAGCCACCCCACTTGTTACACTTTTCCAAATGTTAATCCGTTCCTTTTTTTTTTTTTTTTTTGGTACCGGAGATCGAACTCGGGACCTTGCACTTGCAAGGCAGGCAGCAGAACCACCAAGCTAAATCCCCGGCCCTACACTTTTCCAAATGTATTGGAACTCCAAACATAGGCATAGCTCAGGTCAAACTGGCCAGCCCACCATGTGAACAGGAAATTAGTGTGTTTCCCAACTTATAATCCCCTTCCACATAGAGCCAACATGGAGATTTACAACCAGATCACAAAGGCCAGCATGTCCTGTTAAGAATAACAACTGGGGGGTCGGGGATTTAGCTCAGTGGTTCCACTGCCTGCCTTGTAAGCACAAGGTCCTGAGTTCGATCCCCAGTACCAAAACAAAACAAAAAATAACAACTGGGTTTAAAACCAAGTCACCAGAAGCATGGCAGGTCTGTGATATGATTCAGAATAGACTGATGTAGGCTAGCTGCTAAAGTATTAGCCAGAGAAATACTTCAGGGATTTTAAAGCAATCAGGTATTACATTGCTGAATATAATAGAAGATTGGAATGATGAACTAGTGATACATTTTCTAAAAACTGTCACTGTGGGAGAAAAAGTGCTAAGATGTGCTGTGTACTCATAGCATTCCAAATGATCTCACAACCTATCAGATAACAACTCAACAAGACACTATGGAAGAGGCTCTTAAGTTCTATAAGTCAGTGAAAATTGTGTTGTGATTGGGAAATCTCTTTGCATAGCTGGTATATAATCTTGGGTTTGTGTCTACGAAGATATTAGCCAGTCCTATAGAAATAAAAATAACCATGCTATTTGACCATTTCCATACAGCTCATTAATTATGTATTTCTATGATGTAAAACAAGAACCATTAACACTTGTCCAGTAAGTATTCTGATTAGGACTGTGTAATTAATTTGTGGTTTCTATAATGGTCTTTCTGGTTCCCAAGAATTTTTCTCTTTTTATATTACAGTTTTCCAAAGTTAGAATCGAGGTTGAAAATCCATCCAGTATATTTTATCTTTAAGTCATCTTTACACTTAGCACTTGGTAACCACTTTTTTCCTGCCAGCTCTCTGACCTTCATGAGGTTCAGCTACCTCCAAATTGGTGTTGTGTCATCTACTAAGAGGATATAATGACTGGGCCGGCACAAACTAATAGCCATGCTTTCCCTGAGGAAGGTCAAAAAAGAAAAGATACCACAAACCAACTTACAGGCCCCAGATTAAGGTTTAATATGAAAAGAAAAATCCTAGGCAAAGGATCTAAAGGGATTTATGCTGTTTGAATGGGATCTTTCTAAAATTCAGTTCCACTAATGGGATTATTGCTTCTCTCGTAAATTCTTTAGGTCAGATATCATCACGTCATTCAAGCTGAGTAAGTAGTTCACAACTAATAAGTATTTACAAAGGTGATCCATTAAAATCAGGATGAGACATGATTTTTTTTTTAACTACAGCCAGTGGTTTTATTCCTGACAACTAACAAAGAAGGCAGCAACCACTGGAGCTTTGATTTGTAAAGAACTAATCACACACATGCCCAAAGGTAATTCTTCAAGTGTTCCTACTCTCCAGGTAATTCTCCAAATGTCCCTACACTCCCAAGTAGTTTGTTTTTTTTAATGCAGTACTGGGGATAAAACATAAGGCCTCCATACTGAGCTACACTCTCAGCCCATTTTTTATCTTGAGACAGGGTCTTGCTCAGTTGCCCAGGCTGGGATCAAACCTGGTATCCTGTTGCTTCAGCCTCCCAGAGTGCTGGGGCTACAGATGTGTTCCATCATGCCCAGCCCAAGTAGAATCTTGAATACCTTCATTAAAGTCAAATTGTTTAAAAATAAGCTGATCTTATGACCTTTGACCTTATGAATGAAAAGTTGAAATCATTCATTCTTTTTCCCCCAAGATTACTATCAATTACTTATTATGTGCCAAGTATAATTCTTTGGGGTAAGGATACAAAAGAGAACAAAATTACATTGACCTCTCATGAAATTTACATTCTAATAGAGTAGATGGAAAGTAAACATCTGAATCAATAATAATATCATTTCAGGTAGAATTAAGTCCTGTGAAGCAAAACATAGTAGGACAGAGGAATAGAGAGGTTGGGGATGGTAGAGGCAAGGTATTTTAGAGTAGTCGGGACATTCTCTAAGAGGGTGAATTGGACCAGAGTCCCGAATTGAGAGTGAGCCAAGTGAAGGTGTGGAGAAGATTAGCAGGGTTCCATGAGGACAAAGGTGGGAACAAAACTTAGTTCAAGGGACAATAAAGACATCAGTGATCAGAGTAGACTGGGCCAGGGGAATGCGGGACATGAGACTGGCAAGTCAGCAAGGGACAAATAGTGTAAGGCTGCCTAGGCCACAGAAAGGAGCAGGAATTTTATTCAGGCAAGGTGGGGAGCTGTGGGGTGGGGGTTAATACTAATGGTACCATTCCATAAGCCTTATTGTTTTCTCTATCTGGAAGAATAGAAGATTTTACCAACATTCTACAAAAATTCTACACACAGCAGCAAATAGTTGCTAGATGTCCTATTGAAAAGAGTATTGTAATAAATTGAGAAGCAGAAGGGAGGGATGGAGGGGTTGAAGGGAGGGTAGGGGAATGGGGAAAAAAGAAGAACCAAGAGAGATTATGTAAAGGTGCAAATTTCCAATGATGAATGTCATTATATTGTATACCTAAAATGTACCAATAAAATTAATTTTTAAAAAAGAAGTTTTAAAACATGATTCTATTCTCAGTAGAATTATCTGTTGGGATACAAATAAGACTTGATTTCATAAGGTAAAGAAAGAGTGGAGGATATTCAGTTTTCACACTGTTTTAGTTTCACCTAACAGTCTCTCTAATGCTTGGCCACCTCTTTTCCAGATACATACAGAAAAGGACTGGACAGGGAAACACTGCTTTACAGACTTGTTTTGGAATTTAGAGTTGACGCTCTTGCTAATAGGATTTCCTAATGCTCAATAAAATGGAATTTTAATAAATACTTTTATAAAAACCAAATAGTAATTCTATTAAAATGGATTTAAAAATTTTTTTTATTTTGTTTTGTTCTTTAGGGAAGAGTATTAGTCCTCTGACTCAAACTCTTCAAATCCAGTTGACTAACAGTATAACTTTTGGGATTTCACTTTCAGAACAAAACTATTTCAGAGGACAGGACTTCAGCAGGTTCTCCTTTTCTTTGGAAAAATAAAAGTATTTTTAATGCCATGAAACACCTGTTCAGTATTTTGTAAAGGAAAATTTCTGTGTGCTGTACTAGAAAAACAAAAAACAATAGAAACCTAGGACTTCTCAGTCTATAAAGTGTTATAAAACCATAATTAAAAACATCCCTCAATGGAGATGAAAGTTTATTATAAATGGAATTTTGGGATGTTTTGAATGTGGTAAGTTTCAAATAACCACCCTACAGTGAAAGTGAAGATAAGTATTAATGTACATCCTCAATCTGAAGGCGCCAAGTAAAGTTTATATTTCACCTTAAATTATCTTTGTCTTTCCTATTGACATGTTAGCATCATTTTAAAATAGATTAGTAAAAATAGAAAGAAGACCTTAAAAATATACAAAGCAAGCATTTTAAGTAAAAATACAGATTTTTTTCAATTCCATACAATTGGAGGTTGTCTTTTTTCTAAGAGGGCTCATGACTTCTGATAAAATAATGAGCATAGGTTACAAATAGGTTGCAGCTCTTCTCTCCCACACCTTCCTCTCCTGGAATGCTTTAATTAGAAACATATTAGTGTAGATTAAAGTCTTAGCCATTCCCAATTCTTACCTTGACCTGACGAAAACCACACCAGAGAGAATGTGGTGCATTATAAAATACTGTCAAGTTGTATCCAGCTACACTTGGGAGCTTAAATAGAGCACCCAGCAAGTGGACCGTAAAGGAAGAAGTGACCCAGTGCATACTGCTGATTTGACTCCCAGAAGAACTTACCTCTGGATCAGAGCCTGAAGGTGTCAATCATGCCCTTTTCAGGTAGATGAGTGGCACTTCTGTTTGGGACAGGCTAAGCTCGCCTTCCAGTATGAAGTAAGGCCCTGAGCTCACCCTTTAGAGCTGGGTTGTACATGTTTGTGTGGGACACAGTCATCATTAAAGTGGGACAAAATTCAAGCAAACCAAAAAGCAAATCTTTGCATAGTACTTTGCTTTCAATGAGATAAAATATGGACCAGGAGGTTTATTTTTGCTGAATGAAGCATTCTGTATTTTGAATCTCACTGGACTCAGTTTTCAACAGGATCATGTGCCCAACAGCTGGAATTTGGAAATTCTGTAGCATCTATATAATCAGTCAGTTCTGATTAAACTGCAGCAAGGCTCTTGGTGGAGGTCTACTGCATATATAATTTAAAATTTGGGGACTGGGGTATAGCTTAGTGGCAGAACTCTTGCCTAGAATGCACTAAGACACTGAATTCAATCCTTAACCTTCAGCACTTAAAAAAAAAAATTTAGAAATGGTGGATAGGAGCAGAAAATATGAGTGGTTTTCTCCCTGTGAAACCAGCTGAGTGTATGAATCAGAAGGTAGTCAGTTGCATCTGATAGTGGGCTTTAGTAATTGGAACCATCTGCCTCCATTCTAAGCATACTAAGGCATTCACCAGTCTAATCCAGCTTACAGCGGACAAACTACTCTTCCTATCATTATGCCCTCAAATAGAAGAGGCTGTACAAAATCCCTTGCTGCTAAATGTGCTACTGTCACTGAAGATATTTGGAGGTTTTATCGGGATTGTTTGATAAGGGGTGGGTTTTTTTGTTTTCAGGTTTTATGAGTTTTATTTGTAGTCTTCTAGGGCAGAGACAATGGCTTTCTTTGTAAAAAGTATGATAAGTAACCAGGTAAAGAATTTAGGATTTGGAGGTGGGGCTGAAGAAAAAAAAGAAGAAGGAGGCACATCCGACCCAGCAGCAGCTCAAGGGATGACTAGAGAGGAGTATGAGGAATACCAAAAGCAAATGATTGAGGAGAAGTGAGTACTGCAACTTCATTTCCCTTTGAAAGCAAGGGAAATCCATTCTACACGTACCTTCTTCAGCTCCCCAGCTTATTTCTCTGTGCTTTTTAGGATACTTTCCGTCTGACTGTTTAGCTCTAACCTGAGAAAATTTTATTTAAGTAAAGTGAACGATTCCATAGCATCCATGGCACCTATGTGCTACTTGTATAAATGGAAGTAAAAAATACAAATTAATCTATATGTTATTCTTAAAGCAGCTTAACATTTCCTGGCCGAGGCATGTTTTAATTTATCTTAATTTAATTGTTCAAACAAAAAATGATGAGTCTAACTGTCTTTGTAATCCTTCTTAAATTCACCTTCCTACCAAATAGGAAGTTTTCAAATTGTGAGAACTAAGACTTTCTATCTAGAAGAGAGGCTAAAAACATATAGTGTAACCTCCTTAATCTTGCATAAAAAAATCAAAAAACACACCATGACAGTTTTGTCATAGACGTAGTTATCAGACTCTGAAAAATTTATGGACTGCTTATTGCAAAAATGTTAACATAAGGAAAAATAGAATAGTATGATGCATGCTCCAAAATACTGGTGACAAAAGTCAACAGTAAACATCATGCCATAATTGCATTTTTAAAATAAAGTACAGTTGGGCTGGAGATCTAGCTCAGCAGTTCCGGTGCCTGCCTCACAAGTATAAGGTCCCGAGTTTGATCCCCAGTACCAAAAAATAAAAAAATAAAAAATAAAATAAAATAAAGTACAGTTATCATGATACTTCCCCCTAAATATTTTAGGGCTGTGCTTCTAAAAATAAGAGCATTGTCCTAGGTATATAAAATGTAATAAAAGTAAAATATGACTACTGTAACATTTTGGTTGGGTATGATGGAATATGAATATCACCAATAATTTGTCACTATTCAAAGACTGTTAATAAGCATAAATTTAAAAGCTTTAAGTAGAATTAAGAGTATTTAATAATCAACTAAGAAGTACATTGAAGTGTCAATGTACCCTTTACATTCATCACATGCTACAAAAGAAAAGTATTTATTTTTGCTACCATGGCTATTTTGCTAACAATCAATTATAGTTGCCTAAGTCTTATCACTAAGATGATTATGGGTGAAAAGTTTAGTGACCTGGAGGAAATTAAGAAAGTACAAAACATACATTTAGTAGAAACCTTGTCTATTGTATTTTTCTAAAAGAAATCATGGCTTCTAAACTACCTAGAATTCATTATGCTTTGTTCTGCAGTAAATTCAGTTAAAAATAAAAAAAGAAAGAGAAAAAAGGAAAGAAAGAAAGAAAGAAAGAAAGAAAGAAAAATGCAAGTGAAAAAACGATGTTGGTGCCAAGATAAAATTTGGACAAAAGAAGCAACATTCTTTGAGTACTGGCCTGCTTTGCCTATGTCTGTACAAGAAAAACAAGTACAATGAAGAGAGAGTAGAGCAAAAGCATCATAAAGTTTCAGTTCAAGCAAGCTAGTAAAAATAGCCAGGAGTTCAGATTATATACATGATCATGCAAAAATATCATTTAATAAGGCCAGACAATAAATCATAGATGTGGCATCTGTTTGATTAACGTCTTAGCTTTCCTTAATTTTATATATGGGCAGATCAAAGCTCAAAATAGCCAAGTCATATGGTTGATCTGTAGAATGGGTTGTCTGCGCACTGCTTGGCTTTGTGTGTGTGTGTGTGTGCATGTGAATATTATAAATTTATTTAGGCTCCTAATTTAAGAACAGTGGTAAGACAGCGTGGCAGTCTGCTTCCCCATGGCAGGAGGGAGGACCTCTCACCCATGGCTTGAGTTTTTAGGATCTTTATTACCTAGAATACAGTATGAAGAAGTAGGCATCCAGATGCCTGCTAATCACAAGATAGAGAGAGCTATACTGATAGTGCAGTATATACAATAACAAAAACAAATATTAGCAAATAAAAGCCTCTAAACCTATCCCCATCATTTTTATAAAAGTAATAGTACTGATTCTACCAATTGTAAATGAAAAAAAAAAAAACCACTACCTAACAATGCCCTTTACTGCACATTCATGTTTATTTTCCTTTTATGACTAGATGTTCTTTTTCTCACTACTGACAACATTGGTCCTGAAAGAGGCCTATACCTAAATAGAAGATTCAGGAAAGAAATTCTTGGACAGAAAATAAAACAACAGTCTGTTGACTCTTTTATTCTACATGGCTGTATAGAAGTGCTCCTCTTGTGATGGTTCAACATGTTTTGGATCCCCTCACTATGGGCCTGGATCTGTGAGGGATGTACTGAAGTAGAAGACATGGGTTTTCTTTTGCAGAAATGTATACTGTACTTGAGGGGAGTAGCTCCATATTGAACAGTGCAATCAGCTTTTCTGAATAATTTCTAAACTATCTCTGGATGATGGAATCTGTGTGGCATTAGGATTGACAATGAATACAGTTATTTGATTTTCAACAAAAGTACCAAAATACAAGTAGGAAATGAAAGTTAGTTCAACAAATGGTACTGAAATAACTGAAAAACACCCAACTTTCACCTCTATTGTATACTACACACAATAATTAATCTGATATGCATCATACACCTAAATGTAAAAGCTGAGACTATACAGGTTCTAGAACAAACAGAAGAATATTTTTGCAACTAATAAGTGAGTTTATTGTGACTCAGGAAGTAATTATCATAAAGTTTTAGT
Organism: Heterocephalus glaber; assembly: GCF_000247695.1. Next base: position 4,719,908 of record NW_004624792.1, on the reverse strand, counting down.
TTGATAAATTACTCTATCAAAATTTAAACTGTTGTGCATCAAGGATGTTAAGAAAATAAGTAGGCAAGACACAGAGTGAGAGAAAATACTTGCAAAACATGCATCTGAAAAAGGACTAGGATCTAGGACATATGAAGAACTACAATTCAATAATAAAATCAAAACAATGAGCAAAAGAATTGAAAAACTTCACAAGTATATAAATACACATAGCCACTTAGTTCATGCAAAAAAAGCTCCTTAATATCATGAGTTATTATGGAAATGCAAAAAACATAAAAACAAGGTAAGTCACTACTACACACACACACGTGCGCACACACACACACACACACCAGAATGGCTAAAATTAGACACAAAGTATCAAAGGTTGGCTAAAATGTGAAACCACTAGAACTCTTGTCCCACTTAAGAGATGTAAGTGCAATCACTTTGGGAAAAAGTTCAACTATTTCTTATAAGACTAAACATACTTGGGCCAGGGATTTAGCTCAGTGGTTCCGCCGCCTGCCTTGCAAGCAGAAGGACCCAAGTTCAATCCCCGATACCAAAAAAAAAAAAAGACTAAACATACTCAATTAAATTATCCTACAACCCAGTAAATCCATGCCTAGATATTTACCTAAAAGAAATGAAAATATGTGTCCATAAAATATTTGTTCAACAATGTTCATAGCAACTTTATTTACCATCACCCCAAATAGCCAATAATTCAAGTGTATATCAACACGAGAATGAATAAGTGGTGATGTATTTGTACATAAAATACTACTCAGGAAAACAAGGAATACAGTAGTGATAAATGAAACATGTATGAATCTGAACATTTTCTGTGCTGAGTTATAGAAGCCTTACAAAGGAGAATAGAATGTATATGACTCCATTTACATGAAGTTGTAGAAAAGGCAAAAACCTGTCTCCAAAGGATGGTAATTGCCCTACAACCTTGACAGGGTTTGATCAGGAGTGGAGATGAAGGAATTTTATCAGATGGGAATAATGTTTCATATTTTTATAGGGGTTTGGGTTACACAAGATTTTAGGGAATTGTATGCAAATTTTGCCTCAAAAAGAAAGAGGAACCATAAATAAATAACGATATGCATATTGACATGTTTGGGGAAATGTATTGATTTCTACAACTTTGAAATACACCAAAAAGTAGCATGGATAGTGCTTGCTTTGGCAACACATATAATTAAAATTAGAACAAAAGCAGAGAAGATTAGCATGGTCCCTGGGTAAGGATGACATACAAATTTGTAAAGTTTTTCATGTCTTTAATAAAAGAAAGATGATAGGATACAGGAATGTAGACTTTGTGGAGATGGGAAGAGACCCTGGGGATGGGAGGAGAGGCCAAAACAGGGAGAAGAAGGGGAAGTAAAAATGATTAAGATGTAATATGTATATTACCAATTCCCCAAGGTGAATGTAATTGGTATGCATTACAAATTTATACCTATAAATTTTAAAAGTAAGGTAGATAAATCGATGGAGGATAGATAAGTGATAAAAATGTATAGTGAGATGCAAATTGTAGAATTTAGATGATGGGGCTTTGACTGTATAATTCTCTCAAATTTTTGTATGTTTGAAAGTTTTTATAATAACATAATGGGATGGGGGAAGGGTCTGCCTCTTACTTATGCCACAGGTCATTAATCTCTTGGACAAGTCACTTTTTCCTATTTTCCTCTGAAAGCTAGAAGGCTGAACCCAGACTAGATATTGTGCAGGTGGAATTGAACTCAGAAAGCACCTGAGCCCAGGATCCAGTAGTTCAAGCTGATTGTTTGCTCCTCTGCAAACATTCTGTGTAATCATTAAGATTATTTTAAAACTTGAAATCAGGAAATAGCCAATTTTCATAAAGAAAATAAGATATTTTTATCCAAATATGCTTCATCCAACACACGAGCAGAAATCCTACCAGGCCTCACTTACACCTAAACTGGGAACCAGAAGGCTGCTGAGAAACCAGGAGCTCTTCCTGCCTCTTGCTATTGCTTCTAACCTGCCTGACACCTTTGTTCTTTTCTCAGCAGCCATCTTTCTTTTCTGTGCTCTCTTAACCAGACCATCTGGCCAGTGGAAAATAGCAGCCAATGGCTTTCAAGTTCACCTGTTACAGTTCAGCCACCCCTTCAAGTCTGTCTTTCTCAGTCTCAATCCCAAATTCCAAAGCAGATTTAATTTACCCAACTTGGTCTAACCCAAAACAGCTAGAGGGCAAAGCCACGTGTACAAATGGAGCTACCAACAATGTACCTCTATGGGCATCTAGGAATGGAAGCAGTTTTTTTAAGCTTTCCAGGCATCTCCAAAGATGTATGCATTTGTCTGGATCATCACAAGCAAGGGAATCTGTTTCTAACTAGAATAATCATGAGCCCAATTAGGTCATCCACAGAGTAGCATCCCAGTATGGCATTATGGAAGGAAATCTTCTCTGCTTTGTTTGGGGGTACTTTCTTTTAACTGGGAATGGAATGCTGCCTAAATTGAGGGCTGGAATGAGTGACAATAAAGGGAAACAGCTTTTTAACAAACAGTATTATCACACACACACCCTCCTTGTAATTAGTGCATGCAATAATAATAGAGTAAGGGGTTTTCCTGTGCTATTTTCATAAATGTATATAATAAACCTTCATCATATTGAAGGGAAACAACTTTATATTAATCCCCAAATACCACGGTCCTCCAAAGGATGTCCTGATGCTGGATACAATAGTTAACACTGTTTTTGGTTCCCTAAGAGTTACTCGGGGTGGGGGGATTTTTAGAAATGCAGCTTCCCCTCCCCTGTCCCAGGCGTTCTGTTTGAGCAGAACTGATATCAGGCCCAGGAAGCTGTCTTTGTCACAAGAATCCTGAGACAACAGGTTTTATGGCACATGGTCCATGGGCAGCTGTGTCAGGAGTCATAACCCTGGTTGTCCAGTTACATCACAAAGAGATGCCCAGTCCCAAGTTGCCTTTGGGATTTAGGTATGTACTAGGTGATGAGAGTAGGGCAATGGAAGAGCAGAAATTTGGGACATTGTGAGAAAATTCCACACTTCCCAGGTGTCTGCCAACAATGGGAGCTGAGATATGTCCCAGGATCCAGCTCCTCTGAACAGTGGCTGGAATGTCCTGAATCTCCATGTCTTTATGATCCTTTATTTTATTCTTTAACTTTTAGGATGGAAAGAGATGCTGCATTTACACAAAAAAAGGCAGAGAGGGCATGCCTCAGAGTCCACCTCAGGGAGAAGTACAGGCTCCCCAAGGTAAGACATTCTGAACATAGAGATGTCTCATCATTTCCTAATTAACAAAACACAGGGAATGTTTAAATATCATCAAAGGCTCATGCATGTGAATATATATATATTTTACATATTTGATATGGTGAAAAGAGCATTCAACTGGGAGTTCATAAAAGCTAGACTCCAGTTACTCAACCTCTATAATTCCATTTCCATTGAAAACATGAAATCAGGGCCAGGGATTTAGCTCAGTGGTTTCACTGCCTGCTGAGCAAGTGCAAGGTCCCGAGTTTGATCCCCGGTACCAAAAAAAAAAAGAAAAGAAAAAGAAAAGAAACCATGAAATTATACCTATGGATGACATTTTTATGTAAATATATCTAAAGAATACATAAATACACAACAGGGATAATCGTGATAGCTGACATTTGTTGAGCTCTTTCTAGGTAACAAGTACTGTACTTTGCATAGATTAATTCATTTAGGTCCTATTATCACCTCTATGTTATAGCAGAGAAAACAGAGCCAAGTAAATAGCTTCCTACCATAAATCTCACAGCCAAAAAGGCAGAGCCCAGGGTCTTAATTTCCAAGATATTCTGTCTCTATTTAAAAGAGACAATCAATTGCTTATTTTGGGAGATGTCATAGTAGTGATGATTGTCACCCAGTACCATCATATCCATGTCAGGGCTGGCTGACAGGATGACCATCTATAAGCTGTGGCCTTGTAGCTAGCTTGCCACTGGGAAGAGGATGCATGGACATAGCCCAGATGTACTCTTCAAGGTCTCATATCCAGCACAACAGAAAGCCAAGCACTTTGCTACTCTGGCTCATTTCTTCTGTTCTCATTCCCAGTCATCACCTAAGGGGCCAGGCAGCTCCTCTAAATGCTTCCTCCTTCACCTGCTGGGGTAGGTGTTTGACTTCAAATTAAGGTGCAAGCTGGGGGGGCGTGGCGCACACCTGTAATCCCAGCACTCGGGAGGCTGAGGCAGGAGGATCACCTCAAGTTCCAGGGGTGCATAGTGAGTTCAAGGACAGCCTGAACTACACATCAAGACCCTGTCTCAAAACAAAATCATATTCTAAGGTGCACCTTCCTTTAGAGAGCATCTTCCATCTGGATAAGCCAAAGGAAAAAAAAAAGTTTCCTCCAAAGTGCAGTATCCTCTCCCAAGAATGAGAGCCACTTCCAAGTCTGGGTGGTTTAGAGTGTCATGAAGTCAATTCCTTCACTGGGACCCCTGCAGATCCTTGGAAAAGCTGCCTTAAGAAGCAACAATCACTAAACAAACAGAGAACCCACTGTCTGTCCATGAGAGGTCACTGGTAAAATCAATAAAGATCCCCATCCTGCGGGAGAGGTTGACTCCCAAGACAAACATGGAACACAGAGCTCTCAGTGAGAAGAGGAAAATTTACAATAAAATGTAAAATCATTTTCATGTGCAACCAATGAAATGAATTGGGAAGAATGCCTTGCCCCCCTCCCCATTGACCTTTATTACTTTTGTCCACTATGCTTGCATTTTGCAAGAGGGATGCTCTTCATTCTAATTGTCTAGTGCATTTCTGAAACTCTTTGAGATGTTACTGTCTGGCTGGCAATGTGACCTACTCTAGGCAAGGAGCCTGAGTTAGATTCCCTGGCCTCCCCACTTGGCACCATCTGATATAAGCACCAAAATCTTATTTAGGGTGAAGCAAAAGTCAAACACACACATACACACACACAATCTTCCACAAAAGTTGGGCTTTTTGAGGCTTTTCTTGACAATTACTCTGTTACCTGTCTATTGGGATCTAAGGAGAATTGTGTTTCAATTCTGGTTCTGCCACTCTGACACAGTACAACTTCAGCTGACTTTTAAGAAACCATCATATGAGCTCAGTCTCCTCATCTACAAAATGAGAGCAATGACACCTAACCTCATAGGGTAAAGCCTTGTCTGAAATGACACAAAGGGCCTCGTGCAGCACCTGACAAGTGGTAGGTGGTCAATGATAGCTCTGATGTTGCTGATCTGATCTAATTTCTTTTTTTTTTTTGCACTTTATTAAATTCTTTTATTGGTACATTGTAGGTATACAACACAATTACATTTCTCATTGGGAATTGTACCTTTGCAT
>NW_004624792.1:4697641-4708785 GCF_000247695.1 Heterocephalus glaber | reverse complement strand
GCGGGCTGATTCGGCGTGTTCCCTGATCTTATTTCTTGACAGTAACAACCAAGGTTGTTGAGGACTGGGTGAGCACATTGGTGTGTATAATCAGTGCAACAACTGGAGGCCCCTGAGCCTCAAGAATCTGAGCTTTGATCTTTTTCTTCCCTAATGATGAGCTGGTGGTGTTTCTCATTTCCATACTCTCAAAAGTGAACACTTTTGGGCTTACCAATGAAGTTTAGATGTTCCACAGAGAGACAGAGAAAGAGAGGAAAAAAAAATACCCAAATCTCTCTACCAAGCTATCCTTTGGGACAAGAGTCTTTCCAAAATAAGTTATGAAAAGAAGAAAGAATTATAGTCATGAAATGTGCAATTCAGATGCTCCCCGAAGATTGTTGATGACTACATCTGAGTGGTCACTGCTCCCCAAAGCCAGCTTGGGTAGGAGGGATGAAGAAAGTAAGTAAATTAACAGTGGAGTTCCGTAGCTTTCTTTGCATGACTTACCCTTACTTGTATGCTCCTTCTGTAGCTGCTTCAAATGCATAATACATTTGAAACTTCACCTGATTGTGCAGCCCCACCTTCGGGAGCCTCCTTTGATCCTACACTGTCACCTGTCACCTCCCGCGCATCACCACCACCACACACCTCTCCATTCTGGAGGAGACCCTGCAGCTCATCTAATAATCTATTGCCACAGCTTCATTTCATTCTTGAAGAAACTGCAGCCTGGGACAGTTGAGTAGCTTTACAAAAACTTACAGCTAGTAAGCCACAAAACAAGGATTGGAACTCGGGCTTCCCAACCAAGAAAAAAGAACAAAGGATTTGAACACAGCTCCCTCTGTGTCCAGTGTGTTTTCTCTTTCTACTTTTAGTTTTCAAAAGTTGGAGGGCAGTTTTGAACTCCAGCTGGCTTAAAACTGCACTATTAGACACTTGGGACAACCTATTTCAGTGAGATGTCACCAAGTTCCACCCACAGCAGCCAGGGTGCATTCATTTCCTTCTTGTCAGGCAGTTTTCCCTGGGGCTCTGTGGCAGCCTAAATTCCAAATACAATTCAAACACAGACATGAGACTGTCACTTGAAAGCATTCCATATACTTCATTCACTGGTTGCAGAGTTACTTTCAGATGTGGGCCTCCCTGGGGCATTTTAATATTATGGGTGCATTTTGTAAAAATTGATTCTACACACATTTCAAGAATTTGCCCATGGTGTAAAAAGCACTAAAAATGCTAACAATACAACTGCTTGCTTTTTGTAATGCACGTGGAAATTCTAATATAGCATAGTTACCTATAAAAACAGCACTTAATAAAAGCTGGGGAGTCGGGCAGACAACCAGATCATATTCCACTTAGTACATTATCACCAGCTGTGGCTCACTTCCCAGCCTGCAGTGCAGCCCTGCCCTCCAGAGCCTCCTTTGCTCCTGTGCTGTCGCCTGTCACGTCCCTCCCACCCCATCACCATCACCACACCCCTCCCCACCCTCCCCAGAGCCCAGAGCCGGCAGGCTCTGGGCAAGCGGGCCTTTGATAACCCACATGGGGAGAAAGAGCCCTGGGGGATAAATATTTCCCAGGCTAAGATCAACGTCAAAGTGGCAGCTTCCTCCACGGAACAGTTACTCGGTCCTCCGGATCCTGGTTTGACGTTGGAAGGCAGAGCACGCCAGGGCCTAATCCCCGACGCCCCCTGGTGGTTCCCGGAGCCGTGAGCCGTCCTGGTGGTAGCAAGGCTAGGCTGGGGCAGAAATAAATCTCCGGAGGCAAGTTTGTTTCTTCCTTTTAGTGTCCGTTCTTTTGCTATTAAAGATCAGACTGTGGATTTTAGATGCTCCCATGGTATACTGGGCGAGAGAGTTAGCAAACAATAGGGTATTACTGTTTTCCCAGAAACTAGGAGGGTGAGATTCTGATATGACACTAACTGCAGAGGAGTTGAAGGGATTGGAATACTGAGCCTCCAGAGAAGACGACTGGGGAAGTGAAGACCAGGCTTTATTTAAATATTGACTCCGGGGTGGCACGCCTGGGGGTTCTGCAGGGTATGTGGGATTTTGTACAGAAGCTATTCCCAATGGCATCTTTAGGATAACTTCAGAAAACCACTGTGGAAATCTGAGCTGGAGGAGTCAGAGGCCCTGGACTGTCAGAAGATGCTCATCTGTGGCACTAGGGCTGTGATGGAGAAAGTCACAGACTCCTAAAAACCTAAGCAAGTGGAGGGTAAAGTCTGAGAGAGGCAGGCACAGAGTAGCCCACGTGGTCCAGGAGGTCTGGACCAGGTAGAAAGTATTAGGTTGGAAGCTGAGCCACACATTCCTGAGTCATCACCCAGATCCCATCTGGGCTCATGTCAGGAGCATTAGCCACCTCTTGCCCCCAACTGTCTAAATTCTCTTGCTAGAACAAATTTGAATTCCTGCACAACCATAGGACTTTGACTTCATAACACCAGTGTCTGAGTGGTATGTTTTTCATTAAAATTATTTTTTCTATTCAGAAAAGGACATGGCATAGGTGTACACTCAATGTGTAATCCTAGAAATTATGTAAGTTTAAGGACTTGCTGAAGATCACAAAGTTTATTGTGACAACAGGAACTCAAGACTCCTCATTCTTCACCCAGTAATGTTTCACAACCAACCCTTTCTCCTCCTCACACCCTCTCTAAACTGTCTCCCCGATGGTGGTAGACTTTAGAACCTATCACACTGTCCAATAGAGAAAATGATGCTGAGCAGGGAGCAACTGTCACCAGGACTTTAGTGAGCATCTAATAACCTTTCCCTCCCTGCAAGGTCTGCAGAATATGTAGCCCCAGGCCATCTTAGAAAGTCCATATTGGGTAATCAATCATAGAAGTGATATTAACAGTCCCCAGGGAGCTGGATGAATTCAACCCATCTTCTGGCTAACAAGTGATGACTCCCAGGTACCTCATTCACAATTCCCTGAGGTCATCACCATAGCAGTTTACACAACAGCAGGAATCAGTTCTGGATCCTTCTCCATACCAACGCCCAACAGGGAGCAGATTTGAAAAAATATCTTCCTGGGAGCTGTCAGGTCTAATGAGGATCACTATGTCACTTTTTGAGATAAGAACTGTATTTTCTAAAGAAGTTGTTTGGCTAACGTTTCCTATGAAAGAGAGTTTCACTTCATTGCTGACTAGGGAAAGCAAATATGTAATCTTCAAAAAGGAACAGGTTAGGCCCCTAGCCCTCTAGACAATCAGCAAAAGATCTCAATCCAAGTTTATTGTTAATTGTTGATGACATACTACTTGTCATATCCATGTCTTTTGATGACAGCTGCTAATTGCAGTAATCAGATAAATAGCCAAACAAGTGCAGTAATCAGGTTGCAGTAACCTGAAATATACACCTATAAGTGTACATCTGTATCAGCCATGAAAATGTTCATGTACAAATACCGGCCTTATGTCGGTTTCCTGAAGTTTTCCATTACAGGTCACTGGAGGACTTAGGATGCCTAAAGGAATTCAGAATTTTCAAGTTAGATTGGGATCATGTCCACCAATTATTCCCAGCCTGCACCTTCTCTATTGCATCTCCTTAATGAAGAAGGTCACATCTCGCTTCCAACCAGTGCACGCACACAGCACTTTCTTGATGACCATTCTTTTCTAGATATCTTTCCTTCAATGCGCCTGGTTCTCACTCTGCAGAAATCATTTTCCTTCAGCTGTCCAAACTGTCTAAACCCAGCAGAGGTTTTGCATTTTCTTTTAGGGCCTTTTTGCTTTGTTCAGTGCTTCTTTCTTGAAGCTCTCTCTCTCCTCTGCTCCCTCTTTTAGCTCTCATTCTCCTCCAGCTCCTTGTGTTTCTCATGGGTTACGCTTTCCCAGTTGGCCCCCCAAATTTGGAATGTTCCTGGGCGCTCTCTTGGCCAACTCTTTTCCTCCCCCATGTCTGCACATTCTCCCTGGATGGCTGCAGCTGACTGGCCTTCAGCTCCCATCTACAAGTGGCTGACTCTCAGTTCTGTATCCCCAGTCCACATTTCTTCCTGCTTGTCACTGTCACAAATAGAACATGCTCATCTTCAAAACACACTGCCTCTGGGCCAGGGATTTAGCTCAGTAGTTCCAGCACCTTCCTCAAAAGCGCAAGGTCCAGAGTTTTATCCCCGGTACCAAAAAAGAAGAACACTGCCTCATTATCCCCCAAACCTGCTCCTCCCCAAGGCTGCACCTCCATTAGTGGCTCTCCCAGCCACCCAATGGCGGGCTGCAACAAGAAGTCGCCCTTGACTCTTCCCTCCCTGCTCCACCCTCACATCCTGTAACAGACCAAGCCACCCTAAGTCACCTTGTAGATAACGCTCAGCTCATCCTCAAGTGAAAGCCTTGTTATTTCCCACCTGTACTATGACCACAGCTCTTATGTAGTGTTGGTATTTTGAGCCTCACAGCTGTGGAGTGAGGTTTCCAAGATATAGATCTGTCCCTGTCTTTTGAAAATGAGGCTTACCATGACTCTTTAAAATGAAGTCCAGAGACTAACCTGCACACCATGATGTAGTTTCTGTCTTTCTGGCCTCATCTCTTTTTATTGTGCTTATTTTTTAGTACTGGGGATCAAACTCAGGACCTTATGGTTTCGAGACAGGTGGTGGAACCACTGAGCTAAATCCCTGGCCCCTGGCTTCATCTCATGCTACTTCCTGCCTGGACTGGACCCTTCTTTCTGGCCCTGCACCTGCTCCCCACGATCCCTTTTCTTTTTGTAAGATTTTGTTTGAGTGCTGCTTCTTCCAGAAACTTCCATGGCCTCCCTTCCCCCACCTAAGGCTAGATTGGTCACCCTCCTCCATGTCTTCATTAATACTGTGGTGCTTGTCACTACATCACCCTACAATCCTGAATACTCACACCCACTGTGTGCTCCTTGACAGAAGGGCTGACTTTTCCATCTTTGTCCCCTGTGCCTAGCATGGGACCTGGCAAAAAGAAGTTCCACATGTGTTCATGTGTACACAAACACACACACACACACACACACACACGATGTTTGTTGGGTAAATGGGTATTAGTTGGAAAAGGAGAAAATACACCCAAAAAACAATGTATCAAAAACAGCAGGAAGAATTAATCTGCCATAAATTTTCATGAAAAGATAGAGTCTGGATTGGACACTACAATTTTATATAAAACACAAAGATTCTATCAAAATCAAAATGTCATATTTTTCCAAACACAGGGAGTCATGTGTTTTAAATAAAGCCACAAGATTCTTTCTAAAAGCAAATAGGTCCTGTCCCCAGCCAATTCAGAATGTATATGTAAGTCAAGCCAAATTAATAAGAGAAAACAGTTCCACAACGACCCTCTAATCCTATTAACAGAATTGTCACTCTAGGTTAGTCATTGAAAAATAATGTTGTGCCCCTGCTGAGCTATACGATTTAGTTACACCTGGTGTTTGTCTGCTGTATTAAGGGCATCATTCATTTTGAATAAAGATGAATGTAGAAGAAACTCTCAATAGAGGTATCTTTAGACAGTCACATCGAAAGCTCCATTAGAATTGAACTTAAAAGTTGCTTCCTAAAGAAATAATAAAGAAGATTCTTGAAGCTTATTTGTATTCTCTTTCAGATTAAAGCTCTTGGGACTGCTTACCAGGGTCTGAGACTCCAAACCTTCCTGCTTTGCAGCAGCTGTTTCTGGTGTCAGGGTGGCCACAAGAGGTCCCCTCTGCCACCCAGTCTTCCTTCCCCTGTTCCATTTAATCTTCCTCCTCAGGTCTTTTAACACCCAGAGGGACATGAGGACAGAAAGAAAGCATCTTGGGGCACTAGTATATGTGTGTTCTGCAGCCACAGTTGCAACATGTGTTTGGAAGACAATTCCCTTACTCTCTTAGTCCCCAGCCATCCTCCCTGTAAGGCAGGTAGAGATCACTTCCCTTCCACATGTGAGAATACCAGCTCAGACAGGGAAAGCAGCTTCTCAAGATCACACAGCCTGTAAATAGCAAGGCAGAACCTGACATTACAGGCCGAGTTTCCCAGCCAGGTCATTCTGGCAGCCAAGCTGGGTTGACAAGAGGAATCATATTCCTTACATGTATATCTTTATCAATTGGGGCCTTGGTTTCCTCATCTGTAAATGAGAAGCTTGGGTAAATGAGCTCTAGGAGCTTCTTGACTCCCTGTAAAGAAACACATGCAATATGTGCACAGTTGGTGCTCAGAAATTCTCCTTCCATGTAGGCCTCAAATGTCTATATTTTAATCAACATTAAAAACTGGTGCTCTGGGGCCAGGGATTTAGCTCAGTGGTTCTGGTGCCTGCCTTGCAACAGCAAGGTCCCAAATTCCATCCCCAGTACCAAAAAAGACCAACCAAAAAACAGCGCCCTGCCAGGTGTAGTAACTCATGCTTGTGGTCCCAGTTACTCAGGAGGATGAGGCAGAAAGATCACAAGTTTAAGGCCAACCTGGGCAACTTAGCAAGACCTTGTCTCAAGATTTAAACAGAGGGTGAAGGGGTGGGGATGTGACTCAGTGGTAGAGTGCTTGCCCAGCATGTGTGAGCTCCTAGGTTCAATCCCAGTACCACCAAAAAAAGAAAAAAGAAAATAAAAAGAAATTGATGCCCGTTATTCAAAAAGATAAATCCATGGCATCTGTCCTTTCCTGAGTGGGGTGGGGACATGACTGGTAACTAAGAGGAAGGACAGCAGTAGGAGCAGCAGAAGGAGCAGCCAGCCAGACATGGGCCAAGCCACACCCTGGAATCAACTGGAAAGCTTCTCAGGGTAGCACCTCGCTTGGAACCAGGATGAAGAGAAGTGACTTGTAACAAGTGACTGCTGAAGGCATTGACCACACAAACGTAAACAGTGGCTCCTCCCTCAACTCCCATACACCGAGCTGGTAGGTAGGCTGTACACCAAAAACAATCAAAGGAACCAGAACCAAAATCAGATTTACTTAGCTTCAGGCAAACAGGTATTTGTTTACACATCAAACTGACTGAACTGAAAGTAGTGAGCACTCAGCTTATCAAAGTCAGAGATAGTTTATCACTATATCTCAAGTTTGATCAGAGACAGAGGTCAGCATATCAAGACTCCAGGAGTAGCAAGTCTAAATCCAGGGTGGTGTCAGTCACAAGGAATGACAGCAGCAGGATACTGGGGCTATTTAAATAATGGAGTATTCAGCCCTGGGAATAAAGATAATAAGTTCAGTTAAAAATAAGAGGTTAAAATGGATTCTTGCCAGCAGGCATAAAAATAATTAGCTCTTAACTGCATTGAACAATATTCCAAGTTGATAAGATTTCTAGAAAAGAGACCTCTGAAACAGACCCTCCTAGAACAAAGTGCATCCCATACAAATAAGTCCCTCATCATAAGCTGGGCCCAGTCTCCGGCTTGCTCGCTCATTTGTTCAGGATCTCATCCTCAGTGGCCTCCACTCCGGGATGCTTCCGGCCCACAGTAATGCTGATTCGTATTGGCTGTGACTGCACTTGGGGACTGTAATGAGGCATTACTGCCTTTCCTTGAAGTGTGAACTGTGACAAAATATTTCTCCCCACCCCCACCCCCACCCACCGCCTAAGATTTGTCATTGGGCAGCAGTCTAGACAAGACAGTCATTGTCTGAATGGTAGACAAGGTCCCATCTGCAAGGTCATTCATTAGGAAGGGCAGAAACCAGGCTGCAGTGTCCACCGATCAGCCCCAGTGATGCTCCTTAATTGCTTGCTCTGCCCCACCTGTCTCTTAGGGGCCTGTGTTCTCCCACCCTCTGGGTCACTGTCCAAGTGCTCTCTATCCCAGGAGTTCTTGCCCCACAGACCTGGACACAGAGCTGCACACTTTCCTCTGAAATATTAAGAAACACAACCACCTTTTGTCCAAGGCCGGAAGCTTAGGAGGTTGTTTCTCAGCAGGTCCTGTTCAGCCTGCTCACTAATCCTCTGAGTGGCCCTTGCTCTGGGCATCAGACATGGGAGGTCACACAAGCAACGAGTGACAGATGTGGGACTTGAACCCAGGTCTTCTGACTGCAAATCCCACAGTCTAGCCCCTGTTGTAGGTTACCTTGCTGAGTGCAGATTTTACAAATGAGACCTGCTCACCAATCCGAGGTCCCAGACCAGCTCATGTGATGAGGACCAAGGGCTAATGAGGCCCAGAGGCCCAGGCTTAGTTCCAGGGGCTTCATTTTGTCCTCTAGCCACTCCCTGGCTTATTGTCCCATCCTTAGTCAAAAGCGTCCATAGCACAGCCACGGCCCAGGGTGGCTGCTTCCAGAACTGGCATGACCGCCTGACACAGCCGTGCTGCTGATGGAGGGTGAATAGCATTGATCCTTTAGCATGATGGCGAGTGCAGGACTCTGACCACGGCCTCTGACCACACCTGATGTTGCCTTTAGATCTGGACACCCAGGGTCATCTGCACTGGGCCCCCCTCCACAGTTCTCCTCCATCCCTCCTTGGCCACACTCCTTTGCATCACATGAGGAGTCTGCAGAGCCCAAGGGACATGCTCCCTATGACCCCCCCTTCACTCTGGCTACTCAGGACCCCACATGCTGTAATTCTTCCCCAGGCCTGTTTGCTGGGTCTGTGCTCTTGAGAGTGCACTGAGTTGTTGACCTGAGGAGTGGGGTAGGGGCCACAGGGCAGGTCCCTGAGGCCCCTCTCAGTAAAGGATGGAGCCAGGGACTGAGAAATCTGCAGGTCAGGCCATGAGCCAGGGGCTTCTGTCAATCCTCATGCTCCACGGCCCTCAGAGATTAGGATGGGCCCGGCCAGGGGAATGGAGGGCTTGGCTAGCTGGATAGCCTTCCCCTACAATTGTGGGCCTAGTGCTGAAAGGGAAAAGAATGTTTGCTTTGTTGAGAAAAACTGAGCCTGTGGGGTGAAGATGGGAGTCATCCCTAGGCCAGAGGTGGGGTGCACAGCGAGCAAGTCCTCCTGGTGGGTCTAACCCCCACCCAGCAGGATTATCCAGAGCAAATTCCCCACCCACCTCGAAGATTATCACTTTTATGGATAGCTACCACCAGTTGAATGCTTAACAGGTTTTAAATAACTCAATTATCATCTGATTCATCCTCTACAATTCTAAGACATATAATACAACTCCCAATTTATAAACAAAGAAATAATATTCAGAGAGGTTGGGCAAGGTGGCTCAGGTCCCACAGCCTAAAGTAGTAGAGTTAATGTTCTCACTCAGGTAGTATCACTCAAGCCAATACCCTTAGCTCTAGGCAGTGCTGCGCCAATGGAAGTAGAAAGATAGCAGATAGCTATGAAAACAAGTCACTTTAAGGAAGGCAAACAATACCTACACATTTGCCTTGTATTAAGACTGCTATAGCTCCCTGAATCACTGGACAAATAGGTATTGTTTGTGTCTCCATCCAGAAGATCTGCTAGATGTAGAGACAGAAAGGAGAGCATACTGCAGCTGGTCTTCAAGAAATCTACAGCAGTGGGTCTCAGACCTGGGCAGCACCAGAATTACTGGGAGGGTGGGCTAGGTTGAGGTCAGCCCACCCAGAATTGCTGAACCAGCAGACCTGTGTAGGGCCCAAGAACATGGGAAGCTAGCAAGGTCCCAAATGTGCTGATGCTGCTGGCTCAGGCACCCCTCTTTCAGAACCTCTTTGGTAGAAGTTGGGGCAATCAAGAAATTGAGTTGTAAAGCAAAATGGAATCTCAATGTTTGATCTTTCTGGGCAAGAGAAAATAAACCCCAAAAGTCCCCCTTGAAGGAAAAGAGGGCTTCAAAGCTTCTCTGGGAGGCAGCAGGGTGCTCAAGGGTGGTTTTGCTAAAGTCTCCCCCAGAGTAGGAGACAGGAGAGCCCTGTCCCTTATGAGCAGAGAAGACCAGGGCTTTCTTCGGCCCTCTAGCTGCCTGAACCTCCAGGCCCACAGCCGTCACTCTATCTAGGGTCAACCCTGGTGCCATGCACAGGAATCCCACTACCAAACAGAGGGTGGTGCCAGAATTCCCAGGACAGTCTTTTCAAATCATTACATTTGATTTGGGGATTCGTCAGAGAGGGCAGATATCTTCATTTACACGAACTCAGTAAGAACCCAGTAAAGTCTGCTTTTCCCACCCCTCCTACAGAAATGCCCACGGGATGATCAGCCAGGAAAGCAGCCACTAGGGTAGATAAATAAAAAATAAATAGAATTGCAAGATTGGCTGGGAGGCCCTGGAGATTAACTAATTAATCCCACAACATTTGGACGAGGAACTAATTAATCCGTTAAGTACTTGGAGGATCTGAGGCCTCAGCCAAGTGCAGGGGAGAATACACACATTCATCTCCTGAGGTCTTCAGGGAGGGCCCATGTAAGGATAGTCACCCCCTAGGGCCTTTATCTTCTCTGCATCAGGAATCTGCCTCCCCAACTGCTTCTGCAGCCACTCTGCTGGGGAACCTCATAAAGGAGAGCTCTGGGGAAAGGCTGTCAGGCTCCATCTCTCCAACCATCAGCCAGAGAAACAAAGAGCCACCAAATGCAAAAGATCTCAGCCATCAGGTCCCTCCAGCCAGCTTTACACATGGGGATGCCACATGAACCTAGAAACAGCAGGGTTTTTTCCGAGTCATTTCTACTCACATCCAAGCAAGGGCATTCTGATCTTCTCTAGGTGTTGGCTTTAAGTCCACCTGGGAACTCAACAGATGCTACAGTCTTTTGTAAATCAAATCAGTGGTCTGATTAAAATGATCATTTTATCCTTATGTGATTTCAGGAGCTTTGTTAACAAACGCACGGCTGGTCACAACCTATGGAGGTGGGCCTATTTTAGGGTTTTTTTGACCATTATATTCTCTGACACCCTTTAATTATCTGTAGTCCTGAAACCCAGTTCACCTCCTGTTAAAATCTGATCTCCAAAAAAATTTTTTTTTATTTTATTGGTACATTTCACATATAAAATATAATGACATTCATCATTGGAAATTTGCACCTTTACATAATCTCTCTTGGTTCTTATTTTTCCCACTTCCCCTGCCCTCCCTTCACCCACTACCCCTACCCCTTTGGACCTTTTCTTCCTATTTTGCATTATTCAATATTCTAAACGTTGGTACATTTTAGATATAAAATATAATGGCAT
>NW_004624792.1:4526470-4661329 GCF_000247695.1 Heterocephalus glaber | reverse complement strand
GTCACTAATTGCAATCTTATCTTCTATATCTGAAATTCTGTCTTCACATTGGCTCATTCTGCTGTGTAGACTTTCAGTGGAGTTTTTAATCTCCTGAAAATCTGTTTGTATCTGTTTTATGGATTCCATTTGTTTCCTATGTTGAGATTCCATCATGTTCCTCAGCTCCTCTATTTTTTTATCTGTATCCTCTCTATTAATCATCATTATTATTATTAATAATAATTATTATTAATCATGTCTTGAACTATGGGCACAGTCTTTGCTGTTATGTGAGAAATTATTTCTGATTTCATTTTTTCCAGGTCCTCTTTTGTTGCTAGTTCAGCGAGTCCAGGTGGTTGAGTATCAGACTATTCCATCTTGTTTCCCTTTGGAGTTGCTGTAGGTGATCTGGAAGTCTGGCTCTGTGGGTTGTTTACCTGTCTTCTCATTTTGATGTACAGAGGTATGGTGGGTGTGTGTTCCTGGTGCCCATGCAGCTCACCTCCTCATTGCTAGGAGCTGTGGCACGCCTACCTGGAAGCCTCCTCTCAAATTTTCTTTCTTTATCTACTAGTTCTTTTACAGCTACTGAAAAATTAACAGGCACATGTATGTACATGAACCACATTGGGAAGTGGTGCTAGATCATCGGTAGCTAGATCAGTGCAAAACTGAATAAAACCTCTAGCTTCAAGGCCTGGCTCCAACTGAAATCGGCAGCATGACAAGTGAGTTACCCTGTCTATGTCTCTATTTCTTCCTCAGGCAAGTGGGTAATAATAGTGATTAGCTCATAGGATTATTATAAGGACTAAATTAGATAATCCATGTAAAGAATTCAAAAGAGGGCCCCAGTTTTAGCTCAGTGGTGCTGCTGCCTGCCTTGAAAGCACAAGGTCCTGAGTTCAATCCCCAGAACCAAAAAAAAAAAAAAAAGAATTCAAAAGAGTATTGTGTACAACTGCTAGTATTCAATAATCATAGCACTTACCATATATTTAAGTCTTCAGTTGAATCTGTTGAACTTTAGCATGTTCATATATATATGAACCAAGATATATAGATATAGATTGTATGCGTTGTGTTTTGCTTTGGCTAAAACTAAAGTTAAGCTACCTTCTCTGAACACGTACCAGGTAGGAGGAGGAGGAGGTGGTTCTCCAGTGTGATATGACACAAGTAGGGATGTTCCTGGATTAAAACCCATCTACCAAAGGGATAATCTTTATGCAGATGATCAAGTTGTTTTACACATTCTATGAAGTGACATCTCATAGGCCCTTATGTAGATATTTTCACTGAAACAAAACTGCTAAGAAGTGACATTACTAGAGACTGTGGCCAAATAGCGTTGATTCATTGGCAGCTCCCTCCTTCCTGACCTGAGGCCTAAGGAATCCACTCTACAGATGTCCATTTCTCCTAAGAGTGTGGTGGAGGAAGCAGTACATCTAGAATACTTCCAGAAATTGGACATTCTGCATAATCTGAGGTAACAGAACCACATTATAGTACTTCTGCCCTTCTGGAAATGTGTGTCTCTTACTATGCCAAGTTTAATGAGGCTCTACCTGTGCAAAGTTAGCTGTTGGCGGGGGGGGGGGGGCTGGGAGGAGGGAGTTTTCTTTGATCCGTCTAATGAATTAATGAATTAAACAGAGGTAGAGTTCAGAAGCCAGGCTTCCTACTTGGCTGAATCAGGGCTGATTATGAACTGGCGTAACTGCTGGAAAAATGCAGATTGGAGTTAGAAGAATTAGGGACATGGCCCAGTCCATTCATCTTCCCTAATGGAGTTCTTGGGAAATACACATGTAGATTAGCCCTCTAACAATGACCCCCGGCTGATTGCTTGGAGTACCCTCCACTGTGCCCACAAAGGTTTTGACTGGGTCTTTATATACTGCACAAAAGCTCCCCCTGTTCCCCTCTGCTTGGCTGGGCCTCGACAGTGGCTGTTGAAGTCTTTTCTACTTTTCTCCCGAGACCCTGAAATAAACAGTAAATAAAAGCTCACCTCACCTGGACCTATTAGGGAGAGAGCTGGGCAGTTCCAGAGGGAATTAACTTTGAAAAACAAGGCCATAAACTCCTTAGCAGTGTGTGGGCAGGAGCTTAAGACAATGCTGCCAATCTTCTTTTAGCAATGATTATAGAGATCAATTTAATATTGGGGAAATTTACATAAAAAGCATTCTCAGAGGGGAAACAACAAATATCAATTAATTATCCCTCCAGCTGCCTCTGGTCACCTTAGCCCTTTAAGCCACAGGCTCCAAGCAACTGGCATTAAAGCCTTCCTGGGGTGCCCCCAGGCCATTTGCAGGGGCGGTGCCCTGGACAGCACTCAGAACAGCCCTGGGAAGCAGGTTTCACCTGGTCTTTGGGGAGCCTCCTACAGGTTTGTAAGTCTCCCCAGACCACAGACCCAGAGGCCACTCTCCAGGGACTCCTCATTGGAGAGCTGCACTGCCTCACCTCTTAGATGCAGAAAGCAGGGGCCCCTCAGGGAAGGACTATGAGAGACTGCAGGCTAAGATGTGCTCTGATTCTTTTCAAAAGCATCACACTCCACAATAGCAATTACTATTGAGCTGCAGCCAGAAACACTGGATGAGGAAGCAGCTGGTCTGAGTTCTGGTCCTGACTCCTTCACTTCTAGCAAATGGAAACCAACAGATCCATGCTCACTTGACAAAGCTCTGAGGATCAGATGATAGAAAGGTTGTAAAGCTTCCTGAACACTGCACAGTGTGATTAATTTCTATTAACTTAGCTTTTTCTTCTAGTTAAATATTTTGACCTGAGTAACTCATTTTCAATCCACTGCACACTCATGTTTGCAATTTTAGTTTATCTTCTAATAACTTTCTTTAAAAAGAGCTGTTAGTGTAATGAACCTGCCCCCAATCCCCCATCTGAGGAGGTGTGTTTTCCCTTATTTATTCTTTTGTCTTGTCTCACAGACTGGACGGCCATCTCCTCGAGGCCAGCGCATTGGTTTTTCCTTTTTGGGGTGCTGCTGGGCAAGCAGAAAGGATGGGGTAACCCTAGACTGAAGGTAGACAGGAAGAAACGAAAAGCAAGGATAGAAAGAGGCCACTTCAGAGGAGAGCAATTGATCGGAGCACCTATCAAAAGAAGAATTTGAGACTGTGGGTTTCCTTGTCCTCAGGTTTCTTACAGAAAGGGTTTTAATTTATATTCACAGCGCATAGTAAACTGGAGGCCGGGGCGCTCTCTTCAGATCTTGCTCGGATTTGAGGAGTGCAATGGTCACAGTGCTATAGTCCATTGTCACCACGGGATGTGAGAAATGCGCGTGCCCTCGCAAATCATCTTTCTGCTCAGCCTTTGAGTCTCTGGGTCAAGGAAGCCTCAGGGGGCCCCTTCGGGGGAGAAACCAAGCGGATTACGCGGTAACCCGCGGGGAAGTGTGAGGCCTCTTGCCCAGCGAAGGTCTTCCCGCTTGGGGTCACCTCCTCGGCCTGGGGAAGTGTTTGGGGAAGAGGTAGGAGACGTCTTCCAGAGCTGTAAAGGACCTGTCCTTCCAGGAGGACAGTCCGCGGGAGGCAGGGCCCGAGTCCGCAGCGTTGCAGACCGCAGCACTTGAGGTCACTTAGACCAGAGGCACAGATGGCCCCTCCGCCTCCGGGGGGTCGCACTGGACTGACGGAGGCTGCCTGCGCACACGTCCGAGGGTACAGGGAGAAGTTAAAACAGATTTAGACAGACAAAAGAAACCCGATGTCTAGGACTTCGGGGCCGCGGGGAGACCAGAGAAGGGTGCCTGTGGGGGTGGGAAAGAGGAGAAGAGAGGAGGGAGTCCAAACCGGGAGGACAGTGACTGACTTCCAAGTGGAAAGCTGGGAAGGAGCTGGACGGCCTTCGACCGGGTGCCCCGCTTCCGAGCGGCTCTGGGCACGCGGAGGTGAGTGGGAGGGGGGAAGCGAGCCCGAGGGAGTGGAGGGATGACCGAAGGATGTCGGCCCCACTGAGGCAGGACCTGGGGGTGGGAGGGGGAATGCAGGCCTGGCCATTAGAGACCCCGGCAAAGACATCCCACAGCTAGTCCCGAGGATGTAGGCTTTAAAGCGGATCAAGAGCTGACAAGTGGGATGTCCCGAGTGCCAGCCTCCGGGCTGCTGGACTAGGACCCCGAGGCTGGGCGGGAGGAAGACCCGCCCCCTCTGAGTGGGGAGGAGCCTAGAAAAGGGGATGGGTCCCGGTTGAGAGGGGAGGAGCCCTGTACCCGAGGGCCCCAAGCCTGCAGCGCCGGAGCCTCAGCTCCTCGGCCGGCCGAACTTAACCTCCTGCAGGAACCAAGTGGCTTGGGCCCAGCGCTCGCTCATCTCCAGCGCACGCAGCCTGGTGGGGCTGCCCACGGAGCTTGACCTGGGGTAGAACCTGTCCAGTTGCGCGTGTTCCAGAAGTCCGACTACCTTGACGTACACTTGGGAGAGCTGGCTTTGAGCCGCTTCTAGCTCCAAAGCGCCCGCCCACCTCCTGCCGCTCCCCATGCACCTGCCCGGCTGCGCGCCTGCCATGGCCGAGGGGAGCTTCTCGCTCTCTGGCCACTTGCTCCGCAGCCCAGGTGGGAGCACATCGAGGCTGCACAGCATCGAGGCCATCCTGGGGTTTACTAAGGACAACGGGATCCTTGGCACCTTCCCGGCGGAGCGGGGCTCCAAGGGCGCGAAGGAGCGAGAGAGAAGGCTGAGTGCGCGGCCTGCCTGCCCCAAGTCCCCCGGGGAAGGCGAGGAGCCCTCGCCCCCGCCAGCCCCAGCGCCCATCCCGGAGTACGAAGGTGAGTGCGCGCTCCCCGCTGCTGCGAGGCCCTTGGGATGCCCCGTAAGAGGAGAGCTCCCTTTCCTTAACTTTTACTAAGGCAACTGGGCAAAGGGTTTGGGGACACCGTCTAGGGTGGGAGCTTCCAACGTGTTCAGAGCAAGCTCGGGGGCACCTTACAGCTTCCATCCCTGACCTCCAGAGGCCAAGTCTTAGCTGGCCAGGGACTGCAGGGTGACAGAATAGGCCCGGTATCTCTGACGCGTGGGGCCTTGTCGCCCCAGCCTCTCGTCCCTATTGCCCCAAGGAGCACGGAGAGGCACGTCCGAACCCAGGGCTCCCGGTCGGGCCAGCTACCGGCGACGCTAAACTGTCGGAGGAGGAGCAGCCGAAGAAGAAGCACCGGCGGAACCGCACGACTTTCACCACGTACCAGCTGCACGAGCTGGAGCGCGCGTTCGAGAAGTCCCACTACCCCGACGTGTACAGCCGCGAGGAGCTGGCCGGCAAAGTCAACCTACCCGAGGTCCGGGTGCAGGTAAAGCGGCCGGCACTTTCCGGGTTTGACACAAGCATAGCCCCAAAGGAGAGTCACAGACTTTCCCCGCTCATCACCCTTCGGAGAGTCTGGGCGAGCTTATAGTATGATCTCCCCCTTGAAGGTCCCCCTCCTCTGAACCAAAAGAGAGGAATGGGAATGAGTTGCCTGTTGGAGAGGCTGACAGCTCATTAGATGCAGCCAGGATGGGGTGGGGGTGTGCTGAGCAGAAAGGGCACGTAGACAGGGGCTGGAGGGTCACTGGACTGGGGACCCAGACACTAATCTCATCACTAGCTCTGCACACAGTACTGAAAACGAAAGCCCAATCTAAGGCCAGGGGCTTGGGCCCTCGCAGTTGAGACTCTTTGTGGATTTATTTAAGAAACTAGCTTTTCCTTCCCTGGTTCCCATCCAACTAAACTTCGCGGTGCAGAGGCCTTTTCTTTTTATTGTAAAGGGGTTTTCACTTTAATTAAAGCTGAATTATTTTTAATCCCTGATCATTAAAATATTTGAAAGCCTTAAATATTTGCTAGTCATCTGTGAAAAATCTGGGAGGATTTCCAAATTGGGAGAATTTTACTGGGGACTGAAAAGGAGACACTGGGAACAAATTTCAGTGCATCTGAAAGGCAGTGGAACTAAAATGGGATTTTTGTGTGTGTCTAATAAATTAGGTTTCCAGAAAGTAAGGATACTCAGGTGTTGGGGCACATTTAGCTGTGACTTAAAAGTAAAATGGGGCAAGCTCTTGCCTTTTGTCTCTTCTGCTTAGATTGAGGGTTGAAAGTAATGAGTAAAAGTCATGGTTTTTAAAAACAGTTCTCTGGTGTGACTCTGGATTAACCAGCAAGAACAGTTCATGTCTCCAAATTCAGAACAGTAAAGCTACGATGATTTCATTGAAGTAGGGGAAACTTTAACACCTGCTTCCTAGGGAAGGAGGAAGGGTAGGAAGAGGAAAAAATACAAGGGAAAGATGAAGAAAGAGGTGAGGCAAAGACTTGCCTGGCCCTATAGGAGGCAGGATCCCTTCCTAGCTAGGGCTGCCTTCCATCATCCCTCTTTATTTGTTTAGGGGTTTGGCTTCTCTTCTAAATTGTGAGATTCTCGAGAACAGTGCCTGTGACTGCTCAATGACCCCAGGGCCAGCACAGTGCCCAGCATATATTGGTTCTTAACACACGAGCATTATGCTGTGGGGCAATGAGGTGGGGGGGTCTCCCATGAGAGCAGCAAGACAGACGTATAGCAGCCAATGTTCTCCAGCTTCAGCTGAGGCCTTGGATTCTGGATCTGAGGGACAGAGTTGAGGCTGCTGGAGATGGAGTGGGAAAGGCAAGAAAGCCTGAGGGACGAGGGATGAGAGCCCTCACCCAAGTCTTCTTTCTTTCCTACCCTGAGCACACACCTATATCTATACTGGTGGCTCAGGGCCTTGGCTCTGCAGATAAACTTTTTGTGGGAAGGGAGCAGGAATACTTACATTTTTATTCACTTTTTCTCCCAAATTGGAGCCTCACACACTTGTTTTGCTCTGCTAAGGTGCTGAGTTACTATTTTCTCACTTATCCTACAGGATTGCCCCCACTTCTCTTACTGACACAAAACTAACTTCTTCCTTCTGGGATTGCAACTATCCGTCCCCCAATTCCTTCATAAATGTAACATGGAAGCCACCAGATTTGCCAAAATTCTTTCATATTCTCAATTAACATAAGCCAGTTCCTTCTGTTCTGTTTGTAAGAGTGGAACTTGATGATGAAACGCTTCTTATACCCTTTCTGGTCCTTTTATCAAATCAGAAGGGGAAGGTCCATTGGAAGAACCAGTAAAGTCTTGGCAAGGACTTTGAGTGAAGAAGAAAATCCCCTTATGTCCTCATTGAGCTAACATCTGAGAATAATGTCAAAACTAACTCCATAAAGTAAAAGTAAATATAACAACCCAAAGGATAGTAATCTTTGAAAGTAATTTATAGGCAACATCATAAATGCTAAACAGATATCAATTAAATAATATGAACATCTTATTAGAGCAGCAATTGAAATATGCACGTGGTAAAATAAACCCATGTGTTTCTACCTAGCTATTATTACCAATAATTCCTGGAAATAGCTGTATTGTATTGTATTGTATTGTATTGTATCAGGGGTTGACCTGATGTTGCCAGTATTTATGCCTGTGTCTATGATAGAGAAAGAGGGTAAGTAACACAGACAGTCAGAGACCAAAATGCAGCAACTGAGACTTGTACCATGGAGAAAGGAATCAAAGGCTGAAGTGTCAGGAGAGGCTGCCAACAAGCTGGTCTCTGGTTTCAGGGTCCGCTGGTCTGATCGTAGAGCTAAATTCACTCTTTTCCTGAGCACTTTCTCCTGTCAGGAGTTTGAAACAACAGCAGCCCCAAGGGTGAGAGAAATAGAGGAAAGGAGAAGAATGTCTCTGAGGAGAGGATGGGACGAAAAGACTAGAGGAGGCAAGAAAGGGGGGAAGAAACAAAAGGGAGAAAAGGGGGATGGATAAGAAAAGAAACGGGGTGGATGGAAAGGCTGAGACCAGGGGAGCCGGAGGGAGTGAAAGTAAGGAAATTTGCTCTCCTTTGGAAGTTGCAGAATAGTGTGGCCCGGGTTATAATTCCCCGGCGCAGGGACCCGGACACAGCCCCAGCATCCGTTGCAACCCAACGGCCGCTGTGCTTCCCTCGCAGGTGTGGTTCCAGAACCGACGGGCCAAGTGGCGGCGCCAGGAGAAGCTGGAGGTGTCGTCCATGAAGCTGCAGGACTCGCCCCTCCTCTCCTTCAGCCGCTCCCCGCCCTCCGCCGCCCTGGCGCCCCTCGGGGCGGGCCCGGGCGGCGGCGGCGGGCCTCCCGGGGGCGCCCTGCCTCTGGAGTCCTGGCTCGGGCCGCCGTTACCCGGCGGGGGCGCCACGGCGCTGCAGAGCCTGCCGGGCTTCGGGCCGCCGGCGCAGACCCTGCCCGCCAGCTACACGCCGCCGCCGCCGCCGCCGCCTTTCCTGAACTCCCCTCCGCTGGGCCCCGGCCTGCAGCAGCTCGGGCCGCCGCCTCCTGCCTACCCGTGCGGCCCCGGCTTCGGGGACAAGTTTCCGCTGGACGAGGCGGACCCGCGCAACAGCAGCATCGCGGCTCTGCGCCTGAAAGCCAAAGAGCACATCCAGGCCTTCGGGAAGCCGTGGCAGGCCCTCTAGGGGACCTGGGGAGCGTGCTGGGAGCCGACCCAGCCGCGCTCACCGTGCCCGCACCTCTCTCCCCGGACCTCTCACTCGGCCCCTCTCCGCGCCCCGCCTGCGCGCCACCGACCAGGCTGGGGGCCGGGCCACGCATCTGCTCCAGATGCATGGGGCGAGGCCAAGCCTCAGCCCGGAGAGGACCCCAGGCCTCCACCACGGACCCTCAGTCCTGCTTCCAGAGGGGAAGAGACTGCCTGGCTCCCGCTGACCCCATTCCTGCGGGCGCCGGCGCCTCCAGGCCCAAGGGGGCCCGTGCTCCCGACCTTTGCAATTCCCGGGGAAGAGGAAATCAGAAAAATAGAGTTTGAGAAACTGTCTAAGTAGGTTCGAAGTATTTTGAAGGAAAATTAAATATTTGCTTGTTTGGACTTGGTTGTGGTTATGCGCCCTCAGGGCTGCTGAGCAGAAGTAAACGTGGGGGTTCTGGGGTGCGGTGATGGACAGGGTGGGTAAGGGAATTACGAGAATCGCGAGGGAGCTGGAGGAGGGGAGGCGTCCCTCGTGGTGCAAATCCTGGGCACACTTTGCCACAGCGGAGCGGTCTCCATTCTGGGACAGAGTTTCACCCTTCCCCTAGCTCGTGCAGGCGGGTGTATGCAGTCTAAATTCTGGTAATCGCGCGTCAGCTACCTTCGGCGCTCCAGGGTGTCCTAGGCTCTGGGCCGCCGCATTTGCGGGGTGGGGGTGGGGTGGCTTTGGTACAGAAAAGGAATCTGAGGGTCTCAGGTGGCTTCAGACGCTCCTGAGGTCTCCTGGAGGGCCTGGCGAAGGAAAGTCAAGGACTCCTGCCGGAACGGCCACTGTTGCTGACCGCTTTTGCCTCGGACCCTGGAGCTGAGCACCAGCCTCTCCCCCGCCCAGAGCGTGCACCCGGAAGTTTGTGGCCAAAGCCTTAACCCGGAAGGCTGTCAGCGTTCAGTCCCCTTTCCCAAATGGACCCTGACTGATATGGGTGAGAAAGGTGGGATAAGATCACCTAAAGTTGCGTGTAGACTACCAAGGACCTGACAAAAGGCCATACACATAATCCTGACGCCTTGGCAATGCTCCCGGAGTGTTCTGCAGTTCCTGAAACTTATTTGGGAGTAGGATGATTGGTATTTCGGATTCAGTCCTTGTTCTTCCGGTCCTGAGAGACTACCACATAGCCAAAGCTGGGTACCTAAAGGCCTCCGTCTGGTGCCTTGCACAGAATAGGCTGGTCAGTAAGGGTTTATTGAACAGGTTATTTGTCCTAAGAGGTAGAAAATAATCCCTCCACTTTCCCTTCCAAGACTCTCCGTGGGGAAACAGATGGAGTGCCCCAAGTGACCCTAGCTCTTCGCAAGAAAAGAAAAACATAGGGTGAGGATATATGCATATTTCTCCCAATTTGATCTCCCTGCTGTCTTTTATTTCATCCTTTAATGCCCTACTTTAAATAGGGATGATCGCTTTGGGATCTCCTAAATTCACAGGCCCTCCTCCTCTTTACCAAGGGTCAGCTCCTGTGACCTTGCCCACCATCAGGGTCTTCCTCATTTCCCTGAGATCATTTCCATAATTTCTAAACTGTCTACTCTCTGCTAATTTTCTCCCTGCTTCTTTCTTTTATGTTTTAGTGAAATAAGGAAAGCCCATACAGCAATATTTCCTGAGCATGCACTGTGAGCATGAACTGGCTGGCTCCCACACTTTTTGTAAACCGGGGCAAACTCTCTCAGTTTCCTAGTTTATAAAACGAGACCATTTGTATCTTCTAGTCGGGCTGCTTGTAGGCTTAACTGAGCAAAGGCAACCCTGTTAGAAGAGCGCTCTCACATAGCGAGCCTTCAATGATCGCTTGCTTTTAGTATTTTGTGATCATTTTCCAAGGAGTTATCTTTGAAATCCGAGTGAGGCTCGCTGTTTTTGCCCAAACGGTTTAGAGAAGCATCCATTCTCAGATGAAACTAAAGAAGAGGAGGAGGGAGTGGGACTCCAACTACATATAGAAAGTTGAATAGAGGCCCTGGGTTCTCTTTATCTTGATTCCTAAGAAGAAATCATCAGGCCATACCGGGCATTGAACTGCGAGGTGTGGGCACTGCCTATGAATATTTCCCTGGGCCTCCCGGGGAGATTTAGACACACCGCTCCCCGTCCAGTCCTGCAGCTCCAAGGATTGGAGATTTACTGCCGGCCCCAGGAATAGGGGAGCCTAGATCGAGGCAAGTCTTGTCCCAGGCCCACCGAGCTCCGGATAGTCTAAGGGAAAGGCCTAGAAGACCCCTCATCCAGGATGACGCGGCCGCGGCCAGCCGGCGAGCCTGCGGAACCGTTTCCCTGCGGCTCCACTGAAAGAAGTTGGGCGGGCCCTGGGCAGGGCTCCCTAAATGCAGGGGCGGGGCGGGGAAGACGCATCGGATTGGCCAGCTCCGGGAGGGGGGCGGTGTCCGGAGAGAAGGAACCGCCCAGCGAGCCACAGGGACGAGCCTCGGACTGGAGCAGCGGGCCCCGCCCAGCGTGGGGGGCGCGACCGGGCTTCGGCCTTTTCCCATTCCGCAGCGGTCTCTCCCCGCACTCGAGGGCAGTGTCCACGCTGTGCGCCGGAGAAATCGGCTCTGCTGGGGTTACTCGCTGCTCGGTTCCTCTCCCAGCAGACGCGGGACTCTCCTCTCCTGGTCGCGGGTCTTCAGAGCCATGGGTCTGCCGAGGCCCCCTCTCCGGGCTCGGGTTCTGCTCCCCGGCCCCGGGCTGGTCCGGGCTGTCTGTCCCCGGTCAGTTTCCGGGCTCTCGGAACAAGTCCTGCCCATGAAGGTCTGGGAAGGACTGTGGATGATGAGGGGCAGGGAGAGACCCCTTGGGAGGACCTGGAGCCACCCCCGCGTATTTATTTTAAAGATACATTTAATGTTAGGAGGGAGGATTTCTGCCCAGCACCCACCCCCGCTCCAGTTCATCCAGAATCCAGCAAGGTGGGTAGGATTGCAGGTGCCTCTCCCTGTCACACTAATCGGGTAAGTGCAAGTCTCTGCGGAGACCCCCGGAGCCCGGGCAAACGCGGTGGGGGTGCAGGACTCGGACCGGCTTCCCGGTGCGCCCGAGAGCCCGCGGAGGCAGCGTGGGGCCTGCCGCCCTCCAGTCCCTTCCCACCACAGCGTTGCCCCGGCCCCTAACCCACTTTAGCTTGGTCCATCCCTCCTCTTGGGCCCATTCCAAGCGCTCCTTTTCAGCTTCTGTCCGAAAGAATGGAATCAAGGCTTCCAGCAAGAGGACGGGAAGGACTTTTAGGGGAGATGATAGGAATTATAAGACGCTGCAGTTCCTTTGGGTTCAAATCCGCCTGAGAAAGGCCAGGCCCGGCAGAGCCAGGCCGGTGTTCCGGACCCTTCCAGAGATCTGCAGGTGTCAAGGACGTCCCCTTAATTGGGGACCGGCTCTATTCACGTGGCCTCAGCTTGTTAACTGTACAACAGTGGACAGAGTTAATGACTCATTAGTGATTAATTCTTTAAATTTAATTCCTTAATTACTCGCTGTAAAACACTTTTCTTAAAACTGGATTGAATCATCTAGATCCTTGGCTATGTCTGGAACAGCCCTAGAGGCTGCTTCCTCACCATCTTGGGCAGGCTGCCTGAGTTAATGGCAGGAGCAATGGCAGCCCCTCCTCCTGGAAGGGGGAACATCTGTGGTCAGGTTGTGACCCTGACTGTTGCCTGGTCCTGTGACCTTAACGAGGGCATTTCTGCTGTAGGACTAGGATTCCCCCTCCCTCATCCTCCCACCATAGACACCTAAAGTGTAACACCTCATTTTAGAAAGTTTTCCTCTGCCTTGTAATTGGTGTAAAATTAGTTACAGTATACTTACGTTAGTGGGTTTTGAAATTGTATACAAAGGTGCCTTCCTGTCCAAAGCTATCTGAGAAAGCCTTTTTCCAGTTCTAGCAGTGGCTGAGTTCTGCAATATCCCCATTAGTGTTTTTTAGTATTTCCTTTTTCTATTAGTGTATATTTGGATCACATTCATTTTGGGGAATGGGTAAAAATATGTCATTTCTTGTTTATTTCTATCCCTTTATCCACCTACCCAACCTTCCCCTGGACCCTTTCCTCATCTCCCAAAGATCTGCCTCCTATGATTTTGTTTTACTCTTTAATTAATTTATATATCTCTCATATGAGAGAAATTATGTGGCATTTAACTTTCAGTGTCTGGCTTAGTTTACTTAATATTATGGACTCAAGATCCATCCCCTTTCCTCCAAATGATATGATACCATTAGTATTAAAAAAAAAAAAAAGCTGGTCCCTAGATCCCCCCACCCCCACCCCCACACACCTGGTACCTGCAGCCAAGCTGAAGACCAGTGGAAGGCATGTGGGCACCATGATAGTCTCAAACCTCAAGGAGCATGGCCTAATGAGGGGAAATAAGGACCTGTCTCAAGTCGCTTTCCTGGTTGCTGGGATAAAGCACCTGGCACCCACAACTTAAAGGGGGGGAGGTTTATTTCAGCTCAAAGTTTGTAGAGCTTTGTAGTTGCTCGACAGAGGGCCACAGCAGAGAAGAGTAGCCCGGAGAGAGAAAGGCAGAGCCCAGAAGGGAGCTAGAACTTCCAGGCCAGCCCCTAGTGACCCACCTGTTCCAAGTAGACCCCACTTCTTAACAGCGAGCCTGCTGCAATGTCCCCATAATCCAGTCACCTTCCAAACTCATGATGCTCTGGGAGCCATTGTAGATAGAAACTATAACAGGATGCAACTCCTGTATTTCCAAATGCCTACTGGTTTTCTTCCCTTGAGCATTTCATAGGCTACTTAGAATAAATGTGTTCAAAACAAAACATTCTTTTATAGCTTCCTAAAAACTCTGTAAAGCTGTCCTCTCCCCCTGCATTCACATCTGCCAGTGGGTGGGATGAGAATCATTCTTGACCTCTTGAGTCAAATTATATCTCGATGTTTGTTCCTTCTTCCTTCTCAACTATGCATCATCCAGATTTTAGCTGATCACTTGGCTGCTGGGAATAAAGACTGATTTCAGCCCCCTTTCCCAGGAGATATGGTTAAATGATGTGTTTCTGGAAATAGAAGACACTGGTAAGTAGCTCCAGAAAGCTGGGGGCAGGCTGTGCTTTCGGCCCTCTCTGCACTCTGCTGACTATGGTGCAGGGGCCGTGGGTGCCTGTGCGTTCATGAAGCCCCATGTTGAGAATCTTCAGAAACAGGATAGAAGGGACCCAGGTCCCTGGCACTGTGGTTCACCATATTCCCTCTGTGTGGCTGCCTGAACTTTATATGTTCAGTCTATTTTTTTTGTCACTATCAGCCAAACCTAAATCTAATCATTCAGTCTTTTCCTCAACCTCTACGTGAAGGTAATTACTCAGCTTAAATTATTTAACTAAGCAACGAACACTGATTTACTTCAGAATGTCTTTTACATGATCTACCCCTGTTTTCCTCTCTCTGCTTGTTCCTAGCTCAGGGCTTTATCTCTCTCACCCACACTGCCTGGCCTGCGGTGTTGTACTGTGGAACTATGTATGGCTCCACTTTATACAGCAGTCATTGCTTTCATTTACACACTTTCATTGAGTTCTTTGCTTTTGGGCTGAGCCCTACAGCTTACAGATATAATCCCTCGATCTTTTCCATGTACTTTTCACACTGCAGCCAGAATTAGATGTCTCAAACCATTTCTCTTCTTAGAAACAATTCCTGATGACCTATGGGACTTAAGCCGTGCTCCTGAGAATGGCATCTGGAGTTGTTCTACCTCCATCCATGTTTTCAGGCTCGTCCCTTTTTCCCTCTTTACTCTCTGTCCAAGTGACACCTGAGCACTCTGTAGGTCACTGACCCATCATGTGCCTTTTCACATTGAGGCTTGGAACTAATGGATGAGTTCAGCAAGGTTCCAGGATGCAAGCTCAATATACAAAAGTCAATTGTTGTTCTATATATTTGCAATGAACAATCCAAAAATGAAATTAAGGATATGATTCCAACCGTAATAGCATCTAAAAGAACAAAATATTTTTGAATAAATTTTACAAAAAGTGCAAAATTTAGACTGGAAACTATAGAACACTGAAAGAAATGAAAGGAAGCTGGGTGCAGTGATGCACACCTTAATCTTGCACCCTGGGAGGATGAGGGAGAAGGATCACATATTCTAGGCCATCCTAAAAACCTCAACAGTGTAGTGAGACCCTGCCTCAAAAAATTTTTTAAAAGAAATTAGAGTTGGGGATATAGCTCAGGAGTAAAGAACCCTTGGTTTCAATCTCTAGTATTCATGAACACACACACACACACACACACACACACACACACAAAGGGAAAATAAATGAAAGATCTAAAATAGCAAAACATCCCATCTGCATAGATCAGAAGCCTTAACATTGTGAAGAGAGCAGTAACCCTCTTTTTTTTTTGATACAGGGGGGATTGAACCTAGGTCCTTGCACTTGTGGGGCAGGTGGTGGAACCACTGAGCTAAATCCCCAGCCCCTAGCAGTAGCCCTCTTAACACATCCTCAGATTTAACATTCCTCTCAGAAGCCCAGCTGACTTCCTCATAGCAGATAACAAGTGGATTCCTAAATCTATGTAGAATTTCAACCCAGAATAGCCAAAAGCAGTTCTGAAAGAGAAACACACACACACACACCATTTGATTTAGAAGCATTCTACAAAGCAATTAAAAGCTAGTGTGGTACTGGTTTAAGGATAGAAATATAAGTGCAAATAATAATAGAAATATAAGTGAGAAATCAGACCATAAGTCTTTGGTCAACAGATTCTCAATAAGGTTTCCATTCAGTGGAAGAAAGAATAGTCTTCTCAACATGGTGCTGGAACAACTGCATATCCACACCCAAAAGAATGATGTTGAGTCCTTCCCAGGTACCATGTGTTGTTCACTTTCCATTAACAAATACTTGAGATAACTGAATCAACCTCTAAGGAGAAGATGTTTATTTTGACTCATGGTTTTAGATGTGTCAGTCCATAATATAATCAGTTGGCTGCATTGCTTTTGGGCCTGCGGTAAGACAGGAGCATGTGGTGGGGCAAAACCGCTTACCTCAAGGACAGGACAGAAAAAGAGTAAGGTGAGTCTTGGGGGCCCTCTACTGCCTTCCAGGGTACACCCCCAGTGAACAAAAGACCTCCTGCCAGGCTCCCCACTTAACAGGCCCCTTGCCTCTCAATGCCACCCTGTTGGGGTTAAGCCTTTCAAGATCCAACGACATATAAACTTTTGTTCAAAATAGATCTATTGCTTAAGTGTAAAAGCAAAAACTATAAAGCTCTTAGAAGACATAGGGGAAAATCCTCATGATCATAGATTTGCTGAGTCTTCAATATGATACCAAAAGAATGAACAACAAAAGAAAAATGAATTGGACTTTATCAAAATGTCATTCTTGTGTGCTTCAAGGACACCATCAGTAAGTTGAAAAGACAACCCAAAGAGTGGAAGAAACTATTTGCAAACCATATATCTGATAAGGGACTAATATTTACAATACGTAAATGATGCAACTTAATAGTGAAAAAACAAATAATGCAACTGTATAACAGACACAGAATCTGAATAGACATTTCTCAAAAAGATACACAAATGGCCAATAAGTGCCTGAAAAAATACTCATCATAATTAGTCACGAAGAAAATTGGAAACAAAAATCCCAATAAGATACTATCGTACTTTACATTTACATTAGCATGGTCAGATTAAAAATGTCAGGCAGTAAGTAAGGAGTGTTGCTAATGTGGAAAATCTGGAACCCACACACAGTATTGATGGCAATGTAAAGTGGGTCCACTGCTTTGAGAAAGCCGGTGGCAGTTCTTCAAATGAGTAAACCTAGAGCTACCATATGACCCAGTGATTCTATTCCCAGGTCAGATAGATATACCCAAGAGGAACGAAAAATGTGTCTTTACACAGAAATGTGCAGTATTCATGTACACATTTCTGCGTGGGCACACAGTTTTCATTTATCCAAAAGGTCCTCCTCTATCGGGGGTGGTCGCCCTCTTCGACCAATCTAGCGCGCAGCTTGGGGAGGGACGCACATGGCCCGGTGAGGGAGGAAGGGGCCACCGCCTAGCCAGCCAGATCAGCCGAATCAACCCTGGCGATCAATGAGGGGACCCATGTCGCAGCCAGATCGCCCTCACATCCACCCTACTTTTCTTAAGAGCAGACTTGCCCACAGTAAATAGTTTATAGTTGACCAAAACTTGGCTCAAGGCTCAAGTTTTGAGTTTTAGCCTGTGACGCTTTGTCCTCAAGCTCTGATGGCTGTTAAGAGGACTCAAATTGGAGCCTAATCTTCTCTGCACCTTGTTTTGCTTTGATTTGGTGAGAACATACTCCTTTCAGACTGCTGACAGATGATTGCATTCCTTGTCAGGAGAACGCAGGAGCCCCTGTTCCGCTACTGACTCCATGTGGGCTTTAGGCAAGGTGATCTCAGGCTGGTTGAATGCTTGGGACTAAACCAGAGGACAGGCTCATCTTCCCAGGCTCAAAACTGCCGAGAACAAACTTTTTCAGTAACTTGGCCGAGGGTGCCATCTGGTGGTCAGCATCAGAACTTCATCCGCCGCTCGTGCAGTTGGCGTTTCTGACAGATGCCTAGTTCCTTGCTTGGATTGCCAGCAACAGGAACGGGCTTTCCTCAGCCAGTTAATGACTTTCCCTCCTGAGTCCCTCAGTTCCAAATTTTTGAACCCGTCCTTCCCTTTGGATGGAAATTCCTCCTTTCCAACTCAGCTTTTCACCCAGGCAACGTCAACCCAACCATGAGGATCCTATCCCATCAAGAGCACCCTAGGAGAAATCAGGGCCAAGAAAACCTATACTTTCATGTTTTCCTGCTGTTCCCAAGTCCAGGTAGGAAGAAATTGGTTCTAAGTTAATTTATGCAAAGTGATTGATTTAATCTCTTAAACTTCTCAAGAAAAATATTTCTTTTAAAAAAATAATAAAATGAGCCCAGAAGTCGAGAATTCAAATCTAATCAATTGAAAAGATTCTACTAAAGGTAGACTTTCTGATGCCTGGACAGTGAAAAGTACATCCATAATGTCCTTTCTTGTCTATAATCACCAGCTTTGCAGTCACATATGTGTTAATTGGTACATGGTCACAAGAGTTGCTCTTATATTTGATACATGTCAGCCTCTTCCTGGCACCTTCAAATCACAATAAGTAGGTAATGAATTCGGTTCTATCATGAGACATTACTTACATAGGATTTCCACTCAAGTTAGTCTCCCATACTTGGTGTTTAATACCAAGGTGTCAGTGACATAAGTATTCTACTATATTAGATGTCTAGAAAGTCTACTTTTTTGTTGGGGGGAGACCGGGGATTGAACTCGGGACCTTGTGCTTGAGAGCCAGGCACCAGAACCACTGAGCTAAATCCCGAGCCCTAGAAAGTCTACATTTTAAGTAAATTTCTAAGGGTAAAGTGACCAACCCAAAGGAATAACAGTAGAATTGGAGGCATATAAGCAATCCAGTGAGGAGAATCTTTGCAGTTCAGAGGCAGGGGCCTTGGAGAAGACATCAGCTCCGGAGGGCACTCACTCCCCTTAGGGCCAGGGTTGGCACCTGTGTAAAGCAGGCTGCAGGGAGGGCATTTGTCCCTGCTGCCGTGTGAGGAGGCATCACCAAGCTGCCTTCTATGTGGAACAGACTCACCAGACACTAAGTTTGCCAGTGCTTTCATCTTAGACATCCCAGGCTCTAGACTTTGAACAACAACTTCCTATTGCTTACAAGTCACCCACTCCAAGGTAGTTTGCTGTAGAAGCCTGAACTAAGACACTGGTTTTCTACAGAAAACAAAAACAAAACCCAATTAAGTTGATAAACATCTAGTAAACCCAGCCAATAAATTAAATAAATGAAAGGTCCTGACAAGTCACCAAGTCAGGAGTGAAATGAGAGATAGCACTATAGATTCTGCAGATATTAAAGAAATGAGAGAATATTACAAACAACATTATGCTCATAAGTTTGACAGTGTGTAAGAAATGGAGCAATTCCTTGAAATTTATCAGCTGTCAAAACTTGATTGAGCCATCACGGCTGCCTCCTGCTTCCTAAACATTCCCACCCTTCTTTCCTTCAGTTCCTCCCTTCCCTTTCTTTTTTTTCTCTTTCTCTTTCCCTCCTTCTTTCCTTCCTTTTTGTTCTGTTTCTTTCTTCCTTCTTTCTCCCTTTCTGTTCCTTCCTTCTTTCTTACTTTCCTTCCTTCCCTCCCTTTCCTTCTCTCTTTCTCTTTCCTCTCCCTCCTCTGCTGGACACTGAAGCCAGAGCAAGCGCTGTGATTTTGTCCCCACGCGCTGAGCATTTTCCTTCAGCTGCTTTACAAGGGAGCCAGTGCTCATGCTTCCTTCTGTAGTGAGGACCCTTACTTGTACCTGTGCCTGCTCGACAACCCTTATAGGACTGTATGGAGTCAGAGAAACAACTGCAGTGTGACAGCGAGAAGAAATGGCGAGGCTGGTGGCCCAGGCTCAGCATGTCCAGCATCTCTCAGGAGACCTTATCTCACTGGAATTTAAATTCTTTAAAAAAAAACAAACTTGATTGAGTTGGAATAGCTGTATAATCATTAAGGAAATGGAATTCAAAATTTAAATCCCCCCAAAGAAATCCCCAGACCCAGATGGTTTCACAGAATTTTATCAAATATTTAAAGAATAAACATTATTTTACATAATTTCTATCAGAAAATAAGAGAATACTTCTAGCTTATTTTATGAGGTCAGCATTACCCTGATTGCCACACCAGATGAAAACAAAAGGAGAGAGGTAAGGAGGGAGGGAGAGAAGGAAGGAAGGAAGGAAGCAAGGGAGGGAGGGAAAGAGGAAAAAGGAAGAAAGAGGGAAAGAAGAAGGAAGGAAAGAAATAAAAAAGAGGAATATTATATCTCGGCTTGAACTTGGCAATAAAGGATTCATTTTGCCATACACTTGTAATCCCAGCTACTCAGGAGGCTGAGGCAGGAGGATCAAAAGTTTCAGGCCTACTTGGGCAACTTAGCAAGACTCTATCTCAAAATAAAATAAAAAAGAGGCTGAGGATGTAGCTTATGTGACAGAGTACTCACCTAGCATGCATGTGGCCCTGGGTTGCATTCCCCAGTACTGCAAAAAATAAATAAATAATATTTTTTT
Organism: Heterocephalus glaber; assembly: GCF_000247695.1. The sequence continues at coordinate 4,641,584 of NW_004624792.1, read as the reverse complement.
TTTTTTGGTACCAGGGATCAAACTCGGGTCCTTGTGCTTGCGAGGCAGGCGGCAGAACCACTGAGCTAAATCCCCGGGCCCATAAAAATATTTTTTAAAGTGTTTGTTTTGAGTATCAGCAGAAACCATAAAGCCAGCTGAAAAGTCCTGATTGAGGTCTACAGGAAATTAACTCCCTGAGTTACTTCATCAGCTGGGCAATTGTCTGGGATTTCTTCTTCTCTCTGGAAAGCGTGTGTTTATCCAGTAGTTGCTGGAGCGCTAGTCATCTTATTGTCACCAGACCTGCTGGTGAGCCTGTCTCAAATGTCCTTTTCGTTTAAAGTCTGACTTGGCTTCTTGTTAGGCGGCAGCAGGTTGTGATAGCATCTTTTACTTTCGGCCAACCCCAAATTAAGGTCAGCCTAAAGTTGGGCATGACAGTGCACACCTGTAATCCCAGCACTCCGGAGGCTGAGGCAGGAGGATTGTGAATTTAGCACAGCCTGGGCAACTTAAGAGCAAAGTGATAGGGAGAAAACAGAACAAAAAGCCAGACGAAGACCTAGCCCTCAGCAAGCAGACAGGAGTTAGGAGATAAGGAGGAAAGTTCCCAGCCCCTGCCACCCTGTGCAGACCAGAACTGGACCAAGACCTTATCGATATTTTAAATTTGACAAAGAGATCAGCAGGGATTTAGCCACACAGATGCCAGAAGGGCAGTGAGATTCTAATAGGGCCCACTTTGGGGTTTGTTTGGAGAACCAGTGAATGCTCCCAGCAAAGAAATCTTCAGAACCAGATGGTCGCATCCCAAACACTCGCTGGGTTCTTTCCAGGCTCCATCTACTCACTGGGACCTGCTCACCAACCATGGTTCAGGGTGGGTCGTGCTGCCTGGCAATCCCCCCGCCCCCCATAGGCTTCTTTCTTTATCCAGAAACCAGCCTGGGAAGGAGTGAATTTTCAAAACCAACCAGAGCAACAAATATTACAGTCCCTTCCTCTAACACCCCACACCCACAAGTAGAGAATCGCAGCAAGAATAGAAATCAAAGCAAGATTGCTGAACAAACCCTGGGGCGCAGGCAGGGGACATAGATAGACAAGCAATGCCAGCAGAGACAAGTGCTCGGGTATCCTGGGGTCTGAAGCAAAGTGGAGCCGTTTTCCTCATTCACAGGGACAGCACCGTACAGACAGTCTTCTGGGAAATGAGACCCATCACCAAGTCTTCTGACTGGAAAAAAGCTAGGTTTTTATATGTAAACTCCCTTTGATTTTGAAACATCTATGACCACTTCTAATCTCCAAGATCCTGCCCAGGCAAGCAGCACGTTTCTATGAAGATCCCAAGCAGCAGGCTGCCAGTTCCTGGCTACTGAGTGAAATCATTTTTCAGGTTATTCACATTTCTCTTCTCCTTCCCTCCCCAGGAGTTAAGCAAGGAGAAAGGCGCCCTTCTCCAATCTGGCCTGCTTCTTGTTTTTTGGTTTTGTTTTGTTTTTTTTAATTCAAGTTCAATCCTCAAGCCTGTCCATTTCGGCTGTGCTGTGTGTAGCAGAGGTATCCTGGGAAGCTGCCAGGCAGAGGGGAGGACAATTTGATGCTCTCTATTTCCTTTTCATTTCTGTTTATTTCAGCAGTGGAGGCAGAGCAGCAATTTCGTTGTTACAGTAACGGCCACTTGTCTTCCAAGGCAAAGAAAGGGGTGAGGGATGCAAGGCGGCCACACAAAGGAGAGCAGAAGCCATAGCGTGTAATCACAATGCCGGTGCCTCAAGTAGGCTGCTTCTTGCTCTGAGAGTCTAAGGTCTTAAAACTCACCCCAAAAATGTGGAATAAAACTTAGAATATTTGTACTAAGTAGCAGCAAGTAACTTCTGAAATTGCTACATCAAGAGAACCAGAGTTGTTGTTGGTCCCAAGAAATGAAGTTCATACTTGCAGCAGATGTCCTTGGGCATCTGCCCCAGATTGCCAACCTGCTTCCTTCCTGAGAGAGTCTGGATTTGGCTTGGGCACTTGGTCCTCCTCCCACGTGACACATTGGTCATCGGAGGATTCCGGTCATAGTGATCTGGCCCCCTCATCAGTGCTGTGTTTGGGCAAATGTGGAAGTAAGCCAGATTCTGAGGGACTTAGATACCTCTGGAAAAAGTATTTAGCTCTATTAAGAAGACAAAGCCTAAATACAAGTGGCCCCTCATCTTCTTCCTCTGAATGTTGTTGTGCCTGGAGGTGACATCTGAAATTCCAACAGCCAGTTTGTGACCATGAGAGAAGTTGGTTTAAAGACAAGTCTGAAATGCTGCTGGCAGAGTGGAAAGACAAAAAAACCCTCCTCCCTGAAGTTATATTTAAGTCCCTGAGTTAAATTGAACTAAATTGAACAAAATGACCCTGAGCCCCCACCCACCTATACACATACACACACACCTTTTTTCTTTAGAATTCTTTAATATGAGGTGAATATTTCTATCTTTGATGCCAATCTGAGTTGAGGGTTTTCTATTATTAACACCCACTGGAATCCTCATTCAATGTTCATTCCTGAAGGTATACCAAAGTAGTCTTTTTTCCATCTAGAGAGCATGCAGAATCACTCATTCATCATTTGATGACAGGGAAAAGAAAAGCAGCGACATGGGTCCCTTCTGCCAGAGTCCAGATGGTGCAGCCTGTATACCAAGACCCTGTTCTGGAGGGGAAGTGGATGAGGAGGCCGTATATACCTCACCCGTATACACTTGTAAACCATATGCCCGTATGTGCAGATGGATGTGATAGAGCTCAGAGTGGGTCTTTTCCACATAAATAGAAACTTGGAAAGTATCACATCTTGGGTTTCATTTTAGAAATTAAGATGCATCCAAGCTACAAAATATGGTGCTATTACTGTCTCTTGTTTTCAGAGATGGAGGGGAGGGGAGGCCACATGGGAAGGAGGCTGTCTGAGCACCTTGTGTGTCTGGCACTCAGAATTTGGAATGAGACTGTGGTTGGGGCAGGTTCTGAGCAAACATGGACACTGTTATCCGGGAGTCCACTGTCATATCCAGCTTAACACCCACTAGTTCCAGCCTGTTTCTTCCCCAGGACTCCATGTCGTAATAGCAGGCCACACTGCTAGCTAGCTACCCAACACCTTTCTCTCCTGTCACTTAGTAAAAGAAGCATGTTTTGTTTGGTGGGTTTTTTTGAGGGGGTGATGGGCTAGAGATGTCCCCAACTGAAATATGACTTTTCTCAGCTTCTTTCATGCAACACAGTTCTGACAGAACACAGAGGCTGAGGATTTCTGGGAAATCTTTGCTCTCATGATACGGACCCCACCCTTTTCTGTTTCCTTTCTTTTTCCTGAATGAAACTGGGGTAGGTTGACTGGAGCTGTGGCAGCCACCTTGTGACTGGTGATGAAGGGAAATTGAAGAAAATCATAAAACTCTCAGTTCTGAATTTGTGGATCACTGCATTGCCAGCCTCTAGACTTTTTATGATATGGGAGATAATTCACCTTTATCTTCTTTAAGTCATAGATATTTGGCTTGGCTTGGTTTTGTCACATGTATTAGAATACAATCTCTAATCAATGTAGATACAATTGACAGCCAAATTCCCATGTGCTTCCGAAGGAGAGGGTTCTGAGTTGTCAATTATCATTTTAAGACACAAAGAGAAATTCCTTACTTGGAAATAATAGGTAAAAGTCATTAACATCAGAGAAGATATTTTTACATTTAAAATAGACATTTAAAAAATAAATAGGGGCCATTGATTTAGCTCAGTGGTTCCACCACCTGCCTCAAAAGCTCAAGGTCCCGAGTTCAATCCCCGGTGCCAAAATAAATAAATAAATAAATAAGACGTTAAAAACTCTTGGAGCTAAATAGGGATTGCAAGTGAATTTTCTTTTTGGTACCAGGGATTGAACTGGGATCCTTGTGCTTTCGAGTCAGGTGGTGGAACCACTGAGCTAAATCCCTGGCTCCTCAAAAGAGAATTTAAAAAAAAATATGAGTAGTCGCACATTGACGAGATACTCTTAAGTGAAATTAATAGGACACACATGTTTAAATACCAAATAGTTTCTCTGGTGTGAGAAAATGAAAGTGTAAATAAGCACTAAAATGTATAATAGGTAATGTGAAATAGGAAGAAAAGGGGCAAAGGGGAAGGAAGTGGGAGGGGTAGGGAAAAGGATAGAAGGGAATGGGATTAATATGAGAAAATGGAAAAATAGGAACAAAATCTTTGTAAACAGGGAGGAATGGAGGGGTTGAAGGGAGGGCTGGGCAAGGGTGAAAAATAAGAACCAAGAGAGATTATGGAAAGGTGCAAATTTCCAATGATGAATGTCATATATATTAGGTATATATTGTATACCTAAAATGTACCAATGATTAGAATGAATAATCAATAATGCAAAATAGGAAGAAAAGGTCCAAAGGGGTAGGGGTAGTGGGAGGGGCAGGGGAAAGGAAAGAAGGGAAAGGAAAAATGCTAAGAAATGGAAAAAATGGAAATAAAGTCTTTGTAAATAGGGAAGGGTGGAGGGGGTGAAGGGAGGGCTAGGAATGGGGAAAAAATAAGAACAAAGATGCATTATGTAAAGGTACAATTCCCAATCAGAAATGTAATTGTGTTGTATACCTACAATGTACCAATAAAAGAATTTAACAAAATAAATAAATAAATACCAACATGGTGCTCTCTAAAAAAAATATGAGTAGTCATATGTTGTCATGTGTAAAATATGCTTTTAACGTACAGACATCTATTCCAAGGTAAACTAAAGAATAAGACAGCCCTGGAGAGAAAGGTAGAGTGTGATTACAGTGTAGACGGCAGGACCCTGAAAGTGCTTATTCTTCTCCTGGAGACTCCACCGGGCTCCTTTAGGCTGTGACACATCCCTAGACTTGGATCAGGCAGCCATTCAAGTTACTCAGGGTAACGATCTGCCTCTTGCCCGCCAGGCCATGTGTTATATAACATATATGGACCGCAGGGAATGGCTGGAAAAGGCAGGGAAACTGGAGAGAGGCTCTGTGTTTTATCTGAGTTTCATCTAAGGTGGTAAATTAGATGCTATGGAGCCTTTTCAGTCCGTGTGATCAGCACCGTCACTGGGAATGGCAAGAGTTCACTGTTGTGAATCTCCCTCAGTTATTTCCCAGCGTCCCATTAGAGCAGGCCATGGCTGAGGAAGTGAACAATGCAGTTCCCACATTTCTACTTAGATTATCCCCCATACATTTGAGCTGGGTTTAAGTGCCCTGTGATGATCAAATACCTCCAGTAGGAACTGAAAGGTGGGCATTTTTGAAGCTAGAAATTGTACTGCACTATTTGAAATGCTTCCTTAGTGTGTTTCCAAATCTCTGATCATAAGCAAAGATTGCCAAATTACCCACAGCAATCCACCCTGCAGCAGTTAAAAAAAAAAGACTTTTTGAAAGACCAAATTTGAAGGCTATTATTGCTTTCTTCCCTTTGAGATTCTTCCTCTTGATTATCCTGCTTTGCTGCAAGGATTTCTAAACATTGTCACCTCTTAGAAACATCTTTTTGCTTTGTGCTCACACCCGGCCTGTGTGCCATGGACCACAGTCACCAGACTCCTACTTTCCCAGAATCCCAGGTTGAATACTAGCTGTTCTCTTTAGTAACAGTGGGCAGAAATCAAAATGGAAAATATTTTTTTGGAGAAAAAGAGGAGGGGACATCTTTTATTTGTGGTTGACCATATCTTCTGCATACCCTCTCTGTTTTTGATAGGGTCCCACACGTTTAGCCCCATGTTCCCATAGTAGAATTCCGAAAACTACATTTCCAGCTGCCCTTGCAGCTAGATAGGGGCATGTGATCTAGGTCCCACCAATCAAGCATACTCATTCCAGGTTGATTTACAATCAGATCCAGGAAGTTAAATATTGCATGGTTTCTCTTATATGAGAAACTCAAAATATAAATAATTTAAAGAACAAAATAAAGGAGAGATGGTAGAAAATGAGGATAGACTTTTGGGAGATGAGAAGGCAACCTGGAGAAGACAGAAGAGAAAACGGGGAGTAAAAATGATCAAGATGCAATATGTATACGTGGCAATTCCCGAAACAAGTGAAATTATTATGTAGTGCAGACACAGGATAATAAAAAAATTTTAAAAACTTGTTTGAGAGTGAGTTCTGGTGGGAGAGACTTTCAGGATATCATACCCGGGGTGAGGCAGGTGGTGGCAGAGGTAGGAGCAGGGGACTTTTAGAGTAGTCATCACAGCAACCCAATGATGAGCAAGCTGTGAGTATTGAACCTACACGTTCAGGTTCAGGTTCAGGTTCAAAGCCTTGAGTCCCTTTCTCCGGTCTTCCTGATTCATATCCTCTCATAAATTCCTCCTTTTCTACTTAAACTACCAAAGATAGATGCTGTTATCTACAGCTAAAAATTATGGGACCTAGTAGGCACATACAGTTATGTATGTAATACAACACCACTTACAAACAAGCTCAAGAAAGCTCTCCTGGTAAGGAAGAGCACATCCTCAAATAATAGGATTCTAATGCTGACCTGGGCTTAGCAAGGAGGAATCCCTGCAAGGTCAGGAGAGTGAGATGATCTTATCTTTCAGCCTGAACTCTGGGGGAAAATGCTTTCTACCAAAACACAGGCTCAAGTATGTCTATTTTCATGGAACAACCAAACGAGTGTGTAGATGGGGTGATTCTAGCAGCATTGCCTTGTGTCCAAGAAGTTTGCGCCCCCTGCCTGCAATGCCGTCATTCGAGAAAGCTCGCCCTGGGTGTGGAAGATAGTTTTTTTCTTTATGAGTGTCAAATCAGAGGACGAATCCTTTGGAGAGGCTCACCCTCCATCATCAGCTGCATGGGGCTGTAGTTTACACAATCCATGATGATGTTCCTGCGGAAGAGTCCAAGAGGGGCCCTGAGGGGAGGCCGGAAGGGCACTGAAAACACATTTTGCATATTTCCCCAAGTCTCACTTTGTATAAGTTTTGAATCAGTATGGTTTTAAAAGAAATTAAAAAGAACACATCATCGCTTCTGTGGTTCTTTGGCAATCAAAACGAGAGCAAGATAAATCTCTCTCAGGTTGCAAATGTGGCTTTCCTAAATGAAGAAAATCTAAACATACGGCAAAAAGCTTCAAAAATTTGTTAATGTGCAAATGTCATGAAAAAAAATGGAGCTGGTGAGTGATAACAAATTGCCAGGCCATATTCTTTGAAAATGGAGGGAATTCTTTGAATTCATCTTATCTTTTTCCTACTGAGCTGGTTAAATCTGGAGTGGGAGACAATTTCTCCTCCCAGACTAGCAATGAAATTTTGAAACAGTGCTGCTTGCTAAATATGCTAAAAAGAATGTTGTGTTTTGTTTTGTTTGTTTTGTTTTGTTTGTAGTACTAGGGATCAAGCCCAGGACCTTCTCACTGAGCTGCATCCTTGACCATTTAAAAAAAAAATTTATTTTGAGACAAGGTCTTGCTAAATCACTAAGTTCCACAGGCTGGGCTCAAACTTACAATCTTCCTGCCTCAGCCTCCCAGAATGCTAGAATTACAGGCATGCACCTTCATGCCCAGCTGGAAAGAGATTTAAAATGGCACAATGCAAAAAATCTGGAGATGTTTGGATCTCAGTTCCATGTACTATGTGCCAAGTTACCTGATATTTCTAATCCTGTTTCTTCATCTATAACGTGACAATGATGGTACTCGGTTTACAGGACTGTTAAAAAGGATATGTCAATAACATCGGCAACATATCTGGTCATGGTAAGGGCTGAAGACAAGGGAATTACTCAGTGATTAAAAACGGCCAGCCTCTGTCTCCAACCTAGCCTATCTAATAGAGATATAAAAGACCATGAGCTTCTGGAAGGGCCATTAGTCACTATGGGGCCTCAGTAAGTGGCCTTCAGAGGGCAGTGCTGTCAATTCAGCCTGACTTAATCCGGGACCACACAAGGACTGTTAATCTTTGCTACACTGTCCTCTCATTTGGACTTGAAATAAAAGAACAACCTGTGCTTGGAGAAGATGTTTAAGCTTTTATTGTGAATGGTAACAGACTGGGGCCCTGAATCTAATTAACGAGTAGCCTAGATATACAAAGCATTTATTGGAAGACTCCGTTTTGGACAATTGTTCACAGCAAACAAGTTCAAACCAGAAGATACTGCTTGAAAATCATGAATTTAGTCAAGGTTGAAAGATACAAGCAGAGCGAAGTGTTTTGCACAAAAGATCTGTTGGTGATCCAGTAGAACTGATGCTTGCAGAATGCAGTCTCTTAAGGGCTTTGTTCTGCTCCTTTGAGGCCATCATCACCAATGTCGGTTCAACTGGGGGTTCCTTCTTTCCCCTTGAGAACCTGGAGCAACTTGTCTACCAACTTAAAAAAAACATTAGAAAGAATTCAGCAAACACCTTCGTGATTGGGAAGTGTAACCCATTCCCAACAGACCATCAGCATCAGTGGGAAGTTGATTAGGCAAATCTTGAGTCAACCTCAACCTGACTGATTTGGGTATTGTGGGGAGGAGCTCAGTGGGCAATCTGCTTTTACAAACCTCCCAGAGAGTCTGAGCACCCAGTATTTGAAAAATGATGATAGTAATGTCCACTTTTTTAAGCGTCTGCATTTTAGGGGTCTTTTTGTTGTTCTACTTAACTTGCCCCTTGATTTGATTACTCAGGTACGTTTTACCCAGTGTTGGAAGTCAAAAGTATTATCCCCAGAAATGTATTCCTAGAGTAGTAGCTGAGAAGGGGAGGTGGAGTTTCATTCCCTCTTGCCTTACTTTGGCAATGATTCCTTACAGCAATCAGACCCAGTTTCCAAACTTACACACTGCAAACATAGACTGTAAATGGTAGTAGTGTGGGGCATCTTGAGAAGAGGTGTTAATTTGGGTTTCTGCCAAAATTCTAAATTTATTGTACTTGCTTGTTGTGTTTTTGCTCGATTTAATTAAGACTGAAGAAAGAGTAGCTACAATAAAAAAACACACACACACCCTTCTGTGTTCCCCTATAGCAATATTTCCCCCAGTGAAATGAGAAACCAGAGCTTATTACCTTTTACCCACACTAGAGTTTATTACTCTTCCCAGGATTCTCTGGCAGTTCAGATTCCCCAACTTCCAGACTGGTTATTTGTTTCTAATAAAGGAACTACTGCTATTCTTAGGCAAATGGTTACCTGCTATGTGACTCAACTGTTTTGAGTAGGTGTTAATGAGCCCAGGGCTGGGGCTCAATTCCCACACTTAGCAATTAGCTTCGCTTTCCTCACCCAACCCAGACTGCACCATTAAGGCCTGCTACCATCCATCCTGCCAAAGGAGTCTCTGGTCAAAAAAATGCTAGGGTGTGGGGAAAATTCATAAAGGTGTTTCCCCCACCCAGCCCAAAATATTGAATTGAGAGGTCTGGCTTAAGAGAATAGAAGCAAAGTAGAAACGAAAAAATCTTTCAAGTGTAACTCTTGAAGATCAAGATCCCAGAGGCGGGGATGGTTGGGGATAGGGAAGAGCTATGTTTGACGTGGGAGCTGGCTTCACTCTTCCTGCATAGAAACCACTGGGTTAACTGGAGGGTCATTAGTTCTTCTGTAGTACATGTTGCTTTTTCTGTATGTTGAACTACTTCTGGATCATTTCACATATTAAGAAGCAAAACCTTCCTATGTCTCATATGACCGCTGTGCTTTGACATTGAGAGGCATCCTTCAAAGTGAGGGCAAGCTAACACATTTACTTCCTTTCCAGAACAGCCTCTGGACTCCATTCCCAACCCCACCTCCTTTCTTCAGGTCCACTAAATAAAAGGAAAAACCTAAGGCTTCAAGGAACAAACAATGGCCCCAAATTATAAGATGATCCCAAAGGTAATTGAAACCTTCATTTTATCACAGAGCCATCTACACCCACACTGAAGATTGTGCATTAGGCCCTGAAGCTGACCTGAGCACCTTCTGTTATAGAAACCATGAGACAAAAATTCGATTAGCTTCAGGATGGAATTAAAGGATCTATGAGAAGAGCACAAGTAAAAGGAAGATTAAGGTTAACATTGAAACTTATTGGTCATTCTTGATCATAAAGTCCTGGAGCCTGTGTGTCGTGACCAAGTAGTACAGATTCAGTGCATATTCCCACACATCTTTCTGAGTTAAGCATTACTGTCATCAAAACTTGGGGAATGTTCAGAGTTTCTAACTACAGCTCTGGGAGAGTTGGCAACAGGATTTTGTGTTTTATTACTATAACGGGAGAGGACAGCATGTGTGTATAGTTTTTAATTTTTAAGACAAGTCCTTCAGCCTTTCAAAGCTCTTGCTTCTAATTCTGGCAATACTCAGCGAAGCTATTAAACTTTTCCCCAACTCTGGGAGATTTATGGATTTCTAATAGAACTATCTCTAGGCACTCCTCCTTTCTGAATAAGAATTATGTTTCCAGTTCTCATAACCACATACTTTCATTGAGACAGAATCTCCTAAGCAAGAGGAGTGATAAATTACTATCTTGGTCTCTGCAAAGAATAAACTGTCAAATTTGTTTTTCATGTTACCAGGAAACATGTCCAAAAGAATGATACCAACATGTGTACTAATTGTTCTTGAGGTAGAATAAAATAGGATAGGCTTTCTAAACTTGAAGAAAAAAAAAAGAGAAGAAAAATAACACATAAAGAGGTAGAGGAGAAAGCAAGGCCTGATTTTTTCAAAAACCACCTCACATTGCGAGAAATACTGTCCCTTTTTGAGTAGTCATTCTCCATGGCTGCCCATTCAATCCATCCTATAATTCTGCCACTCAGAGACTTTTTGTTACGTTCTTTCACCATTGCCTTTGAAGCTTTGAACATTTTTCGTAGTATGGGAAGTTTTTGATACTTAAGGAAGGACTTGAATTTTTCAAAAGATGCCCAAGACCAACAGAACCAAGTTTAGGGAATAAAGCAACTCAAATTGGATGCTACTGCTTGGTTCCAAACATGGAACACTGTAGATTAATAACACAATTGTGCATGCTGGGAGGCAGTATTTTAGGAATGAGCCAGAAGAGCAAGCCTATTCCAATGTGTGTAGAAGTTATTCGGGGGGGTTTTATGCTGGCAATTTTTGTTATTTTTCCAACAAATGAGAAAGGCCCTGTAGCTGGACAGCCACCTAGAGGAACTCCAGCAAAGCACTTTACCAAGAAAAGCCATGAACAGGTAGGGGCTGAGAAGTCAATCACAAGTTGACAGAGCCTTCAAAGCTTGTGATCCATCAACAAAGAAAGGGAGCTGATCACCTAACACTTGTACACAGGTGTGACAAGAGACCCATTTTGGGCTTTGTATAAAGTTGGTACTTATTTCTGTAGTGGTTGCTTTAATCCAGATTTTCTTTCTGAATAAAAGCTGCTAAAGGCTTTCTCTCTAGATGTCTCATGCAACAATTCAGCTTTTAGTTTGCATTTGGCATAGAGAATCCTCAGGAGACATTGGGCAGCAAAGCAGCCTTCCTCCAGAGAAGCTGGCAGAGACTTGGCAGAGACTTGGCAAAACCAGTTCCAAGGCTCTGCAAAGTGACCTTGATCAAAGAGCTAACCACCATGAAAGACTGAACCAGCAGGGTCTCCAAGCTGTGTGAATGACAAGCAGTATTATTTATTGCCAGAAACAAGAAAAGGAAGGCCTGCTAGAGCTAGATACAGGTATTCTGCATATTGAAGATCAATGAGGACAATTCCCTGGAGATCCTGCAGGCACAGACTGTCTGAGGCAGACTGAACACAGGCTTTTGCCCTGATTTCACCAATGAAAAGCTCTGTAACTGGTCTCAGTTTCCTTATCTCTAAACTGGGCTGTAGCTCAGAGGCAGAGCATGTGTTTAGCATGTGGGAGGAGCCCTGGGTTCAATCCCCAGAATGAAAGAGAATAAAATCTTGCAAGTGATGCCATAGTGAGCATAAACCAAAAAAAAAATGAGATAAACTGCTTACTTGGATTATACTAAACATTCAATAAAATTAGCCATTATTATTATTGCAAGTATTATTTTTACCATTTAGTGTATATTCCACAGAAACTTCTTTAAAGTTAGTGATAATTACTTCATTTTCAGTTGCCTTGTTTTCTTCCTATAAAATGTATTCTTGCCTTTGTTTTACTTACTTTGTAGGTAAACATTGCTAGAGTTTAGTGTTAGTATTTTTCTCTATCCTCTATAAAATTATATTCAGGGCAAATCAGTTGACCCCAGATGTATTCACCAAACTTTGAAATATTAGAATGAAACCTGAGTCAGGTTATCCTGGAACAAACAAATAGGAAGAAATACTTCTTTGGATATAAACAAGAATACTGTCTTCTAAAAATATCTGTGAATAGGCTCTTCCTTCCACTGGTGCTTATCAAAACTAAATATATCTGTAGACCAACAGGGATTTGCTCAAATACAGTTCATAGTTTCACTATCAAAATATTCTGGTAAGGCTCACAATGCATAACTTCAAATAAACACAATTGCTAATAAAACTCCTACGTGGAGCTTGGAAACAACAACTTTTTATGTATTAAGAGGGGCAGTCATCTAGCATATCAAGAAGAAAACACAGTGTGGAAGTTGTCTATTAGTTAGCTTCCCATGCTTTGGTGCTGGCCTATGTGGTGCTATGAAGACATATAAAATAAGCAATTTTATATTCCCCTAATCAAACTTCCTCACTTTCCAACTGTCCCCAAGTACCTCCCATTCCACTTCCCAAGTATGTTTGATGTCACTTTTGCCTGTTTAACCTACATCTTTGAAGTCGCTGCTATCCTCTGTGTCCCAAGTGGGCTGGTAGTTGCTTAAGGGCTTGAGTTGAGGTGGCCAATGACTTCTGTTCCCCTTTGCTTCTATGAGGCCCAGCAAATTCCTTGTAGCTTCTTTCCACTGAATGTCTTCCTTTAGTTGCTCCTTCAAGCTGTCTCCTTCAAGCACCTGTGGGGACTCACCTGTGCTCTTTTTTCCCATTAAGTGCCCTGTAAAAACAAAAACAAATCAGAATGCCAGATTTAACCAAGGAGAGTGAATGAAAAAGAAACACCTATTACACAGTATTTGTGCTGCTTCCTTTAAATGCAAAATAAATAGCAGTTTATGATTAAGAGTTAGTTCATACACAGCAGGAATTTTGCCCTCTGTTCATAATGTGCAATGAGCTGGGCAGAATTCAGATCTGTACCCCAGGAATCCTGGGTTTGGTTCCAGCTCCTCTACTAACTAGCTAGGCAGCCTCAGCCAGGTCATCTCGCATCCCCAGTCTTTAATTTTCTCAACTGTAAAATGAATAGGGTGGGCAAGATTAAATCTGAGGAAGCTTCCAGATCTAAAATTCTATAACCAATTCTGTAGTTACTGACTTCTGTTCCCAAATGAAAGATGGAACTTAAACATCTTTCTCAGCCAATTGTGAATTGCTGCTGAAAATAAGAGTCTTGGTGTGTTTCTTTGTGTGATTAAAAAAAAGAAGTGTTGTTTTCCCCTTGTCTGTAATACAAATGTACCAAAGGAATTTTTCATTTAAACTTTCTCTCAGAATTTTAGCTTAGATTGAACCTAGGAAATGTCACCAAGAATTTATGGTTTGTTAAAAGTGTAATGAAAAACAAGTTGAAAACAAGTTCTGACTAACACTAGCCAGCCACATAATGCAGAAATTTATCTTGGATGTGTGATTAATAGCCAGTGGAAGCTTCTTGGTGGCTCCAAGGAGGTGTCCTTACCATGTAAATAAATAAAAGCTGCTGGCACGGAGACCACAGCACTGCAAACATACATGCAACATAGGGTCACAAGAGGGTATAGAATCCAAATTCTGCCTTCTTAACACTTCAGTTCATTGCTTAAACATACTTACATTATTTGACTTTCTTCAGTTGGTTTTCCCCATGTTTCTGAAGTTTCTAATATCAAACAAACCTTTGATGCTTTTGGTTTTCACCACACAAGGGAAAGGTCTTTGTGGTTCCACCACAGAGTGCCGTTAGAAGTATTTAAGGCAAACATCACAGAAATAATATTTAAAAGATCTTCAGCCACTTAAAATTGAAGGGGGCCCTTTCCCAGCAGCTCTGTCTGCCAAAAAAGAAGTCTTTATCATCTTTTTGTTGCTGTCATGTCCTGCAATTGACAGTTAACAGAATGTTTAAATGTGGATTGTTTCACTGGATCCACATCATAGTAATTTTCACCAAAATAGGTTTGGTGAAAATGAGTCTTGCCAGAGGTGACACAGATATAAGCAAAGGACTGAAATCAGCTTAGAGCCCAAATTCTAGTATATTGTAGTATCTCATAGTGTATTTTAACTTCCCAAGAATGCAAGGAAGCAACATATCATGGCTCAGTCTGGAAACAAGGATAAGGTCTACCAAAGGCTGATGTTATAATGGAATAGGGATTGTATATCGTTATATCTTGTCTCATTCTGTGACTATGAAAATTAGTTCTGTGAGCACTGGGGAACATGCAGGTGAGGCCCTGAGTGTGAGCACTTGCCAAGTCCCTATGACATGAGCCGTCCCACCATTGCAAGGTGCTGTGGAGGACACTATCCCTGCTGAAGGACTGGAATTCTGAATGGCTGGCTCTTATCTGCTTGGTCAACTTGTCTATCCACTAAACAACTTTGCACTCAGCCCCACAGCTTCCCAGGAGGCACTGATGCATCAGCTTCATTTATGTGGAGGAAATTGAGCCTTGATGATTGGAAGGCAGGATTGGAACTGTGATGCCCCCAGTAATGACCTCAGTCACTCTTGTCGTCCCTAATTTGCTTATCATTGAGTTAGGATGCTGGAAATGAAAGAGGAGTTATTGCCAAAGAAGCAGAGAGGTGATGGAGATATTTTGCAGATGAGAACTCATTTTTGTCATCCTTGAATAAATTTGTGAACTTTTCTCTAAAGGAAATATGTTTTCTACAAAGGGTAATGTTATTGCCATTCTGTGATTTATTTAATGAAAATCCTTATGACATTGGACATAATTTCACGACTTGCCTGATGGGTATGTGTTGTGTTGAAACCCCTACCCCTAGTTACAAACTGGTTATTAAGGAAAGCATGCCATCTATAACACTCCAGGGAAACACACACTGCCCAGTTCCTATTTCACTTTTAAGCTGACTACTATTATCCAAAGCACTGTCTCCATGGCAACATGGATGCTATATCCACTTCCGCTCTTCTCCTATCATCATCTGTTGCATGTTCATATCAAAAAAATGGAGATCTCAGTGTAGACAAAAGACAGGCTCAGAAAAACAAAATCTTGATCTGGTGAGGGGAGTGGAGCTTCTGTCTGTTTTAATCATTTAAAGATACCACTGAAGGGGAGACTTGAAACATAAATGGATTTCCTTAAAGCCAAAACCTGAAAATTATCCCAACATAAGCAGGGATACATCAAGATATAGGTAAAAGGGTTGAGTACTTCTAAGCACTGGTTTTTCTGGAGTCACACTCCCCCCCCCCAACCTCTCTCAGTGCTGAGGATTGAACTTGAGGCCCAGGACAGCTTGGCAAATGCTGTACCACTGAGCTACACCCTCAGCCCTGGAGTTACACTTGAAACTCAATTTTGTTTTCCAAGGCACCACTTCCATGTCAAGCCATTCTGTGGCTGAATACTAGTGCTTCCCAATTCAGCCTTCTGGGACATGCTTCATACCACAGTTAGAGTCATAGGTAGAAGCGCTTCGTGGGAGCAGAGAGAATAGTCACCAGTGTTAGTGTTTACATATATTTTCGTTGTGCAAGCAAAACACTTCCATGAACATCAGGCCACGTAAGAATGTGTTATGTTTTCAAGCTCTTAACTCATTTTCCTTCGCTGCACAGTGCTTCTCTCAGCTGGAAGAACCAATTCACTTAACAAGCCTGAAAATGCCAGCTTCCTTGTGGACAGGAATATGTGTGTTAGTTTTACACTAGTAAAACTCCTTGACTGGAGAGGGTAAGTATTGTTTTGGCATAATTGAAAGCTAAATTTGAAATCTATCAACATTATTCATCCTCACCGATGCTCATATTTCAACAGTGAGTATGTATACCCTGAGCAAACTTCTCACGCACAATGTAGTTTTAGGCTGAAATGTGATTTCCTACTTCACTTCCTCTTTCCCTTTCTCTTCTTCAATTCTACAGCCAGCAAAGGGAGGAAAAGGAAAAAGTGTGCATGCAAGAATAAATTTTAAAATGTTATTTGGGGTTGCCACTGGATGATATGCTTTTGGGTTAGATATGCCAAGTACCACAATAAAGGTTAAATAAATGAAGATGCCCTAAACATCTGGGCTCCAGATGTGCTGCAGATGTGCTTCAGAACAACAGCAAATTGGGATTGGCTTGGCTTACAACAGAAATAATCTGATGCTGTCTTCCCAGTTAACTCTGGTGTCCTCCTTTTGACCTGAAATGGCTTCCTAATAGTGAACTATATTAGTATAAAAATAGATGAGAAAAAAAGGTTGGAAGTCTCAACCACCCTTCCTGCTCACTGGCTGGTGGCTGGACTAGATGGTACAGTCCCTCGATTTAGGGTCCCAGAAGCCCTTTTTAAGAATCGTTGATTTTAAGTTTGGGTTCTTTGACACCTTCTGAGAATCCACATTCTGAAAATCCAGGGGTTCTCAGCTTCCCCCATGCACCTCTTCACTCCAGGCTCCGGGTTCTTGGCTGCCCTCAGAGACCACAACTCCACGGGCCCCTGGGAATCCCAAGACTTGCCAGCTGATACTTCTAACAGCTATTGAAATTGCTCTATTGTTACCCAGCGCTCTCACTTCTCTGACAAAGTACACAGAGAAGCCCTGGAAGCAGTTCCACTTCCAACCCTCCTCCAAAATCTTCCTCACAGTGGCGCAGAGGGCCTGTGAATCAGTTGACACTTGAATTAATAAGTACCTTTCCAACACACTTTCCCTGCTTCTAAGTAGATGATTAAGAAAATAGTCACACGCGCGCGCGAGCACACACACACAGACACACACACACACACACACACACACACACACACACACACACACACAATCTCTTCAGGGATGGGCTAGCTTCCCGGGAAATGTTGGAGCTGTTACATTTGCCTGGTTGGAAGGAGGACCAGGGACTTTGGACCCTTTGCATTTTCCGAGGCTATCCTCGGCGAGGTCCAGAGGCCCAGACTGCGGGTGACGTTGTCGGGAGAGGGCGATACTGCCGGGCGCCAGTGGCATCTCAGTTGCAGGGCCGCTCTAGGAGCCGCGCTCCCCAGACCCGCAGAGGGCCGCCACTTCCACCCACCGCCCGGGCGTGCGCTGAAGTCTTCACCCCCGGGTTCCCGAGGTCCGACTAGGGAACCTCCAAGCCCGTGCCTGGAGAGCAAGACTTGTTGGCAGAGGAAAGGGGAAAAAAGCGAGGGAAGAGTGTGAAGTCTTGAGTCTAAAGACACGGAGAGAAAGCTGGGGTTCAGGGAACAGAGACGCTAGGATGAGCAGGAGAGCAAGCGCGATTCCTGAAGCAAGCTGGCTGGAAAGAGGCAGGAGTGTGGAGAAGGATGGACAAGGGAAGGAATTTCCCGGCAAGGGGAAGAGAGCCGAGAAAACCCAGGAGAGCCCCAGTTGCAGGCGGGATTCAGGCACAGGCACCTGACCGGATTTGAAACCCAGGATGGGAGCGCTGCGCCCTGGTCCCCTCACACCTGTGGCTCTGCCCGGCGCAGTCGCGCAGCAGATTCCAGCCGTCGGCAATTGGAGTTGAAGGGGCCGGGCTGCACCAGGGCTCCGAGACACACTCCGGGGACCTCCCTCCCCAAAGTCGCGCAAGGCAAGACTCAGGCCAGACAGGGTAGACACTGGGTGTACCAAAGCAGGTACTGGGTAGGTGCGGGTAGGTACTGGGATGGTGATCTGCCCTCAAGCTTGCGTTTGTTTGAAGACCCGCGGGCTGGCTGGGATGCCCTGGGGAAAACAGGATGCGCACAGAAGCGAAGCGAGCGGGAAGCGATCAAGCGACCAGAGCCACGGGCTTCTCCGGAGTGGGAAGGGTGCGGTGGAGCTCTGGGAGACTGCCGTAGGGGTTTCAGCAGCAGGTTCAGAGCAAACTCAAACCCCAGAGCCACAGGTCCCCTGCGGCTGGCTGAGCCCTCGGAGCACAGGAGCCCACGACTCTCACCTCCCGGACACTCACCCACCGCCCAGTGGTTGCCGCGCGGGTACATCTTGGCCAGCACTGTCCCTCCGCCCACCGGCAGCGAGGCGGCCGGCCCCCGGGGCGCCTGGCAGAGGACGAGCGCCAGCAGGACGAGCGGGAGCTCGGGGCCGCGCATGATCTCGGCGGGAAGCCCTCGGAGCGCCGCGGCGAGGCTGGGCGAGGCTGGGCGAGGCTGGGCGAGGCTGGGTAGCGAGTGAGTTCTCCCAGCGGCGCAGCGACGGGAGGACCCGACCTCGGAGCAGCTCCGCCACCGCCGTCAGCGCCACTGCCGTAGCCTGCACTCGGGCCCCGAATTTATATGAAAGCCCTGGCGCTGGGAGGGGCTGGGGGCTCTTCCGACGCGGACCCGAGCGTTCTGACGTCTCCGTAAAGAGCCCGGGCGCCGGACGCCCGGCCCGGCCCGGGAAATCATCCATCTTCCTGCGAGTGCTGCTAAGCTGGACGGACAGCGGTCCCTCTCCCCTCCGCTCGTGATCCCGTCAGTTCCCCACAGCGGATTAATTCCTCCCATCCTCGACGCCTTGGTTCCAGCCCAATTTTGTGAACTTCTTCCTCTCCAGCTTCACCCGGGTGCCTTCCATGTTGGAACCCACAAAAGCGACGTGTGTGGGGGGTGGGGTGATCTCAGGGTGTAAAAGGGGTGCGCGCCAAGGATGGACGCTTTGGGGCTGGGTTTTGCCAGAGGGGCTTGGAATCGTGATTACTGCGTACTTTTGATGTTCCCGACCTCTCCCCTCCAAGGACCACCTCCCCGGGACTTGTCTCCCCCTTGCAAATTTCCACCCCGAACCCCACGCAGCTGCCCTATCCCACCACGGCTTTCCGAAACCCCCACCCACTCACCCCGGGCCCACTGGCAAGAAGGGTGCAATCAGAGCTAATGCTGCTCGGATTAAACACACGGTCCCTTCAACGAGCTGCAGCTTCTACTGTATAGAAGCGGAAGCCGCTTCTCTGCCCATTTCCCTGGGCTGCGTCTCCTGGAAAGCTCACACTGTCCAACTGCTGAATGCACAGCTCTCCAGAGCTACTCAATTTCCTCTGCCCCTCTGTTCTCAGAGCTGAAGACTGGTCACCAGCCCAATTCCCGAGATTCTAAATGCCATGGGTGCTCAGACCAGGCACAGCAATGCAATAATAAATAGAAGGTGGTGAGATGCTGTTGCCCACGTTTTGGCTGCCAGAACTGATTTTGTGGTTGTGCTTGTAGTAGGGGAGGTCTATTCCTCACCAGGGGCTGGCAGATTGCCTCCCTGGTGAGTCCTCGGTGTTGGTGTTCCCTGTCAACATGGTGTTGATTGGGAGATGTACGCTTCAGCCTAAGCATCCAGTGATTCAGTACATCTGTGCCTGTCTTAGGTGGTCACACACAACACATTGCGTGACAGAATTCTTGGGCTGTAAAAGTATTTTTGTGGATGTTCCTGGCTCTAAGGGGAAAATTCTGATTTTTAAGATCATTTTTAGTAGCCAAGGAAATACAATAATACTATCCTGAAGGAGTGATCTAAGTGAAAATCAAAACGAAGAGTCTCCAGTGGGCCTGGCTGGATCTCTCCTGGGTTCCCAGACTCTGCATTCTGCCCCCAGGCCCCATCTATGAGCAGATGTCCTGCTGACAGGTAACTGATTGACCATAGGCTTCCACCTCCCACTCCTGAGCCTGCTTCCATGCAGGAACTTGGTCTTTCTCCATGCCTGCAGAGCACCTAGATCACAGTGGTGTTCTAAAAGTATTCAATGAGGGAACGACGTAATCTAAGAAATGCTCGGGTTTCTACAACTGCATTAAGGCCTTTTCTCTCTTGTAGAAATACATCCTTTCCCTTTAGTTTAGTCAAGATTATTTCAGAATCTTGTAAATGATGTTTTTCCTCCCACGGAACTGAGGGGAAACCACTGTAAAAAACACTCAGGAGTAAGAATAGTTCTAAGAAAGCACAACTTTTCTGCTGATGCAGGCAGCCCACTCTGTGTGTGTGTGTGTGTGTGTGTGTGTGTGTGTGTGTTATTTGCAAGCCAGGAAGTACTGGGCCCTCTATTTACCCCAGCTTTTGCTTTTAATACCCCAGCCCACAAGCTTCTGCCCCCAGACTGTGACTGGTCCATGTTAACTGCTTTGGCACCTAGGAGAGCAGCAATTACAATCTTGTTCAGCATTGCATCCAGTGCCTGGCCCTGGCCTAGGCACAGGGATAGGATTCAAAATTTGTGAATGGGTGAATACACTGTCCTATAAGTATAGGAGATGAGTCTAGTCCTGTAGCCAGAAAAGTCAGTGACTTGTTACCGTTATATGTTTGATTTGGCTGGTATGAATGAGCCTCAATAGATCCTGGCTGAATGTCTTCTCATGTGGATTTTAAAATCATCACCACTGCCTGCCGGATAGGATGATTAATCCCTCTGACTTAGGGGAAAGCTAAACTGCTATGAGGAAGAGATCTCGTAATGCAACAACCCATCCAAAAGAAAAGTTTGTTTCATTTTTGTGTCCAGGGCAGGTGTTCCAGATTGGTAGGCAACCCATCCTATGCCGATATTCAGGAACCTGGATCCATGACATCTTCTTCTTCTACTGTTTCCTAACACAATGCTACACAAAGGGCTGGCTGGCCTGTAGGAAGTTTAGGAGCTTGCATCAAAATGTAAACCCATACACGACTTCCTTCATTGAGAATATCTTGCTATGGAAAAAACTCAGCTGAACTAACCAATGTTGCTCTCACTTTTTGTGTGTGTTCTGGAACAAGCTTTTAATCTCTTTGTACCTGGGTAACAGTGTCTGAGCTGTTGGACCACATGTGATTAGCATGTTCTAGACCACTGCCCCTTCTGCATGGCTCGTGTTGCAGCTGGCAGGAAGGGAAAGTAGAGGAGGCATGCCCACTTTCCTACTATACAGATCAAATGTAGCACTGATCTCTTCTGGATACATTGCTTTGGGTAAAAGTCATCTCACAGGTGACAGGTAACTACCAGAGAGAAGTTGATAGTCATGTTCCAGGGTCTGCTTGCTTCATTGTGGAGGAAGGAGCTGATGAAGTTTGATGGGCAGCTGAAAAACTGGCAGAACCAGCCTAGGGTGGCTAAAGTACTTGAAAAGTTTATCAAATTTTATTTAAAATACAACTAATCTACATGGTTGGGTAGGAGGAGTCTCTTCACTGGAAGGAGAGACTGGACCTCTAGCCCACCTCCTTTGTCCTAAAGTTCTAGTCCCCTAGGAGTGTTTTTGCCACCATCATGGGCAGCATCCCTACCCCTTGGATTCAGGGAGCTGCTGTGGCCCCAACTAGGACATTTCTTCACTGAATTCCCCATTCAAGATCATTCAATTTAATCTTTTAAAGGAATCTGATTTTCCAAAATGGAAAACTGGGCCGGGGATTTAGCTCAGTGGTTCTGGCACCTGCCTCGAAAGCGCCAGGTCCCGAGTTCGATCCCTGGTACCAAAAAAAAAAAACAACACACACATAATGGAAAACTATCATTAGAGCAAGCTAATTTCTGTGCTAGATTGTGAGTTGCAAGACCGCATAATTTCCTTGCCTAACCCAACACCGCAGCTCTAAATCCCATGAGGAGATGGTCATACAAATAATGACTGCCATGTTGTGTGTGTTATGTGTGCTGTTGTGGGGCTGTATGTGGTTGTTGTGTGTGTTTCCTCCTCATAGTTATACCTATGAGGTCAGGGTTATTTATCCCATTTTCTAGTGAAGAATCTGAGGTTCAGAAAGGTTAGGTAATTTGCCTGATACCCAGACAGTAATCAGCAGAGCCAAGATTTGACCTAAGAGCCATCTGATTCTCAAGCTCTGAGTGTGGTAAATCTGGTGGTAATTAAACCCCAGGCTTTTCTAGGGTTTAAAAATATTTGCCACCCAGAAGGCATAAAAGAATATTAAAATATCATTTTAGAAATGATATGAGGGGTTATGTTTGAAGGTTTGGGGGGACCCTCATGGCAGCCTCTCTGTTTGCTTGTTCTGTGCTGTTCTCCATCTCTCCCCCAGCCCACCCTGCCTCTAGATTTGTGTGCGGCACCTTCCGCTGGTTAAGTGGAAGTAGGCAGAAGTGGTGGGAACATAAAATTTTCTTTTTGGAGAATAACAGGCTTACAGTTTTTGCTACAGCAAGGATGGCCAGAGTCCCAAAATATAGCCCACGGTGTCTGAAACTGAAAATATATTTCTGAGACTCATCTACTTGAGCATCTTATGGCACAATCCTCCTGAATTCCAGATATTATTTGCATGGCACTGATTCCCTTCCTGAGGTCTTCTGAGTAACCAGATGGATTGGAGGGGATGACTATCCTGGATTCAAACTTTTAATTTATTTAAACTAGAGTTTCTCAACCACGACAATTGTCATATTTTGGGCCAAATAATTGTGAGGGCTGCCTGTGTGTTGCAGGATGCTGAGCAGCAGCCCCGGCCTTTATCCACAGGATGCCAGTACTTCTCTTCTCCAGTTGTGACAACAGAAATGTCTCCAAATGTTGCCAAATGTCCTGGGTTGAGACCCACTGTCTCATCTAATTGAGAATGCTCTGACTCCACCCTTGGAGGGTGCTGGTGTCCACACCAGGAAGTCTCCAGGGCTAGAGCACTCACTGGTTCTCATCTTTGGGGAATACTGAGTTAGAAAACTCCACCTAGTGAACCTTATAGAGGGCTCTTGTACAAACCTTAGTTGTGTCTCTCCACCATGTGGTCGTATTCTACCCCATGCTCTGGTCCCCATGGCAGTTGCTCAAGTGCTTATGGACACCTTGGTGCCACCTCTGATTCCTGTCTATACTAGATGTACTCCCAGCCTATTAGCAGCTCCTCACACAGAATGATTGTTCCTCTGTTCTCCATCCTAACTGGATCGATTTTGAACATTCCCCACGTGACTGTTTCCCCTTTAATGTTGAGAAAGTGAGAGACAAGGTGCTGAGTATGGCCACAAAGTCATGATCATGCCAGAGGGAACTGAGGAAGCTGGTGAATAAGAGGCATGATTTTCCAGAATTTTCCACAGGTATACTCTTACGGCAGCTGGCCTCCTGGCCAAAGGACCTAGGCCTGGGAAAATGAAAGCCACTGCATACTCCAAGTCAACCCTACCTGGAGCTGGGAAGCCTCAAATCTTCCGCACAGACAATATAGAAGTGAGGACCAAGGCAATAATTCCTCAGATAACACAGGAAGCAGAGTAGGTCGTGGTGTCAAAGGTGGTGTTGGCACTTCTGGGGCTGAGCAATTGTGTGCTTTTTTCTTCTAAGAACTTTTAGAAGACTCTTTGTAAAAGAGGTGAACACCCAGATGCAAACTGTGATGATCTCTGAATCATCACCTCTGCCCCACCCTTCCCCTGGCCTTAGCCTCTCAACTCTGGCCAGGCAAAGTTGCAAGCCAAGTTTAGTAGCAAGTTCCTAAGGAAAAAATTATCCAGCAAAGTCTCTGAAATGCCATTAGTTTAATCTGATTTGACTTATTAAATCATGAGACATCCATCCATCTCACTCATTCTCCCTCTTGATGGCATCCAGCATTGAGGCACCCAGGTATTCAGACCAGGATATTACATTATAGTGGATACCAGAGTGTCTGGGAGGGCAGAGAACATTCCACCCTCTCTGCAGAGCCCTTGAGAAGGCTCAGGAAGGGGATGCTGAGAAAGCAGTGTCATGTGACATACATGGGTTTCTCATAGCCTGATGACTATGGTGACAAAGAGAATAAAATCAGGGCAAATAAGTTGAAAGCAGGTATGTCACTTTTCTCATCGCTGAGACAAAATACCTGACACCCAAAGTTAAAGAAGAGGTTTATTTGGCTCACAGTTTGTAGAGGTTTCAGCCCATAGTCAGCTGGCTCCAAGGCCGGGTGACATGGCAGAGGGGCATCACAGAGGAGAAACAGTCCATGGTAAGCAGGTAGGCAGCAAAAGCAAGTGACCAGCAATAAGTGAAGCAAATAATAGCAGCTTATTTCTGTCCTTTTTATATTCTATCCAGGCTACTTGGTTTAGGGTGGGTTCCCAAACCAATCAGTGGACTCATTTAATAATCACATACTCTTAATCCCAGCATCACACATTCTAGATCCAGCCACCTCTGAAAAAGCCACACCAATGACTGCATGAAATTTTGGGGGAGCAATCTAGACACAAGTCATAACAGCAGGTTAAAACTCTAGATCACAGCACATAATATGATAAAAGTACTACAACTCTTCCTGCCACAACTGGAATTTTAATTCAAGTTTAAACTAGCATTGGTCCTCTGAAGCTTCAGAGTAGTGTGGTCCACCACAGTTGTCATCTAAGACAAAGAAGGGACACGCTATAGGTATGCAGAGCATGGTCCAGGAGTGGTGAAGCTTAATTAACTTGGGGTGACCTTGGGAAAGTCATCCTTTGGTAAAATGTCGTTAATGGCAGAGAATTTCTTTGTATTGATATCTTATTTAAACCTTATCAATACATAGGTGATTTCATGGTTCCTTTCTTGGAGTTGGGGAATCTTAGAAAAATCAAGCATGAGTTCATCTTTTTAAACACTCCTCTTCACTACTAAGTCATTTTTTTTTTTCCAGTACTGGGCATTGAATTCAGAGCCTTCACTCTGACCTCCAGCCCCAGCCCTTTTTTTAACCCTGAGACAGGGTCTTGCTAAATTCATTAACCAAGCTGGGCTCAAACTTGTACTCTTCCTACCTCAGCCTCACAGAGTGCTGGGATTACAGGTGTGTGCCATCACACTCAGCTTTCAGTGCTAACTCTTTTTTATTTTTATTTTTTTTAGTACTGGGGATTGAACTCAGGACTTTGCACTTGCAAGGCAGGCGCAGCGCCACTGGGGTAAACCCCCAGGCCCCTCAGTGCTAAATCTTGAGTGTTAACTTTACATGGAGGGCCTAGACCTTTACTGCACTCTACAATTTCAAGCTTTACCTGTCTGCATTACTCTGGGTTCTTCAGAGCAACAGAATCAAGACATGTCTACCTATCTCTCTGTCTGTGTATTTATCTATCTATGAATGAATTGAGAGGTTGTGTTAGGGAATTGGTTCACATAGTTATGGAGGACTGACAAGTCCAAAATGAGCAGGGCGGATCAGCAGCATAAACCCAGGGAAAAGTGGATTTCTAGTTCAAGTCCAAAGGCAGGCTGCCAGCAAGCTCCTTGCTTGGAGAGGTTAGTCTTTGTCTATGACACTTTTAACTGATTGGACACCACAGTCCACTCACTGTGTGGAGGGCAATCCACTTTACTCAAAGTTTACTAATTTAAATGTTAATTTTATATTTTTATACTGCCTTTACAGAAATGCCTGGAATAGTGTTTGACCAAATATCTGGATACTGTGACCTAGCCACATTGACAGATAATTTACTGTCACACTGTCACTCCCTATTGTCAAATGGGGGCAACTGCTGTCAGTGCTCAGTAACCCCTGATGCCTTCTGCCCTCACTCTAGGTATTGGGAAAATACCATTTCTACTGCAGTTCTGCTGAAATAAAATTGGAATTTTCCAGAAGGAACTTGGCTAGGAACAGAGGAAGTAAAAAAAAAATTATAAAAAGGGGGCACAGACAGGACTTTTAAAGTTATAAAGCAATTTTTGAGGTAAAACATGCATATTAAAATGGATCCATTTTAAGGAGAAGTATCTCCTTATTGAGTTTTGACAAATGCGTACAATCATCATAATCAAGATACTAAACATTCCTCTCACCTCAAATAGTTCCTCCAGCTCTAGGAAATCACTGATAAATTTTTCTACTGCAAACCAGTTTTGTCTTTTGTGGAATTTCATATAAATGGTGTTCTGCTGCAGTTTGTCATCTTTCGCATCTGGTGTCTTTCACTTTCCATATGCTTTTGAGACTCAGACACAAGGTTGCATGTGTCAGATGTTTGTTCCTTTCTAACAGTAAATAGTACTTTCCCTTGTGTGGCTATGTTCAATTTGTTTACTCATTCACCAGTTCAGGGGTTTGGGTTGTTTCCAGTTTTTTATTCTTTGGTGTTTTCTTGTTTTGTTTCTTTTGTTGTTGTTTGTTGGGTAGAATCTTTTTCTATTACAAACACCGATCCTCCCTATCTGAGGACTCCATTGAGTTTTCCTTCATATTTGGGAATGCCCCTAATTCTGACTCTATTTACTGCACAGAAATGCCTGGTTGATCATAATTTCAGTAAATATTCAAGTTCCTGCATATACGCCCACTCCCCGTAAAGGATAGCTTTTAAGAACCTATTTCTACAGATCTGTTTTTTCAGATCCTTTTGATACACTGTATAAACACCATCAATAAGAATAGACCCAGCTTTGTAGCCCTGACCTGTGCTTTAGCTAGAATACGCTCAGATCAAGGTACCATGGGAATCAGGTTGCAGGGACAGATACCATGACCAGCTTATCCAAGACCCACTCCTTCTTCCTTCCCTGTAAGAAGAACCCAAGAACCCAGGCAATAGATCATGCTTCAACTCATTCATAGTAATCCTGTTTCCTGCTTTCCCAGTCTCCCCCTGGGAAGCAGTGGCCACAGGTCCTTGTTTTGGCCAATGAGATCTAAGTGGTAGTCAGCTTGGAGTGGCTCCAGAGAAAACAAATATTTCCCTTTCTGATAAAGAGAACAGAACCTTCTTCCCACTTTGAATGCTGACATTCCAATCAGCTCTAGCAGCCATCCTGTGCCAGGAGAAAAAGGTCAAGAAATATACAGACATTTTACTCCTGACGGTGTTGAAATGGGAATTCATTACTGGCGTCTGTCCACCTCTGTGCTCTTGTTACGTGTGACAGATAAACCTCTATTTATTTGAGACACTGTTAATGTTTTTATTACAGCCAAACAAATTCCTAGATTATATAAGGAGGTTCTAAAAAGGAAGGTTGGACCAGATGGAAAGCAAATTTCACATTTCTTTCATTAGGGCTTCTAGCCTACAAATAGAATTTACCACTTCTTAAATCTTCTGGGAATCTCCCAGGTTTTCTTTTAGGTTCCTTCTGCTGCACTTTGTTTCCAAAAGAATATGAGTGGATAATTCCTTCTTAGCCATTTATTGTGTGACCTTAGGGGGCCAAAAAATAAAAACACTGACACTCTCTGTATCTCAGTGACCTCATAACAACGTCTTCACAGCTAAGAAAGAGGACCTGGCTGCTAGGAAGTAGAAAAACAAAATAAAATTCTTATAACAGTCTGGCCTACCTGTAGAAATTCAGTAGGTAATGATGATGGTGATGATGAGGATGACAGAAAGATAGTGTGCAAATGCTGTCACTTTGTAGCTGCCACCAGTATTTCCATTTTCTTGTAGTGAAATTCTTTCCTCTGAACTAGGAGAGCAGGAGAAGCAGGTTTGCATCTGCTACTTCCTGCTTCCTCACTGCAAAATCTCCTGAGACACACATTCTGCTAAGTTATTAAGCCACCTTGCAAGGTGTGTTGGAGGAATATGTTTCCCTCCAGCTCATCTGCTACCTCCCCAGTCTATCCTCATGCATGGTTATCTAATTACTTGAACCCTTGCGTGTAACTAAACTTAATGGTGTGATATTTCCCTTTCCACATTAAATTTCACCTTACTGAGTCTGACCAAGCTTCTCAAATATCCAGGCCCTTTGGTAAATTTAACTTTAATTTATCTTCTATATTTGTCATTTCTCACTCATTTTGCATTATCTGAAAATTTAATCTAAGTCAAATTTACTGTCTCCTCCAGGTTGGTAATGAGCTCTGTAGATTGGACAGTACAGTTTCCG
This sequence comes from Heterocephalus glaber, assembly GCF_000247695.1. The sequence goes on along the minus strand of NW_004624792.1, from coordinate 4,613,566 downwards.
GTATAGAGCCCTATGGGAACTTTCTTAATTCTTATTCACATTTGTATCTAATTTAAGATGCCACCAGTTATTATTTGTATTGACCATTTGTCAACCAAACCCAAAATGACATTACTGTCAAATCTTCCAGGCTCTACTTCTTTAATTGCTCTATAAATTGCTTGGGTCAGAGGTTTCACATCAAATAAATCTTTAAATGATTTCCACTGAATTCCCCTGTGGGGTTTCAAGCCCATAATTGTGTTAAAAAATGGTTGTGCCTGTATTAGGAAGAATAATTGGAAGCTTTTGAATCTGCCTGGCTTGTTGCTCATTAGATTCTCTTTCACCATGTGCATAGAGATCAATTTTCTTATTAAATTTCTTAACTTCTTACCTGGTATGACAGGCAGACCACGAGAACATTCATTTCCTGAGTCCTCATGGTGATGAATACTCTTCTGCTTCCAAAGTGTGGCACCAGGCTAGGTCCCAGATTCCTGCTGTCTCCTCAGTTTGTGCCATGGCTTTGAGTACTGAAAGCCTGAAATGTCTCCTTGCTTCTGTTTGAGCACTGAATTGTAGACATTCTTTAACTTTTAGCAGCCAGTGATTACACTCTCTTCTGAGCCAGTGGTTCCCAACCTTGGCCAATGTTGTCCACATGCACAAATCCCACCTTATCTCTCCCCAGCTACCTGGAGACATTTTTGGTCGTCACCACTCAAGTACAGAGTAGGGGGCAGTGCCATGCACATAAGTGGGGAAGGAGCAGAGATATTGCTGATCATCTTGCAAAGCACAGCATTATACAGCATCCCACAGCAAAGGGTTTTCTGGACGGCAATGTCAATGGTGATGAATTGCTACTCCCTCCTCTCCCATCACCATCTCTAAGGAAGAGGGAATGTTTGCCCTGTCTAGGACTAGAGAGCTACTACCCACTACCTCTCTGGTCACAGCTCCATCATTAAATCTGGGAGGGGGCGAGGGTTGTACTAGAGATATTGAATTCTTAATTTCCATTCATTTTCCTCCCTTCCCTCCTTCCTTCCTGCCTCCTTTATTCCCTCCTTTTTTCTTTCCTTCCTTCATTCTCATGTTTTTTTTCTATTCACCTTTTCTCTTTCCATCTCTTCCTCCTTTCCTTCCTGTTTTCTTCAACCAATATGCATTAGGATCCAACCATGGGCCAAACATTTGCAGAGACACCGTGGACGCAGAAGTTTATAAAACAGACAAAATCCCTACCAACAGGAAGTTGATGTTTAAGTTGAGGAGTGAGGGAACCCCTGAGAATAGTCATTTCAGAGGCTAGTGAATGCTTCAAAGAAATGAAGCAGCATTCTGTGATGTTACTATAATCATTCATTTCAGTAGACTGAACTCCAGTTTGGGGAGAAATAAAACTGTTTTATCATGGAGATGGGTATTGTTATGTTTTTAGTAAAATTTTAGTGAAGAATTATTTCACTAATGGCACATAATAAAAGGCAGCTACTTTTTATGGGGAGAAAATTCTTTGGCATAAACAACAAATATCAGCAGTACTTTTATGCACAGATGTTGTGTTTCTTATCTGGGCTATGGAAAAACTCCAGAGAGAGAGAAACTGAAGTTTGACTCTTGGGTTTGCTGCTTGTAAGTGGTGTGACCTTTGGTAAGTTTATTCATCTTTCTGAGGTTTAGCTTCCAAGAAAATAATGACACCGCCTTTGTAGCAAAGTTGCTCTAAGGGTGAGAGGAGATGCTGTATATGAAGGGCTTAAAATATTTCCTAGTACTTTGCAGAGCACTCAGTAAAGGGACTATTACAATGTCCATATAAAGGAAGAAACTTCTTGCCCATTTAGTATCTTTTGGATAGTGAGCCACCATTCCCCTCTTCTTCCCTGGTGAATACTGGAAGGCAGAGGTTTAATAAATCCCACTCAGTTGACACCAATCCCTTCCCCTCCATGGTCCTGACTTCCAGTTGACTAAGTGGTATCAGAGAGAAACAGTTGGACAGCTGCTAAAGATGGCGAGACTGGTTTTATTCAGGTGATTCAAGTTTTATTCAGCAAAGAAAGGAGACTGATGTAGACTTCAACCCAACTCCACTGAAACAAAACAGGAAACTTTTCTAACTCTGGGTTGTGCTAAAAGAATAACACTGAAGGGTGTGCAAGTGTGGGAGGGTTGGTCAATGGGATTGGGCCATTGGTGCTTGCTAAATGATGCTTCTCTGGAGGAGAAAGAAACTTTTTTTGACAGGGAGCCTTGCGAGTTGGAGCCAAGATGTTCTCCTCATTTAGGCTTTTACCCTCCCACAGAGACTGGGAGGCCAAGGAGCTATCTTCCTCCATGTTTGCATTTCAAAGGGATGGCTCCCAGGACCTTCAGAAAACACTTCTGGGTAGAACACTTGCATCTCAAATGGGCAGAGAAACAATTTATCATTTAAGTTTTCTGAAGAAATTGCTTTAAGAAAAGGGAGGTCAGGGGCCTGGAGTCAGGTTTTAGCTGGAATAAACAGTAAATTCTTTTGGCAATGTTTAAGCTTTGTCAAGAAGACACTGAAGGGACACTCTAGGGACATAGTCTTGGGTCAGTAGAAGCCATTGTAGAGTTTGGTCAAGTCTCTTAGTGTGGATAAGTTGGAAGAAGTCATCCATGACAAGAATTTTGCAGTTATTGGTAGACACGGTGCCCCTGTAGACCTTCCTGTCGTAAGAGGAGAGTCTTCGTGTACCTTGAGTGTTTTATTCTTTATCTTGAGCATGATAAATAGCTTTACATTTCATTAAACCTCAGTCTCCTGAGGATATGGCAAGAGTTGTCATCTGTTCATAGATGGCCTCTAGTTCAGCGCAAACATCTTTTATAAATGTGCTTAAACATTTCTATCAAACACAAAGGAGTCAGGAAGAGAATGTGGTAAAAATTAAAGTTCCCCTATCCTTCGAGCCCAGCTGCCTGACTTGATCATTACTAATGGTTTGTCTGGTAAGTTTCTGAAAGCTGGCCTATCCTCACTCTACAGGAGGAGGAACAAGGCCTCCTTCACACTCCCATGGGGACCTGTGGGTAATAGTGGAGGAAGGCCTGGACCCAGTAGTCTCACTGAAGAGTATATCTCTTGTCCATCAACCGCCTTGTAGATGCTCTTATTTTTTCCTTTTCTTTTTGGGTTGGAATCACATTAGATTCTGAAAGTTGCTTTATTCTGTTAAAAAAAATGCTAAGGATGTTTTCTTGTCAACATATAAATCTATGCGATTTTTTGGGACAAAATGTATCTCTTTGTATGAAAGATCTTTTATCACTTATTTCACCTGTTTCCTACTAATAGCTGTTAAAGTTACTGCCCACTTCTTGGTATTGCAATGTTGTAATGAATATCTTCGTTTCATGATTTTAGTACACATTTGTGAGTTTCTCTACATGGCACAATCCTAAAAATGGAATTGTTGTAACAAAATATGTGCACATTTAGAATTTTCCTGGCCATTTTAAGATAGTGCTGTGTGCCTGAGGCTTGGTAATGCCTCATTTGGCTTACCTTTGCCAGAAATATTTAGCCTTTCACTACATTCTGAGTTCTCAGGCAAAACAACTGATTAAAAGCTATTAGTAAATTAGTGAGAAGGGTCCAGGGTGGCTGGAGAGGCTCTCTGGAGTACCTGCTTGTATTGAAAATTTTGAAGTGAATTAACTATTAATCCTTATGAGTGGAGTGGGGGTGAGAAGCCTGGCTTCAGATGGGAAAAAAGGGCTCCCAATCACCTCCTGTGATTGAATTTAATCACAATTCAGCCTCTACTCTTCCCTTGGTGTTGAGTTTCTATTCTTTATCTGAGACCTAAATGTCCTAACTATCCAGGTTGAATCAACAGTAGAACTGGTCAGGAGGAAATTCTTTAATTTGAGCCCCCCACCTTTTGCCTTTCCTGTCTTCTAAAGAAATCAGATAAATCAATTTTAATTGATTTTTAAAAATATGAATACCAAAGACTATCCCCCTAGTTTAAAGAAAGATGCTTTACTGATGTTTTGTTTTGTTTTGTTTTGTTTTTCACCCTCAGGCAAAATGATCCAGGAATGAGCCTGGGGACAGGAAGACATTAATGCCAGTAATCTCATTGCTTTGCCATTAAAGTAGTATGTATGGAAATGACAAAAACAAAAGATTGAAATTCTCATCATATTTGTCATCATTCAGCTTACAAAATGGTAGCTACAGTGACTTTCAAAGGACAGGGCTGATAAAATCGACATATACTACTAGAAACAGACACTAAAGGACATTGTTGTCTTATGCCTGATGCAATTGAGGGAGTGTGTGTATGTGTTTTATTATACACTTAATGATTATTCCTGTAGATCCCAATACATAAACACAAACACACTGTCCCCCACATTGCCTCTCTGCTGCTTCTCTTATGTCTACCTTTGGCTCAGATGTTTCTAATAGGCTCAGAGCCCTAGCAGAGCAGCCTGATCATCAGTTTAAGGGTCCTGGTGTATCCCCTGGGTCTTCCACTGCAATGAGTAGAGAGTAGAGCACAAAAATTGATCAGGAGCTCAATAATACCTCCCAGCAGTATGACTGATCTCCAGTTTAGGTAAATTCAGGTCTGTTTGCTACTGGCTGCATAAACATAATACTCAGACCTACAGCCTTGGAATCCAAAGGGATGTGGGGCAACACCAACCCTGATTGTATATATATGTACATCAGTCTCTGCCCAGAGCTATGATAGTCACAGCATTCATGAGAGCCCCTGTCTATTTGGCATCTTCAGAGGACAGGTATCTGGATATTGATTACCAGCCTTACAACTGAGTAACTTCTATTTCTTTACTGTCTCTAAGCACCATCTGTTTGGGAGAAAACTGTAACAGGAAAAGGAGCGAGTGCTAAGCAATTAGAGAGAGGCAAGCTCTGTGTGTGTGTGTGTGTGTGTGTGTGTGTGTGTGTGTGTGTCTGTGTCTGTGTTCAAGGAAGATCTGCTAAAGTTAAGAGGAAGCTCCAAAGGAAGCACAGAATTTTTTTTTCATGCAACTTATATTCCATCAATAATGCAGAAGTGGAGAAAAGCAGCAGCATTAAATATCATTCCCTGTGACCTGGAGCATATTCTGTAACGAATTAGGATAATGATTTTATGTCAGGAAGATGTGGGGGATGTCTCCAGGTGCATCTCATTCCTTCCAACTCCATCAGCCTGCCCCTGCTGTTTGAGGGATGATACCGTCCGGCCTCCACACACTGTGGTTGTCACAGTCATGGTGCAGTGGTGGCATCTGAACAGCCATGCACTGATTTCCCTCCTCTACAATTGTATTTCCTCAAGAAATGGGACTTGGAACCCATGCCCGAGGGCTCAGCCCTCAGCATGTGGTTTCCAGCCATGTGATCAACTCTGTGATGAGAGCAAGCATGTGCTTATCAAGGGTGCAGGTGTCCCAGTTCAGCAGAATAGCTGCTACACCAGTTGGCACAGTGACAGAAGTTCCAATGACCATGGGGCCATGGGATTGAGCATATGGGATGAATGAAAGAAGGAACTTTACAGGGATTAGTGCAAACCCAGCTGCACAAGGACAGCGTATGATATCGGAGCAGTTTTTATATAACAGAAAAAGGGATGAATTAGGAGAGTTAATTACTAACAGAATCTACATAAGTTCCATATGGCTGCTAAAAACATGAAGGCCAATTTAGGCTATGTTAATTGATACTCAAGTCCAGATGAATGGGAGGAGGAGTTGGGTTTTTTGTTTTTGTTTTATAGTTCTAGGGATCAAACCCAGGACAGCTCCACTAACTGAGCTATATCCCCAGGGTCTTTTTGGGGGGGGGGTTGGGTTTTTTTGTACTGGAGATTGATTGAACTCGGGTCCTTGTGCTTGTGAGGCAGGCGGTGGAACCACTGAGCTACATCCCTGGCCCTGTTCTTTTTATTTTTTACTTTGAGAAAGGGTCTCACTAAGTTGCCCAGGCTGGCCTTGAATTTGCAATCCTTCACCCCTGCCCCAAGCAAGTGGTATTATAGGTGATGACATCAAACCCAGCTGGACTAGGTTTTTTAGTTCATTGGAGGGTGGGTTTTTTTGCAGTACTGGGGATTGAACCCAGGAGGTTTGCACTGAGCTATATCTCCAGCCCCACCCACTTAATTTTGCTAAGTCACTAAGTTGCCTAGGTCAGACTCAAACTTGCAATCCTCCTTCCTCAGCCTCCCAGAGTACTGGGATCTATAGGTATGCCCCACCATGCTTGGCTTGGCCCAATTCTTAATATTGAGATGCTGGAGACTTAGATTTGTATCCCAATGCTTCTACTGAAGGGTTGATTGGTTTCCTTAGTTTCCTGACCTGTAACATACACATTCTTTAGCCACTCTTGCATATCACAAAGAGTTGGAGAAACATTTTAAAAAACCAAAATATTACAAAGCACTATTATAAATCATTAGGCCACATCCTGTTCTCAGCATCACATCTTAGGAGAAGCATGGCAAACCATGTAGGGAGCATGTAGAAGGCAGAGAGGTCTTTGCTGTCTGTTACTGTTTGTGTCTAGATGTCCCCACAAAGCCTCATGAAGTCATAGATGGGGGCTTTTCAGAGGTGCCTAGATCTAGAGTGTGTGATGCTGGGATTAAAGGTGTGTGAATACTAAATCAGTCCATTGATTGGTTTGGCACTGGGCCTAAACTCAGTAGCATAGATAGAATATAAAAGGGACAGAGGGCCAGGGATTTAGCTGAGTGGTTCTGATGCTTGCCTTGCAAGCGCAAGGCCCCAAGTTCAGTCCCCTGGTACCAAAAAAAAAAAAAAAAAATGGACAGAAAGAAGCTGCTAAGTTTACTTGGTCTTGCTGCTTGCTGCCTTCTGCCTGCCCTGCTTTGCCATGGACTATTTCTCCTCTGTGATGCCCTTCTGCCATGCCACCCTGCCATGGAGTCAGCCAACTATGGACTGAAAACTCTAAAAGCTGTGACCCAAATAAATCTTTCCTCCTTTAACTTTGGGTGTTGAGTATTCTCTCTCATTAATGAGAAAAATAATTAAGACAGCGTCCTACAAAGTTCCATATCTCACAAGCAGCATGGAATAGCAGAAAGCCCATGGATTTATAACTAGCTTTGCTGCTTTACTAGTGATGGGATAAGTTAAAGTTCCCCAAGCCTCAGTTTCCCTATCTGTGAGGTGAACAATCACATAGAATTTGAAGATTATATAAAAACCCTGTGTATAAAGCCCCTGGCATATAAAACAGATAGAAGTGTGAGGTTCTTCCCTTTCTGAAGGAACTGGGGATTTGTTCATGGGAGGGGAGTCATAAGAGAGACCAGATTGTTGTTTTCAAACATTAGAAGGGCTGTTATGTAGAAGGGAGTAAACTTTTTATGTGTTGCTTTAGAAGCTAAAAGCAGTGGGTGAGACTTACAGGGACTGCTGTTCAATAGGAATTGGGCGCTTTTCATGCTGTTCCATAGAACACACTGTTCCATGAAGGACTGAACAGCTGTCATTGTAAGGTGTTAAAGCAGGCTTGATTCACCCCATTAGGGACATTGTAAAATACCCCTGTTATGAGAGAGAGGGGAGACCAGAGTTCCGCTCTACTTTAAAATTCATCGATCCATAACATGATGTTCCTTTAATTTCTTCATATACATCTTCACTCTCATGGATAAAAAACATAAAAGCAATCCTTAAGAGCGTTATGAACGGTGACTTCAGAGTACATGTGGCTTTAGAAAATGAACTCCCACAGGTCAGCTTCAGACTCTGTAATTTGGAAACATTCTTCTGCCATATTCTTCATAGCAAGAATAGAATCTTAGTGGGAAAGCTAAAGCCCAGATAGGTTAGGTAATGTGTCAATGGCCAAAATCAGATTCTGCCATTGAGCCTGTGAAAGAAACGTAACCTTAGGCAAGATTGTGATGTAGACAAAAGTATTTCTTAGGACCCTCACCTCCAGTATTTTAACTTAGTTTTAAAAACTTACAGAAAATTACAGAATAGTATTATACATACTTTCCATATATGACAGATTTAACAAATTTTAATTTGGGTCATATTTGCTTTAGATCTTTTTTTTAAAAGTAAAGTATCACTGATACCTCTGAAGTTTCTTTTGAACTCCTTCTCAATTCTATCCCCCTTTTTTGTCTCTACAAATCACAACTATCCTGAAGTAGAAATAATATCTATACATGTTTTTCTCTATTTTTGTTACAAATATATGTATCCATAAGTAATGTATATGTATCCATAAGCAACAGTAATCTATTGCTGTGTAAAACAATCACTCTAACAAGAACATAGTGGCTTACAATAGTAGGAGTTTCTTTTCGCTCTGGTTTCTGTGGGTTGGAAATTTGAGAGCAGCTTGGTTGAACCATTCTGGCTTGTAGTTTTTCCTTAAGATTATAAGCAAATGGTGGCTGGGGCTGCAGTCATCTGAAGTGTTGACTGAGCTATAGGATCTACTTTCTGGGGGCCCCACCTACCAGGGCTGGAAAAGTTGCTGTTGGCAGAAAGTTTCAGTTTTTCTTTATGTAATCTGTCCATAGGGCTGTTTGAGTGTCTTCATGACATGTCAGCTGGCTTTTCCGGCAGAGAGAGAGAGAGAGAGAGAGAGAGAGATGGGGGGCGGGGGAGAGAGAGTCAGAGAGACACACAGAGAGAGAGAGAGAGAGACAGAGAGAGATCTCATTATTTCTACTGTACCCTATGGTCAAAGTAGTTCCAAGTCCCCATGTAGATTCAAGGAAAGAAGTATAAGGTCTAGGTCTTGGTAGAATGAGTATATGTCACCTTGTAGTCAGGAATACTGCACTGGATTTAGTATGTGCAATTGTCACTCTGCCAGCCCAATCTACTTTGTACAAGAATGCCCAGAAGTCTCTCCTTCAACTATGGCATTGAGAAATACATGAGTGAAGAGAGAACCTGAATCCTTGAAAAGTTTTATGATTGCTCTTCTTCATGGAATATTTATGGCATAGTGGAAACTATCACTAAGATGTACTCCATGATTTCAAGGGAGACAGTGCAACCCTAGAGTAGCAGAACACTGGTAGTTGCATTTGACCACCTATGCTAAGATAGGCATATCTACTGTAAACAGGGGCATAGATGTATTGGTAATAAGAATTCCTTGACTAGCCAAGATTTTTCAGTGGCGTTTACTTAACCATCACGTCCACAGAAAGAAAATGGACAAGACAGTCTTTAATTGAGGGGAATTTGGATCTCCTTGAGGTCATATATATGTACAAATAAACATAAAAACACATTGTCATAAGTGTACAAATGCTTGATGTACATATAAATCTTCCTCAAAGTCCCCCTCCCTAAAAGGACCTTAGGGCACTTAATAGACAAATGGTAGGGAAAAGAAAGTAAGCTAGACTTTAGAGAATTTCCAGATACTGACCCTGAATTGACTCTAATTCCTAGGAACACAAAATGCCACTGTATAACCAATAAAAGTCGAAGCCTAAAGTGGTCAGGTGATAGATGGTATCTTACCTTAAGTCCATCTTACAATGAGCCCAGTTAGTCTGCAGAATGCCATGTGGTTCTTTCTCTAGTTGTTGAATGTAAAATTGAAACACACATTTTTGGAAACTGGAAGAATGCTCACACTGGCTCTCTTACATACACACTGAGAGCCAGTTTGTCAGGAAAGGCCAAGAAAAAGACATCAGGACTGTCCTTCCTGATGAAAGTGGTAAACCAGATCATAGCACTAGAAAAATTACAAATCAGGGCTGGGGATTTAGCTCAGTGGCACCGCACCTGCCTCACAAGCTCAAGGTCCTGGGTTTGATCCCCGGTACCAAAAAAAAAAAAAAATTACAAAATTATACCATTGAAGACTTGGAAAGGCAGGAATAGTAGTGATTTCCCTCTCTTTACTCACCTGTTCAGCCTATGCATAAATTGAGTAGATCTCGGATAATGACTGTGAACTATCATGAAATTGGAAGCCACCCACCACCTCAGGTGTAGCATTTTTATCTTGAGAAAATTAGCACATGTGGCATACAGCTGTTGACCTAGATATAATCCTTTTCCTTATATGAATCTGTGATGGCCACCAAAAAAATTTTCCTGGCAGAGTCAAAAATATACCCTTACAATATTGTCTTGGGGCTTTGTCAATTTTACTGTTCTCTCTGTCCATAGACAAATTGATCATCTTGACGGTCCACAAAACATCACACAGATGCACTACACCAGCATTATTCTGATTGAATTTGATGAGCAAGAAGTAGGTAATTATGTTTGATGTTCTAGTAAGACATATGAAGACTACAGCATGAGAAATAAACTCCACTAATAATGTTCACTACTTGATTCATGGTTTGAACTATGTCAAATTATTTCCTTCATCGTGAAAAGTAAGTAGCTGCACCTTACACCATCTACCATAAAAAATGAGACACAATGCTTGATTAGCCTTTTTGGGTTTCAGAAGCAGGATATACCACATTAGACGATTCCACTTTGACCACCGTACAAAGTCTCCCATAACGATGCCAGTTTGAGTGGTGACAAAGACCAGAAAAAATGTATTGATTGCAGTACAAGCTTCTCTACTATTTGCTTCTTACATTCCTCTAAGTCTGATGATGCTAGAAGTGTCCATGGCAAATAGAGCCACTAGAAAGCACCAACAGGAGAATGACAGTGCAGACCTTAAGGATTTAGGACCAAATCTATATCCTCTTCTGCTGCTAACTATCTTTAGAGGCAAGGTGTTGCCTTGCTATTGGCTTTGATCAAGATTAAATACAACCATGTTTAGGCCTGAGCTTCCTATAGTGAACTACATGTTGTCTAATCCATCTGGCCTTAAGGATGAGCAGATGCAACAGTAGTGTATTATCTAGTAGGGGTGGTTTATAAGAGGTCAAGTTCAGGCAGATCTGAAAAGCAAGTTGTATGAAGAGGTACCTCAGAGTCCTTCTGCACTTATTCCTGTTCTATTTCCTCCTTCCCCTCAACCCATACCTATTGCCTCTTTGGAACCTCTATATGATGAATTGACTGAAGGAAAATACTTCAAGTCTGGATTGCAGATGGGTCTGCACAATATTCTGGTACTACCTAATAGTGGACAGATTATGTGAATCAGGCCATTCAGGAGCAACTGTGAAGGATAGTAGTGAAGGAAAATCCAGTGGAAAAACTTTAATAGTATATTTTGCTGTTTATTAGATCTGGAATGAGAGATGGCCAAATAAATAGTGCTAGCTTGTGGGAAGTTGCTAATAGTTTGGCTGGCTAGTCAGGAACTAGGGAATAGAATTAGAATTTTGGTGGCAAGGAAAGTGGGGGAAATGGGTATTTGAACACGAATCATGAAGATATTTATGTTTCCTTTAAGTGTTGACCAAAGAGCATCCACTGCAAAACAGGCTCTATAAAATGATCTGCAAAATGATGACTTGTGAAGATATCAGTCCACTTCTCTTCATAGGCACCCCAGGGCTTGTTTAGTGGATACTAAAATCAAGTGGCTGGGGTGACATATATGAGAGCTATGCATAAGCTCAACAGAAAGGAATTCCCCTTACCATGTCAGCCTGGCTCATGTCACTGGTGAGTGCCTGATCTTCCAACAGCAGAGACTAACACTGATCCTCAATATGGCGCCACTGATTAGCCTGGGCCTCCCCTGTCACGGACTTGGCAAGGATTTGTCTAGCTAGAACAAACAAATATCCTGCATGAGCCTCAAGCTTCTCTGCCTGTAGTGTCTCTGTCAGCACCACCAGCTCTCTGCACGCTTTATTTACTATTATGGAATAGCACTGCATCTAATTAAGGAACTCATTCCAAGAGAAGAAAATGTATCAATGGGTTCACCTCTGTGGATCCAACCAGTCTTGCTACTTTCCTGTCATTTAGATATGGCTAGCCTGATTGAAAGCTTGAAGGTTTTATTGAAGATTGAGTTACAGTATCAGTTGGAAAATGGTACCTGGGAAGTATGACGTCCTGTCTCCTTGGGTTTAGATAGGCTTTGAATCTGAGATCAGTCCATGAATCAGGCTCTTCCAAAGCCTGAATACTTGTGTCCAGGAATCAAAGGATAAGAGTGGGAGAGGTTTCTCTCACTAATATACCAAATAATCCTGTTTTTTTTTTTAAATGTACATTTCACTGAAAACATTTTATTGGCCTTTTGGACAGAAACGGGAATTTATTTGCCAGGAAGGATGATCCCATCATACTTCTGCTGAAACCAGCACATGGCCTCCTCTTTGCTGATTCTGTGTTTAGCCCCAATTCAGCCTGTCCTGCGCTTCTTGTCTGCGATGCTGAAACCTGACCTACCCAGCACCACATAGAAGTCCAGGGCATAGATACCAATACTTGGGTCTTATTTGATGCCCAGATTGATATGTTCCTGAATCCCAAAACCAAACTTTCCAGTATCGGAGAAGTTATTTTTCCTTAATTCATACTTTCACACCTTCAGACCTTTCTCCAGGATTTCTTCTGCCTTGGCTCCACGGACTGTGCAGTGGACAGCAATATTTTCATTTCTTCTAACGCCAAAGGATCTGACAGTGTATCTAGCTTTAGAAAATACAGGGGTCTGGCCTGTGAGCTGTTCCAACACCTTGGCTGCCCTGGTCAGTCTGTCTCCTCTCTCCCCAACACAAATGTTAAGACAGAGTTTGCAGATTCGAAGTTCCCACAGGGTTCTCCTTTTCACCTTGATCCTGCGCCATGATGCAGAACAGGAAGAGCTCCTCTTTATTTTTCTATCTTGTGGAAAAATATGTGGGATGTACAAATTATCTGTTCTTGAATATTATATAAAATGCCCTGGCAAGACTGTCCAGATCTATGGAGAAAAGAAATTTTACCTGGTGATTTAGTTTTGTAAAATTATTTTTTCTGTTTATTTAGTTTTTTATTTATCCTTAAGTAAATTGAATAATTTGTGTATTTCTAGGAAATTATCCTTCTCTGTATATTTATATCTTTACATAAAATTATCCATAGTATTCATTAACAACTTTTAAGATCTCTATCCTATTTTCATTCTTCATATTATTTAATTTTGTCTCAATCTTACATGGGCAACTGAAATTAATAAACACTTCTCAGAAGTATAAATGGCCAATAAATACATGAAAAATGTTCAACATCTCTGGTCATTAGAGAAATATAAATTAAAACAACACTTAAATTCCATCTTACTCCAGAAAGAGTGGCTATCATCACGAAATCAAATAATAAATGTTGGCAAGACTTTTGGGGGAAAAGGAACCCTTTCTTCATTGTTGATGGAAATGTAAACTAGTACAACCACTATGGAAATCACTATGGAGATTCCTCAAAAAACTAAATATAGAAATTCCACTTGACCCAACTATTTCCCTTCTAGGTATCTTCCCCAAAGAGTTCAAGATCATATTAATATTATCATATCATAGTGATACATGCATAGTCATGTTTATAGAAGCACAACTCATAATAGTTAAATCTTGGAAGTTACCTATACATCCATCAATAGATAAATGGATTAAAAAATGGGGTATTTATACCCAGTGGAGTACCAGTGCGCCATAAAGAAGGATAAACTTAAGTCATTTGTAAGTGAATAAAGGGACCTTGAGACTATAGTGTTATTCAGACATACAAGCTTAAATATTGCATGCTTCCTCTTATGAGAAACCCAAAATATAAATAAATTACAGAGCAAAATAAAAGATAGATAATTGGAAATAGGGAGGTAGATCTTTTGTAAAAGGGAAAGGAACAAGAGATGGGGTAGATAAAGAGAAGGGAATGAAAAAAAGAATTAAGGTGTGTTAGGTACATGTACCAACTCCACACAAGGAATGTAATCATTATATAATGCAAACATATAATAATAAAAATAAAAGAACCACCTTTAATTTTTGTTTATCCCTTCTATTTTCCATTTTATTAATTTTTTCTCTTAATTTTATCATTAAATGTATTCTATATTCTTTGAGTTTTCTGTCCTTTTATATATTCTTGAATTTAACAATTCTTGTATTTTTCATCTTTTTTATTTTCTTAATGTAAATAGAGGGCTATAAATTCATCCATAAGTATTACAAGGATATATTACAAGTAGTGGTTCACAATATATGGTTCTGTTATTGACATCAAATTTAAATTATCCTATAGTTTTTATCATATAATTATCTCTTCCCTATTATTTCCTTGGGAGTACATCGTTGAGTTTCCAAATATGCTGAAATTTTTTATTAATTTCCCAGTTGCTCTTAAACATAGAAACTTAATAACAGAAACTTGGTTGAAAATTATATCCTAATTTTTCTTTTATCTTTTTCTTAATATCCCATGTGTTTTTATGTGAATACATACTATATATTTTTATTGGCTACTCTGTATCTACATCTCTTATGTCAAACATTTTGTATGATACTAAATAAGTCTCCCATAGACTTCCTAATATGGTTACTTGAATCTGGCAATTTCAAAGCTTCCACTCCATGATTTGCTATTTTTTAATTCTCTTAGTTTTTACTTTATATATTTCAGGGTTGTATGTTGGGTGCATATGAGATTATGCTTGCTGGATCTTGCTGGAAAATGATTTCATAGCATAATGTGGTATCTTCTTTTGTGTGTGTGTGGTGCTGGGGATGGAACCCAGAGCTTTGAATATGCTAGGCAAGCGCTGTACCACTGAGCTACATCCTCAACCCCAATGTCTTTCTTTGTCCCTAGCAACTTCTTTCTCCGTTAAATGATATGTACTGCTTATTCATTGTAAAAGCTTCTTTTGGTTAACACATCTGCCTTGAATATAATTTTCCAAACTTTCTTTCTAACCTTTCACTGGTAACTTTATTTTAGAATTTTTCTGGATTTGGTTTGTTGTTGTTCATTTGCTTTAATCCAATTTGATAATCTCTGTCCTTTAATAGTTAGGTTGATTCAATTTACATCTACTGTGGTTATTTATACATTTATATTTATTTCTACCATCTGGTTTCTCTTGACCAGCTTTTCCTTTTTCTTATGTTTCTTTTTCTCTGCTTTCTTTTGGGCTAATGAAGTTTTCTATGATCTCTTTTTTTTCTTCTCCTGTTTTGGAAGCTCTTAAATGGCATTTCTATTCTCTTACTATGAACCTTATATTTTTCTAACAATGTGTCCAGCTTAGTATCTCTATTCCTCTCTAGAACAGGGCAAAAACTTGAGTACACTTACCCACTAAATGTCAGCTGTTACACTTTCTATGTGACAGACACTGAGCTAAGGGTTGAGGGAACTGGGAAGGGCAAAGAAAAATCCTGTCTCTTGTATTCAGTGGAAAACACAAACTCATGCCTGTGTCTCCTCGTTATTGTCCAGAACCTTGTCTTTAACGAAATAAAATGCCCCAAAATGTGATCATTTGTTTTTCTTTTTTTAGTAATCAATAATTAATTAAATTCACCAATTCTCTTTTCATTTCTATGTTCGTTGTTGTGTCTTGATTCCATTTTGTGTGTGTGTGTGTGTGTGTGTGTGTGTGTGTGTGTGTGTATCTACATTTGTTCTTGCTTGGTGACTGTGCTACCCAGTTCTGTGGGTTAACTCCCTTGGTCTCTGTATTTCTACAGGCATCATCAGCGTGCCCTGTTGTAATATGGTAATAAAGCTGAGTAGAATTCCAGGTTAAAAGATATTTTTCCAGAGCTTTGAAGATTTTGCTCCATTAACTTGTAGAGTAGACTCTGCTGCTGAGAAGTTGGCTTCAATTTAAATATTGCTTTATGGGCCAGGATTTAGCTCAGTGGTGCCGCCACCTGCCTCGCAAGTGGAAGGACCTGAGTTCGATCCTCAGTACCAAAAATAAATAAATAAATAAATAAATAAATAAATAAATATTGCTTTGTAGGTGAGAGGTCATTTCTCTCTGGTAGCTCCAAAGGTTTACTTTTTGGGGGGGGTACTGGGGATGGAACTCAGGTCCTTGCACTTGTGAGGCAGGCGGCGGAACCACTGAGCTAAATCCCCAGCCCCCAAATGTTTACTTTTATCATCAATGTTCTTGAGTACCACAAAGATGTAGTGGTATAGATTTAATTTTATTCATTTTTCTTAGTATCAAAACAATAGCTTTAATATGAGTGTGAAGGGCCAGGGATTTAGCTCAGTGGTTCCGCCGCCTGCCTTGCAAGTGTAAATAAATAAATAAATAAATAAATAAATAAATATGAATGTGAAAACAGTATCGTTAACATGAACAATACTGCAGAACAGTCACAGAAGCAAGCAGCAGCTTCACACAGGTCTGGAAGGATGCGTCAGCATCTCCCTAGCCTCCTTCCTGGCATGTCCATTCAGCTCTGGATTGTTCTTCCCTATAGGATCTTCAAGGAATGCTTCTCTGGAAGGCCCTCTTTGTACTTTCCTGAATCATTATTCATGTCTATTGCAGTTTCTCAATTTAGCTTCCCTGTCTGTCTGTTGGTCTCTTTTTCTTTCTTTCCAAGCCTCTTGGTTTCTCTGACCTGCATTAAGGTGTATTACAGGGTAAGACCTCATTTGATCAGTAATCTCTTTGCCTGTATCTGGCCTAGAATTTATCTTATCTATTCAATTTTTTATTATAATGGCTACATTTTTCATTTCTAAGATTTCTCATTCTTTTTTATATGTAATCCCATTCTTCATTCATTTATGGTGGTCATTGTTTCATCACATTTTAAAAATTTTCTCTTTCTTTCTTTCTTTCTTTTTTTTTTTTTTGGTACCAGGGATCTAACTCGGGACCTTGTTCTTTTGAGGCAGGCACCGGAACCTCTGAGTTAAATTCCCAGCCCATGTTCTGTTAATTTTCATGAATGATTTTCCTATCTTTTGCCTTTAATGATCCTAAATATAATTACTTAGAGTCCCTTTACTTTTTCATGTTATTTCAATTTCAAAAGGAATCAATTAATTAAATTGCTCTTCCTGATATTGATTCTTCTTCCGAGAGCTCAAATTTTAAATTTTGGTTTTCATATTCATCTTTTGTGGGAAGTCAGCTCCCCCCTTCTTCATCTTCCTCCTTCTCCTCCTCTTCCTCTCTCCCTCTCTCTGTCTCTGTCTCTGTCTTTGCTTTGTTACTGTCTCCACATCTCCCCAGCAAACAATCCAGAACCAGCTCCTATGAAAACCTCAGAGATATTGTAGATATTGTAGTCACAGAAGCAGGCAGCAGCTTTGCCCCAGTCCTGCTGGAAAGGATGTATCAACGATCTTCTACCGTCTTTCCTGGATGATCAGCCATGGAAAAAACAGCATTCTTAATTGTCTAGCCTTCTTAATCCTGTGGCTCCCGCAGAATTGAACCCTAGACCAGCCTTGCCCACTACCATGGCTAAGAGCCCCACAGCCCAGCATCTGCTCCTGTTTGGTGCAAGGGTGATGCTAATGAGGAAGATGTTTTCAAAGCATGAACTATCAGCAACACCGAAGTCCAGTCATTTCCCCATTTTGGCAGACTCTCCCAGAAACTCAGGTAGGTATAGCCACAGCTACACGCTAAATAGTACTTCATACTGGACCGGGGCTTCCTATGCCTCCACCAAATAACAATCTTCTAGACTCTTAATCCTTGCCTCTGTACAACAGCTAACCAAGTCCCCCAGTTCCACTCATATAGCTGCTGGGAAAAATTACACATTAGGGAAGGAGTAGCCACAGCCACAATTGTGTGTTTATAGTTGGCATCCAAGATGAAGGAAATCATTCTTAGAGACCAACTCCACCATCAGTGAGAGAAAGAATTGCTGCTGTCTTCACTGTTATATTTCACAAGTATCTGAGTTTCTATTTTATTTTCTTGCAGAGTTTAATTATATATTTAATCCAGTTATATAAAGATACCATGGCTAAAGAATTTAGGATATAAAAAGATTATACTTACTAATTTTTTTTTAGTTTTTGGTAAGGATGTTTGTTGGTCTTAAACAAGAAGTTTGATCTTTATATGAGTCTTTACTACCTGTTCAGCAAGTGAGAATCTATCTAAATTCCCATGTAGATGTCTCAGTTTGTGTGAATAGCGGAGATCAGGATCAGGTCTTATTGGTGCTGAACATTAGTTCTTGTCGTTGAATTTGGCATGGAACTCAGTTGCCTTTGTCTTTGGGATTTGCAAAAGTGTATTGTGGTAGTTGTCAGTTGGCTATTATATTAGTTGTCAGTTGGCTATTTCAGAATTCTTTATGATAGCTCAATATATTACACTTCTAATTTCTAGCACAGAAAAACTATCAAAAAGCCCTTTGTACTAGACTATAACAATAGGATGTAGATTTATGAATTTATTTTTAATTTAAACTAATATTGATTATTATTGTACTCACAAGTGGCTTTTAGTTCCAACAAAGTAGCATCATGTGTGTATGTCACAGAGCTCACCCAACACAGAACAAGATCTGAATCCACCACAGTCAACCAAGGGCCCTCAGACTGACTGGCAATTGACAGTAACTTCAATATTCTTTACCATCTACTGTTTTCACCAGAAATTTTAATAAATACTTACAAAATACACTGAGATTTGAATGTCATCTCCCTTTGCTTTCTTCTTTTGCATACATCACCCAGGAGCAAGTAGCAGGAAAATTCAAATGTCTGGACCATATCCAAACCGGTTAACTAATTCCTAGATGTGTTCCTCGCCTGTCTTTTTACGGAATTTAAAAATGGAGATGCATCCAGTGTTTCTAAAGGACAATAAAAAAAGGAAATTAGAAGTGTGAATATGTTCAGCTATCATAAAGAATTCTGAAATAGCCCACTGAGACCTAATATAATTCACTTTTGCAAATCCCAAGGAACAAGGTAACTGATTCCACGCAGACTTTAACCATGTGTTCATAATTTACAATTTACAGTTACTGTGCTCTGACCTCTAACATTTTTTTATTAATGTTCCATTTTCTTTTGGTACAGGAACTTTGCTCATCCTCCTTAATATTCTGCTTTATTTGGGGCTGTCAGTAGTAATTTCCTTGTTGTTAAAGATGCAAATAGCTCCAGCCTTCCTCAGAGGGTCACTAAGGCCCAGCCGGATCCCTTCTCTGGAGGATCAGGCTTCATGCAGAGAAGCTGGAGGATGAGAGACTGAAAACTTGACATCCAAGAAAGGCAGTGTTGTGGGAAGAAGTAAAATCAAAACATTCCTTTAGTGCTGGCCAGCTTGGCATGCTTGCAGCATGGGGTCCTACTTCATAGTTTCCTGTTAGATGACACTACTGCATTCTGATGCTAGTGCTGTGGAAATACTAAGTGCAAAATTCAAGCAAATTATTTTACTCACACTCACTCAAAAAATATTATTGAGCATCTACCCTCACTGTCTCCTGGAGTATTAAGGAAATAGGGTAGGCACTGGCACGTGGTGGAAGTTCAAATAGCAGGTAAGAGTGGAAGAAGCAGGTCAGCCTGAGAGCAGAGGGTGACCCTGAGTGGGCAGCCACAACAGCAGGGCTTGCAAGGAGAGAGACATTGCCTTGAAGTCAGGGCTGATTTTCTGTGGATAAGCCTGAGAGCCCTGCTACCTGGCCAGGAGTGAACTCACTATTCTCCTGGCCGTTAATCTTAGTGCAGCTTTATCTGACACAAAACAATATAGTCACTTCCTTCCCCAAGCAAGGATCCCAGATTCCTTCTGGTACCCTCACCAGTGAAGCCATCTAAGCCAGGAAGTTCAGACTTCAGAGGAAGTGGTGGAGGCTAACAGCTTTCCAGGGTCTTGCTATTCCACGTGGGTCCACAAACCAGGAGCACCAGCAGCACTTGGGTGGTTGTTAGAAACCTCAGAATCTCTGAATTACACTCTGTGCTTGACAATATCCCCAGATGGTTCCAATGCACTGTGAAGTCTTGAGAAGCATTAATTTAGGAGCATTTATATGTGTGGGGAGCATAGTGCTAACTTCTTTATTTGCTAACAGACTGTCTATCTGTGTTCCTCCAAGTTTGTATGTTGAAACCTGTTCTCCAATGTGATGCCTTTAGTGTATGATTAGGTTATAAGGTGGAGCTCTCATGAATGGAAGCACTCCAGCCCCTTCCACCATAGGAAAACACAATGAAAAGACCTATGGACCAGGAAGAGGGCCCTCACCAGACACTGAGTCTGCCAGCACCTTGATCTTGGACTTCCCAGACTCCAAACAGAGCTATGAGAAATCAGCTTTTGTTTATGAGCCACCTAGTCTATGGTATTTTGTCATAGCAGCCCAAATGCACTAGCTGCAGAGGCAGCCACCCAAATGCCTTCTCAGATGCTGTACTGCTAACGGAGAGGGATCTGCTGGGAGCACCTTGAAGAGGAAGACAGTGGAGAAGGTGGCTATCAGGGAGAGGCTGCTCTGATGGGACATTTGCCTCAGGGTTTCAGAAATGCTGGCAATTGAGCTTCAGGGATTGCTTGCCCTCAAAACATTGCCCAGAAGAGGAATTCCAGTCCTGCCTAATGGAGTAGGTATCTCCCTTGCAGAGGTAAGACAGCCGCTCTTACGTCGGTGAGGCCAAAGCCTGGCTGCCTGGTAAAGTTCCCTGGGAGTTTTTTAAAATGCCAAGCATGGTCACACCTGCAAAGACTCATTTTTAAATGGCCTGGAACAGGGCCCACTTCACTTCAGAGGGTATACAGGGCTGAAAACTACTGGTAATAGAAATTCTTGGAAAAAGGAAGTTGCTGTTGGAAAATCCTCCTCTAGGTGCTTCCTAGCTCCTTCTGGCCTCTTCCCTTCCCTCCCTTGCTTCCCGTGGGGCAAAAGTTGGACATGAAGGAAGAGCACCAAGGCCCCAAATGGAGGCTCCAGGAATTTAGGCTCTAGTGGCAGACGCCCTGTTCCATCTGTCACAGCCACAGGTGAGAAGCATTTCAGGTGGGAAAACCCATGATGGCACTCCAGGAGGCAAACTTGCTCATGCCTGCCACAGCTGGGCCTGAGCTGCTCAACTATAACCAGGAAGAATTACGGAAGCTGCCTGGAGCCCTACTCCCAAACAATTTGGCACTTACCTTTTTATCTTCGGCTATGTGGTTTTCAAATGTCCTCTTAAACCCCTTAATCTCCATTTTACATCTTACCCATCATTGTGCCTGCTGTGATGCCTCATTTTCTAAGTTCCTATCAATTGCTTGAATGATACAAATTTGTTAGTTTGATTTTTTTAATTTAACCAATTTGGGCCAAAATGTAAACTACCCAATACAACTTACATGCGTGAATGTAGGGAGTGTTTATGTGTAAACATGCATACCTCTGATGGTGGCAGGATGGGTGGGAAGTAAGGGATTTTGCATGAGTCATTTTCTAGTAGCTGTAGGAAGCAGAGCTTGCAGGTATGTGCGATTCTGCGAGGAATCATCTACGTCTGCTTAGCAACACGATCTCTGTTGCCTAATGAAAGCAAATAAAGCAAATACATAAGTGACTCTGTAGATTTAGAGAATTCAACCTCCACACCCCAAATTTCTCTACCTCAGTTATCACTTAGTTTCTTAACAATCAAAGATGACTTCTAACATCTTCTAACACAGCAACCCACCCCCATCCTGATAGCCAGGGAGCAAGTAACAAGTAAGGACTTAGTAAACTGTAACTTTCTACACATATACAAACAGGCTCTTTTTATGAACTTCCTTCAGTTTAAAAATGTTTCTCATAAGCTTTTCACTTAATGTTTCTCAATAGTTTATTCACGTAATCTTTATTAAATATCCAGACAGACATGACATTTTAAGTTAAAAATATAAAAAATGATCTCTTAATGATATTTTTCATTTTTATTTCCCATGTTGACTGAAAAGGCATCTGGCCTACGTACAGTGGATGACGTGGGAGCCCAAGGAATAGCTTTGCACTGACAGGAACTGAAATATCCCATCTTAAGGATGGTTGTTAAATTTCAGAATGAATCACCAGGCTCCCTTTGGGTCTTTAATTTGCTATTGAGCTCAAGTGACTTCTCCCACTTCCACCAGGTAGGAGCTCTAAATGGCAGGCTGGTTCTGTTATGATCTGTTTCTTCCTTAGTGAGAAGTCAGAGTCAATCTACCTGCTTTTAAATCCACTGATCTAATCAAGACATCTTGAAATTGATAACCAAGAGGAAGGGGGGAATATCTACCCAGCCACAACAGATTAACCAGATGCTGTGGAAGATATCAGGCATGTCACAGCAAAACAGAAAAATCATTATCAGGGGAGGAAGAGACTGAGCTGTTCCTATATCAATGCACAAATCAGGAGAGGGAGGTAAAAGTCAACTTGAGATTTTAAGGAAGGGAGGAATTCTGCCTCACAAATGGGTTGAAGAATAAAACTTCAAAGGAATATGGCAGTGGAAAGCTGTATGTTTTTCCAAAACATAAATATTTAGTAAAAATTCTGCCATGTATGGATATCAACAAATTAATTCTAAAGTTTATATGGAGAGGCAAAAGACCCAGAATAGCCAACACAATATTAATGTTATGGTTTGTTTCTCTGTGTTCCCACAAAGCCTCATGAAGTCATAGGTGGGTCTTTTCAGAGGTGGCTGGATTTAAAGTGTGTGATGCTGGGATTAAGTGTGTGATTCTGGGACCAAGGGTGTATGATTTTTTTTTTTTTTTTTTGGTACCGGGGATCGAACTGGGGTCCTTGCGCTTGCCAGGCAGGTGGCGAAACCACTGAGCTAAATCCCCGGCCCCAAGGGTGTATGATTAGTAAATTAGTCTACTGATTGGTTTGTCATAGTTCTCAGTTTGGATAATAGGAAGGTTCACCCTGGTTGTGAGTGCTACCCACCCTAAGGCCCAAAGGGCATGTAGCCCTGACAGAATATGAGGTACAGAAAGAGGGCTGTTGTCATCACTTGCTGCTGCTGCTGCTGCTTATCTTCTGATCCCTCCTGGCTGCTGTGTGATGCTCCTCCACCATATCACCCTTCCTTGGGGCCAGCCAACTATGAACTGAAACCTCTATAAACTGTGAGCTACAATAAACCTTTCCTTTCTTAACTCTGAATGTCAGGTATTTTGTCTTAGCAATGAGAAAAGTAACTAAGACAATTGAAGAGTAAAGTTGAAAAGATGTTCAACATTATATGTTATAAGGGAATTGTAAATTTAAAACTTTGAGATACCCAAGACATACATACATACCAATTAGAATAGCCAAAAGTCAAAACACTGACAACAAATGTTAAGGATGTGGAGCAATAGGAATTCTTATTCTTTGGAAGACATTATGGCAATTTCTTACAATGCTAAACACACTCCAAACACATTCCTTGGTATTTTTCCAAATTAGCTGCAAACTTATGTCTATACAAAAAAAAAACTCTGCATAGATCTTTATAGCAGCTTTATTTGTTTGGTTTTTTTGGTAACGGGGATCGAACTCAGGACCTTGCGCTTTCGGGGCAGGCACCAGAACCACTGAGCTAAATCCCTGGCCCAAAAGCAGCTTTATTTGTAATCGCCAAACTTTACTTGTAAGCAACCAAGATGTCCCTCAAGATATGGATAAATCATGATGCCTCCAGACAATGGAATATTATTCAGTACTAAAAAGAAATGAGCTTTCAAGCCATGAGGACATTAGGGAAACATGAATGCATATTTCTAAGTTAAAGAAGCCAGTCCGAAAAGTCTGTACACTATACAATTTCAACTATGTAACATCCAGGGAAGGGCAAAACTGTGGAGACAATAGTGATCAATCATTGCCAGGGATGGGAGATTTGGAGAGATGAATAGGTGGAACACATTTTTCAAGCAGTGAAACTACTCTGTATGATACTACAGTGCTGAGTAGGTGTCATTATACATGTGTCAAAACCCACAGAATATCTAACACTAAGAATGAACCCTAATGTTAACTATGGACTTTAGATGATGAATTGTGTTATGCAAGTTCATCAGCTGTGATAAATGCATCATGCTCATGGGGCACATTGGCAATGTGAGCCACATGCACGTGTAGAGCCAGGAAACAAACTCTGTCTTTTCCACTCAGTTTGCTATGAACCTAAAACTGCTCTAAAAAATAAAGTATGTCAAGAAAACAAAGCAAAATCCTGCTGTATAGAAAAAGCCAAACACTTATAGGCAAGATAGTAAACATTAAGGCATATGGTAGAGAGCGTGTGTGGTGATTGAATAGGAGGCATGGTCTCACAGAGGACATGGGAAACCTTTCATTCCCATACTGGTGTTGAACTTGTGTAGAAGCAAGATGCAGTGTAAAGAGAGTTTCTACTCTCTTACATTATCCTAAAGTGTAGGGAACAAGGAAGGGGATGTTGCTGGAACCTCTGCCTTGGGTCCTGGCCTCCTGTGAGCCACTACGGCACAAGGTGAATTAAAGAATAGACAGGAAACGAGACTTAGAGTGAAGAAGCTGGGCACAAACAGAGCTGCTAATGGCAGCAAAGACAAAGGCCCCCAATTATGTCCAGTATTTATTGAATACAATCATGGGAAGGAAAAGGGAACCAGGTATGCTTTGAAGGCATCTAGTGAAATACTGCTGAACACCTGGCATGATGGCACCAGGCAGGGCTATTAGGGAGTAAGCATTGCTTATCTTGCTGGGATAGAACAAACCAGTACTGGGACCAGGTGCAATTAGGAAGCAACCCATCAAGTCAGTGAGAAGCCAAAATTCAGGGGAAAGGATTTTATTTGGGGTCATACTGACCTCAGCTACACCTAACTTAGCAGAGCCCTGCCACTTCACAGACCAGGTCTTAGGCCGTGGTGACAGCCATTAGCAAAGGGGCAGTACTAGCCCAACTCTGCTACCTGACATGCCCATTTGAGTTACATAGGGCTTTGGTCTGACTCCTGATATAAAACAATATAGCCAAATTAAGGGAGCAAAGAAGTATGTGCCACTCACAGCCCACTAGTACTGGGCAGGGATGTCTGCTACACTAAAGCTTCATACAGTTAAAAGCAGAGGCTCTGGGTACAATATCCCTGCCCTAGCATATGTTTGCAACAGTGTGGACAGACATTAAAAGTTCAAAGAAAGTAGAGGTGGAATTTTATAGGCAAAAATGATAGGAAAGAATGCTGAAGAGAATCTGGAGGAGCATAAACCTTTATTCAAATACAGGCATCAAACCAATTCCTGCTCTGCCTTGATATTAATTCTAGAGAGAAAGAAACTTGAGTCCAAGCTAGTTAACAGTGTTTAGGAAGTAGACAGAGGCAGGGCCTTACCCATGGTGTGACTGCAAACCTCTCTTTCTATCCAACCCTACTCTACCCTGTTCCTCTCATTTGAAATGGAAGGAGCCTGCTGAGCCCAAAGAATGGTGATGGAT
Source organism: Heterocephalus glaber (assembly GCF_000247695.1). Next base: position 4,588,234 of record NW_004624792.1, on the reverse strand, counting down.
GGATCTCTGCCCAGAATTTCAGGATAAGACTAAACTGATTGTTCAGGGACCTGGGCCAAAGGCTACTCTGTGAGATGTGATGTTCAAACAGGAACCAGATGATCACTAATACAAAGGTTAGCTCTGTTTCAGGTGGCATGTACATGACTGCATTTGTTCCTTTGCCCATCATGCAATCTGAAAATGACTTCATGAAGACAAGAAGGAAGATAGGAACAACCAAGCATCCTAATCACATTTATTCCCAACTAATTTGTGCAGATGTCTGTTTCTTGGTGCTTCTCAATTCTGCCTTCACATCAGTCATCTAGAGAATTGCAGATGCTCAGGCTTGCTTCCCGTTTAAAGAATCTCACCTTGCTTACTTAGGAAGGTCAGATTTCCTCTTCTTTACAACATCCTTCATCCTTCATCAGCTCAGCTTTGTGGGGACAGTGGCAGGTCCAACTTTTTAATAAAGGAGCCAGCTAAGAGTCTGCAATCTTGTTTTGGGTATATGCATGCATACTTGGAGCTGTTTGTCTAGTATTTCCATAATATTAACACAATGGTTGCCGAAAGGGAAGGGTTGGAAGGGCAGTGGGTTAGGAACTCAAAGGCTCTACTACTCACCTCTTGAAATAAGTGAAGCTTACCCCAAAGTAGAAACTTGGCAGTTTTGATAGAAATCTAAATTGATCATAAGCAGTGTAGCAACCACCGAATTTCATCATATGTGATCATCATATGTCTCATTGCTGAGACAAAATACCCAACACCCACAAGTTAAAGGAGGAAAGGTTTATTTTGGCTCACAGTTTGTAGAGGTTTGTCCATAGTTGGCTGGCTCCAAGACAGGGTGCCATGGCAGAGGGCCATCACAGAAAATAGTCCATGGCATGGCAGGCAGAAGGCAGCAAGCAGCAGAAGCAAGCCCACCTTTCCCTTTTATCCCAAACAGGCTACAAACCTTTTGGCTGATGCCACTCACACCCAAGGTGGGGCTTTCATCTTTAGTAAATCAATTTAGCCACACAGAGAACTATGCTAATTCCAGTCAGTGGATTTAGTACCACACACCCTTAATCCCAGGGTCACACATCTTAGATCCAGCTAGCTCCGGAAAGCCCCACCTATGAGTGCATGAGTCTTTGGGGGAACATGTAGATACAAGCCATAAAAATATGCATCCCTTTAGAACACAATGAGGATTTGCTGGGTTGTCCCTATGCCATGTAGTGTCCTGAAGTCCTTGCATCAGTTTAGGTTTCACCTTAGTTGGTATTACTTATTTGGTAGGCACATTCTACTTTGATTCTTCTAAACTCTTAGGAAGTAGAAAAGTTGTTTAACCATGTAAAAAATACAGTTCTAGTTTTGGGTGTGTTTCAGATATTGAGGCTACAACAGAGAGCCTAAGATAAAAGAAATTCAATCCAGAATTAACTTTCATCACTTCCCACAAAGGAAGGACTGACAGTATCTATAAGGCCAAAAAGATCTTTTTCACCAACCATAATTAAAAGGCATTGGCTGAGCCACATTAGGTCTCTTCGGTGTCTTTGCAAAGTTCACATCAGAGTGCTAGGCATGTTCAAAAATTACCCAAAGCTCAGCCATGTTAAACACCTTTTTAAAGGCTATATTAACCAACTACAGAACCCAAGAAGGTGATGAAATCAGTAAGTCCCTCACTTCTGAAGGAGCTCCATTCCAGGAAAACATTCATAAGTCTGATTCGTTCTTAAATCCAACAAAGTCTTATACCCTTAACAGAAATATACAATGTAAAGCATAAAAAAGCCAAGCACACATAAATACTGTAAATAAACACAGCAGACACATTAGCTACTTCTGTGATTTGTTCATAATGCGAGGTCCATTCGTATCTGTGAAAGTTCTCAACTTGAATGTTTGTGAGTTGGGGACTCACTATAATGAAGTTTTGACCCAAGATTTAAAAATTCTATTTTAAGTTAAAGGAAGAAAAAAATCCACTTTTCTTAAGAAAACAGTTTATTAAAGGGCACAAGAAAACATTTTTAGAAAGTATTCTGTAATTTTTTTTTCACTATGCTGATTTCAAAAGGATGAGGTCCATTATTGTTGCAATAGCCTATTTAGTAGAGAGAAAGGATTAGAGGGCAAGCTGCCCCCAACAGAGTGCTCCTGCTGGTCTTTCCCAAGTCAGGAGCTTGCTCAGAGAGGAGCTGCGCAGGTGAGTGATGTGGCACAGGCTTACCCTGAAGAGGAAGAAAGTACCACAGGGTAATCTTTATTGAGTGCGCACTGGGTACATGTGCAGTGCTGTGGTGAAAGCATTCAGTGTTATTATCTACTTATTACTCATGACAGTCAATGTGGTAAATACAGTTCTCAGCCTCCATTTAGGCTGAGGGACGTTAAGTAATTTGCTTAGGCCACACAGGAGCTGAAGGGACTTTTAGGGTTTCTAAATTCTTAGATTGGACAAACCTAAAAGAATGAGGAAGATCTGTGAGTTCTGACTGAATATCAATGTCATATTCTTCAATTGAAAACAAAACACTTTTGTAAAACTGAAAAGTGGATTTTAAATATCCCTGGCCTTCCTTTTATACCTCTAACAAAGCGTGGTCTGGGCACCAGCAGCCTGAGCATCCCCCAGGAGCATATTAGAAATCCTGGCCCCACCCTAGACCTCTTGGTCAGAATCTGTTTAAGTAAAGCTGGGTGATCTGCACGCTCTGGAGGAAACCGTGAGAGCAACGCTCCAGCCTGCCACCACCTGCCCTTCTCAGAGCTTTGGGACTTACTGTTTCTGCTGGCTGGAATGCTATTCCCCAGGCTTGACATGCCTCATGCTCTCTCATTTCATTTAACTCTTCTTAGTGTCACCCACCTCCTTGGACATCTCTGAGCTCTATATGAGAAGCAGTATCTTCTGTCACCCTCTTTCTGTTTACCTTGCTTAATCTTTCTTCATGGCAATTAAACCTGAAATTACAGATTTATTATCTCTTCCACTCAGTACACTGTAACCTCCATCCGGACTGGGACTTTGTATTTCCAGCACCTAAGGCAGTGGTTGGGATAGAAGTGCTTGACAAATATTTGAATGAGAAACGATTTTAGATGTAGGACTATCTAGAGCACAGCAGAGATCCCTGGGAAATAGAAAAGGGGGACTGAGGGAAGGAACATGTCCCTTTCACCACTCCATATTTATCTGCAGTTTTCAAGGATGTGTGTACTGTTTTATAATTTATTAAACACTTTTCAAATAACTGAACAAACCACCTCAAGATATAGCACACTATGAAAACAAAGCAGATTGCATCCCTTCCTTCTAAAGGGTTTTAGGCTTTATTAATTTATCAGATTATACTTTAATAAATTTTCTAAAAATCCATGTCCTTTAAAGAGCCTGTTTGTCCCAAGAAATCCCACTGTTAAGTGAGTTTTATTTTTGAAATGCAGGCATTACAACCCTAGCACACGGGCTATGCCTTGTCCCCACTAGCAGGCCAGGCCCCTACACTGCTCACCTGTTTGTGAAGTAGTACAAACCCTCAGACTTGGTCAGTGACTAGCAAAGCAGCAGACAGACTGGGCGGATTCCAATCAGAGCTCACAAAAGAAAACAATCTTCACTGATGAATCATTTATTTGGACAAGACAAAAACGTCTCCACACAGTTTCCTTTTATACAGAAAGTGGAACATTTCAAATATATTACTTTTTCTCTTTTTCAACAGAATTCACTTCAGTCTGGTCCCAGGAACCACTTCTCATGTTAGGATTCACGTTTTAGTAACACATATGCACCCATTATAGCCAAAAGTGCATACTGTAAAGAAAACACAATGGAAAATTACTGTAAGTTTTACAAATAAATTTGGCTTATAAATGTACTGTATTCAGATGAAGTCTGTTCAATACTGCACTGAGGACAGAATCAAAAGATGACCTCTCCCCCATGCCTTGTTCTCCAAATTAGCTGTTCAATACCATACTGTGGTTAAAGACCCAAAAATATATCAATGGACTAAGGAGCAAACACCTGACAAACAGCTAGTGCAGTGCTTATTCCTATGTAGGTTTCCTATTATTTTTCAAGTGTTTTTTTTTTTCCCAAAAATAGTCATACTATTTCAATTGAAGCTTGTAGACAAACATTACTGGGTTTATTGTACTGCTTTTCTGTGTATTTGAAAATTTCCATAATAATGAGCAACAACTACATAAGTACCATTTTAGAACATAAAAGATGAAAAATGGTATTTTAAGTAATTTAAATGTCAATCTAAATGCTATGTTAATTTGTAGTTAACTATATATACCCTGCAGAAAAATTAATGGCAAAATATTTTAAGAAGATTCCCTCTTTACAGTTGTACAAATAAAAGCTCCAATATTTTAAAAAATAAATAAATACACATATATAAATTCCTACCTTGAATTTTGGATAGTCATTCATTATTATGGTGACCATACCAACATATGGCAAAAACCTAAGTTGTGGGAATAAAAAGCAAGAAATATATAATTGCTTATGATAATACTTGACACACTATAAATCAGCTTTAAGAAACAAATCTTCCATGATTACCACTGACTGTGCTTGTAAGGACAATATTTACCCCGTCTCAAAGGGCTTTATGAGTAAAAAGCATCAGAGCTAACAGTGAGGTTAATTTTTTTTAAGCAGGCACATGATTTGAGGTAGCAATGCTGCTTGTCTTCATTTACCACAATTATAATCACACATTGAGTCATTTGTACAAAGAGAATAGACACCTTTCACAAATCTATTGCTTATTTTTTTAGGAGAAAATTTTCAAATGGCCCATATAAAACTTGCTATTAATTAAAGCTTTAAAGCACACAGATAATTAGTTTGTAATTTGAAGAATCATTATCATTTTCATTTTGTGGTGCTTTTCAGGTGTAACAAATACATTTATTAGGCCGTAAATACACAACAATCTCATAACCTGTAGTCAAATGTGATTAAGATGCCAGAGAAAGAAGGTTCAGAGCCAATGATTATGCTGACAGTATTAATATCAATACGTCACTAGTTTGACCCATCTTGCCATCTCTGCTAATTCAAACTAGGTAACACACCCACAGTGTCCCCCAGCCAACAATCAGTAGCTCCCACCCCTCTCCTGTCCACAGCCTTTCCCCAGTGTTAGAAACAAGACTGACTAGTGGGAAGCACTCCTTGTCTCCCTGCAGATATTCAAGAGGAAACCCAACAGTTTAGAAAAATGGTTGGAGAGGGGTAGCAAGAGGCCTTACGCTACAATCTGATGATTAAAGCTAAATCTTAGACAATGGTAGCCAGTCTCTCCAACCTTATATCACTGGTGAAATTCAGATTAAGATAACAAGAAGACATTTCACAAGAGTTAAATATTAGCAACGTATCTGAAAGAAATCCGTTTTTGGTTTTAAGTTTTGGTGTTGTGTTGTGTTGTTTTGAGATAGGGTCTTCCTTAGTAGTTCAGCCTAGCCTTGACTCACTATGTAGCCCAGGCTGGCCTGGAACTCAAGACAATCCTGCTGCCTCAGCCTCCCAAGTGCTGGGATTACAGGTGTGTACCACCATGACTGGCTGCTTTTTTAATAAGAAGATAAGCTCAGAAGCAGAACTCATTGCTGGAACAATCATGCAAATTAATATCAAAAGATTTATCACAAAACTTTTTTTAGCTGTGAAAAGAAGATAATCTAAATATTTATCATGACAAAGAGTCTACCAAAAGATGTTTGAATACAAAAGTGATGTTGATTATTAGAATGGCATGTAGCCATTTTAAAAGATAAAGGTAGTAGAGACTTGACAAATAAATATTTCACACTTCCTGTTGGGTGAAAAAAGTCCAAATCTTCATGGTAACACTGTATATTATATGTGCATATACACACATCTATTGGCCACAGAGAGTACCCAGAACGTTCACCAAAAGGTCATCTCCGAGAGGATTTCTTGTAATTGTTATTTATAATCCACAAATAACAAATCTCTGAGGATTTATTTTGAAATGGAATTAAACCTATGATATACAGCATATGCTTGGATTTACTTTTAGGTTTTAGGTCCTTAGACAGTAAGTTTTCTTTAGTCGTCACAGAATAAACTAGAACTAATTAAAGTGCTCCTAACATATATTATTATGATTCTGTTGTTCTATAAATTTAGTTTCTGTTTTTAAATATATTTCCCTGGCTTCTTAACTGTCTACATAACTCAAAAGTTCATCCTCACCCTCGTGCTCTTCCCACCACGTCTTTCTTTTCCAGCCAGTTCTGGCCTTCTTTGTACAAGCCTCTATCATCGACTTCATTATTATCTCCTTTAGTCAGAAATTTGATGTCTCCATTATCTCTGGAAAGCAAAATAATGTCCTCTCAAAAGTTATTTTCAGCACAGCACCATTAAAAAAATATTAGTTTACCTAAGACATTATGGTCAGACATGAGCATTTAGAAACCAATCAAAGAACACTTGACCTTCCTTTGGTCTAAGAGGACTGCTTACAGATAATCACTCAGCTGAAGCACAAATCTAATGACAATTTCATAGTCTTAAATTCTAAAACACTTAAATAACCCTGACAAACAGAAACCATGGCAAGGCACCAGGGCACCAGGAAGGCAATGATTCACATGAAATACAGATCTTCTTTTTACTCCATGACTTCACTCCTTGAAGAAAAAGCTAGCATCTTAAATTATTTTTAATATGAAAATATGTGTATCAGTGTCACTCATCAGTGGATAAAATCAGGTGAACAGCACCTGTGCAGAATCATATCCAGATTCATGACCCAGCCAAATGTTGCTGACAGTGAGCTTTTCCAGGCTTACCTGTCATTCACCTCAAATCAAAAGGCAGGCTATGAGGCTGATTTAACAATCTGTGTTGAACTTGAACTGTTTTCATTCCTTTCCAGAACCCATGGGCCAGAACCCATGTGTTAGCATGAATTATGCTCCTCTTCACTCTAGACACAAACTTGGTTCCAGATGACAGACTTGAGCACAAGATGTTTAAATGCAACTGTGCTCCTAGGTGTCCTCAAACTTTTCCTTGCCTAATGTGAAATGTGTTAATGCTTTACTTCCTCCACCATTGAGCACAATGGTGAAAAATTTTGTTTGCAAGGAAATAAGAATCTCAAATGGCATAAAGCCAGTACATTAAAGAGACATGTGGGATTAATATTAAGTATTCTAACCTGGTGCTAAGATAGCCTTGATGCTAGAAACACAAAATTGTAGCATTATACACTTACAAAGAGGGTGGTCTTTCAATAAGACAAACTAAAAAAAAATACCATTATACTGAGGTAAAATATTTAAAGCCCATGAAAATCTGAAACCATCTCAAAAAGAGTACACTAATTTGCAGTCATGGTTAATGAGGAAATCAAGAAGATAAAACTCTTGGCACTCTGTCACAATTCATGCAAGTTACAACAAATAATCATCATTTGCTCAACTCTGAACAATTTTTCATATTTAGAAATTATTTTAAAGTCAGGTGAGAGTCACATCATGACTGAACATGCATGCTTCTTTCTCAGTGAGTTAACAAGTAGACATCAGGTAACCATTAGAATAGTACCAGTATATCAATGCAAACTGAAACTGGATTGTCAATCTTAGCACAGAATGAAGCAAATATTTTAATTGTCAATATATTTAGGGAACACCCAGGAGCAATGAATGGAATGAGAATCTAATACCATTCATGTACAGTTATCTAACATGCACGTGTGCACACACCACACAAGAAATCCTCCATTATTTAAAAATGCAAGTATACATCCCTAAATTTAATTCTATAAATCATGTAAGTAAAAATGCTACAGTAAGCTGTATAAAGGTAAATGAATAACTCAAGTTTATGCAATACTGTATAACATTTTCACTCTCTCATGGAAACTTTCTATACTTGAGATAGAGGTAAATGTTTTGGTTCTAAAAAAAGAGACCAGACCTTGTTAAGATCTTAATAAGTCATCTGGCATTTAAGGGAAAGGCAAGGCTATCTATGAGGGGGAAAATTAATGCAGGATATGCCAGGACCAAATCATGAGATGAGTTAGGGAAAAGAATTTTTATCCACATAGGGCTAATATTATGCTGAAAATACCATTTGGCCAAAGTGACATAGAGAAACAGCATTTTTACACTTTTCAAAAAATAATTCTCATATCATGTACTAGTAAAAATAAACTTAAGGCATTCGCAATAAAACTAAATAACAACGCATAACTTTTAAATTAGCCAGAGAATCTGTTCTATTCAACACAATGTAGGAAAAAAGATAACAAAAATGTATAGTAAATGCACCATGTAAAAAATAATGGCAATAACAAATGCTTATCTAGCTTTAAAATAATTGTAAACTGTAAATTGTAATAATTGTAATTGCAAATTATAAATTTAAAAAATAATAATTCTCTATTAAAGTAATCCTTTATTAATGTGATTTGGTTTTCTTTACAACTCCTTCAGTAACTAATACAATACACTCTACCTTCAACTGTTGCAGCAATTTAAGTTTTAAGTGCACAGTACACAGTTGTTCTTTTAATTTTATTATATTTGTTCATAATCACCCTATGAGTTATTATGTGTAAAATATTATCACTTCCATTTTATGGAGTGAGGTAGCTACTTCAAAATCACCCAGTTAGTAAATGGCAGAACTAAGAACATAATCACGTGCTCCCCCCGCACCCAGTACTGAATATCAGACTCAGGACCTTGCACTTTCGAGGCAGGTGTGGTGCCACTGAGCTAAATCCCTGCCTAATCTCATGCTTTTACTACTATTTAATTAACCATTAAAACCATCTCCCCAAATTTACAAAAACAAAAAGTCTCTTTACTTTTCATGAACTTTGATTACTCTGTGAACTATTGGAATGTCTCGTCCTTCAACTTTAAAAACAACTATTTCACCAGCTCGAATAGGGTCTTCCCGGAAGTTTGTGAGGAACAGAAGGTCTCCCCTGTGAAAGGCTGGTTCCATACTGCCACTGAAAGAAACATAAAGTCAGTATCAGCACTGCCCAGCATCCAAAAGATGATGATAATAAACTTACCAGTCAGAGTTGAAATACTCATCAATAATCACTGTGGTTCCTTCAGTTCAAGTGATAATGAAATGTGAGAGAGGAATTGATTTCTACTTAGACTGAAGAATGAAAAGGGCATTAGTAAGGCTTGTGCACTTTGCAGTAGGTAGGACAAGGAGCAAGAATAATATGGACTCTTTGAAGTAAAAGCTGTCAATTTTTAGTCTTAAAACAAGCTGCACTTATACAAATATATCACTATTTTCATTCAGAACTGCAGCCTCTTACAGTTAGGGCAACTCTGGTTTCACAGCATATCTCCAACACCTAAGATATTGAAATACTTATTCATGGAATGAGAAGCAGACAGTGAATTAATAAACTGGGAGCACGATAAGTTTCAATAAACTATAGCCACACTGGAACTGGGGACAAAATGTGAACCCTGGTCTTGCCTCCTGGGATATCATCATTTTGACCATATTCTACAAAAGCCCTATGGTGAATTTTTTAGTGGATTGAAAGTGAACTACAATCTACTGGGAGGTCAGGTTAAAAACCCAAAATTCATTGTATATACACAAATGCTTTGTTTTAATACATGAGAAAAGAACAAGGCCTAAAAATATGACTTGATAGGGGCTGTGCAACAAGGATGAATGAGTAATGTCTGTTCAGCAGGAGGGAAGAAAGAGAGAGCCAGGCTATGGAAGCCATGCAGACCTTTACAGGAAACAGCAGCTCACCAAACTGGCCCTCCTTTCCAATTGCCCAGCCCTGGTATCCTCCAAACTTCCCAGCATAATCAGAATGCAGTAAGTAGACATGCAGTGGGACTGGCCAGTCACTAAGCACCAGCTGGGAGGTTTATGTTAAAGTAAAACCAGTGCACTAAGGATTGTAACAGATCTGGTGCTCAAAACCAAGAAATCTAAATTAAAAGGGGACAAGGGATTTGCAATAGAAATGACCAAAAGGAAAAGAAAGAGAAAACATAGGAATAAAATAAATTTAGGGCTTTATTGTTTCTCAACATGGAATTCATTTTGTCTTTCAAACATGAAATATAATTGCTTCAGAGTTGTGTTCTCTTTTAAAGAACAATTGCTAAAACGCTTAAGATAATTTCTTCAACCATGGCTTCATGTTTACTTCTTCAACAAAACACAGAAGATGTTTCTAGAAAACTGTCTTAGTCCATGATAACAGGATTGCAGAGAGGAGAGAACTCCCTGTACAAGTGTCAATGGGAAGAAGGATGCACTGAAGTTTGGCATTGAGGGATATGATCTGTCCCAACAGGAAAGCAGTTCTTTTAAGTGTTTCCCTAATATCTACTTACATTTGCTTTTCTCCTGAGCCAGGGATTCCCCCAGGGTCACACAGCCCTCAGGGAGGTCAATGTTTTATTTTGTCAAACAAAAATTGCTTTAGAATTATAAAGGATGCTTTTTTAAAAGTTCCTATGCACTGCAATTTCACAATTATCTCTTTGTACAAATATGTCTATGTGATTTGAGGAGGAGAGCCAGGTGTCCTCAGAGTTGGCATTGCTCTACCAAAAGCAATTGTGAGATGCTTGTAACATAGCCTCCCGGAGCCTCAGGTTCCTAATCTGTTACGTAAACTGGATCATCTTAATTTGAGGTTTTTAATTTCTTTTTCATTTTTTTGGTTTTGTGTGTGTGTGCGCGCACACACATACATGAGACCATGCACACACTTGGGATTGAACCTAGAACCCTGTGCATGCTAGGCAAGTACTCTACCACTGAACTCCATCTCTTACCCCCCTTTTAAAAAGCCTTAAAATCCTTCCTTCAAATGAAACCCGCCCAGGTAATATAGCCACATAAAATACATAAAAGTGGAACTACTGCACCTGAAGCAAGGCCAAGGTGTCAAGGGTCCAGGAGCCTGGTACCTTTCTCTGTGAGACCTGAGTGACTCCATTTTAAAGTTTTGGCCCCATTTTAGAGTAAAGGTGCCCTGGACATAAATTCTAGTTCCGAGAAAAACCACAAGATGCACTTTGGCCACCTGCCTGTGATAATGTCCAGCAGTCCCCTAGCAACTAGCCTAGCGACAGCTAATCGGTAGCTGCCTCAATGTCCCAGATGCTCTTCTCGATGGCCTGCAACAGCTAATCAGTAGTTACCCCAATACCCCAGTATCCCAGATGTTCTTTTCGATGACTTGAGCAGCCATTTGCAGTTCAGCGCGCAAGGCCCAGCCAATTAGGTTTAAACTTTCAAAACTTGCTAAATGCTAGCCAATTGTGTGATTTGCGTGTGATTTGAAACCCCGCGCCTTGCTGTAACCTCTATAAAAACCCCTGGTGTTTTAGAGTCAGGGCTCTCAATCTTGACCCGCTGCTTCGGTGACAGTTGAGAGTCCCTGCTCGAGCTTGAGTAAATGACCCTCGTGTGCTTGCATCGGAATCGGTTCCTTGGTGGTCTTTGGGGACCCCGCGATCTGGGCACAACATCTCCTTCCTATCTATCCATCAGAACCCAAGAGACTCCTGGAGCACAGTGTAAACACCAGTGAGTCAGGGTCCCCTCAGCTCTGCTGTGAGCTATGCTATCCTTAGGCAGGTACATTTATGAAAACTGTCTGTAAAAGTGTGCCCTTTGGCCAGTCGCACAAGGGTGGCCTGGAGAAGTGTGCACATGGCTGCAGCCTCACGATGGTACAACAAAGGGGTTATCTCCCCAGCAACAGTAAGATCCAATCATCTGAAACATGCTGGACAGAGAGCATCCTGAAGCACCTACCAGCTTCCAAACAAGGTCATTTGATTCTAAATCGACTTAAGTTTTTCCCCTCGGGTGACTTCATGGCTGCATGAAGTTGACTTTGGCATTTATTCTTCTAAAATAAACATGCTGTACTCTCATAAGCACAAAAGTCTCTAAAAGACAGCAGCTATCTACAACAGTATCATTGAACAAGACTGAAAAAGTACCAGGCACTTGCTAGGCACAGGGCACTCTGCCTGTTAGGTACAAAGAAAACAAAGTGACATTTTTAACTTAGTTATTTAAAAATAAATTTGCACAACAAATTATAAGATTGTTAAACTGTCATTTATACGTGGATTAAATGTACTAGTATCAATATAATTAAATCTCTAAAATGTCAATTGAAAAAGATAAGATTTTCCGCCAATACCACAAAAAAATGGGACAATGTCAAAACAATTATCAATAAAGAAGATTCTAATAGTTTATCCAATTCAAATCTTGAGTAGTGGTTGTCACATAGATCTCACTCAAGGTCCGTCCGCTCCACCCCTCTGCCCCAGCATGACAGGGGACGGGGCTGGCTTGTGGACTTACCTCAGCACCACCACGATGGGGCTCTCGCTGCCTGTGAGGACAATCAAGCCTTTCCATATCATGAGTGCAGAAGACACGATCATGGCAAAGTTTAAAACCTGGTAGTACAGCTGGAATGAAAAAGGCCAAACCCAGAGTGAAAACCCACTGGCGTAATATTCACCAACCCAAAGCCAGAGATGAGCTTCTAAAATAAAACAAAAAACAATGTGATTTTAGGACATGAAACTAATTTGCACAAGGTAAAAAATTAGGGAGTGTTTTAATTTTCTTTCCAAAGAAAAAGCCTTCCAAATACCGTCTCTCCTTCAGGGAAAGGAGTGGAGGGAGAGTAATCTATGGGGTGTGCTTTGTTAAAGCCCCAGTGAGGATCTAGTGGGAATCCTTTAGCACCACAATCAAAGCTGGTCTCAGATGGAAGCCTTACAATATGACACAGATTAGCGACTAGGCCTCTGCATCTGAAAATTACCAGTTAAAAGGGAACAAAAACATTAAATACCAGCATGTTGAATTGTTCCATAAACATGATCAGCAAATATTTAAGAACTCAGAAGTCAACATAATGGCTAGTTGTTAGAAAGAGGTTTAAACTGCCCCCACCCCACCTCCCACCACTTCATTATGACCCACAGGGATGGCCTTCCTTCCCCTCCCAGTCCACACACGCTAAAGCCCAGGTTCTTCCTCACTATAGCTGCATGCCAACCCTTGGGTATGGCAAAGCAACACCTACACATATACCAACATCCTTTAAGCTGTGGTTAAATTGTCAGCCAATTGCCCACCATCTTCCAAGAGACTACAGGAACTAAAGCCACAGTGTCTGACTCCTCAAAAGGTAAGCCTTCAGGGCCTGTTCCTTCCTGCCCCGAAGGAAAGCACTTGACTGGTACCTGCCTCGCCCTACGCTAGCAAAGCCCTTTCCAAACTCAACTTCTGGACCTCCTCATCTCCAGTGACCTTCTTTCCTCCCTGCCTTGGAGCCATCCACTCCTTGGAACACACCCTAGAATGGAAACTGCTGCAAGCCCACATCTCTAATTCTCCTGGCACCACGGGCTCACCTACATGTTAGGACTCCTGTTCTTTCAGGACCTCTGGCCCTCACTTCTGCTTTCCACCCTCAGCATGCAGCATGCAAGTTCTCACAGTGGTCTCCACATCCTCCATCAGGTCCCTTACTCCAGAGATCTTCTGTTTATCCCTTCGGGAAATAAACACCTCCATCAGTGAAGGCAAACCTTTTAGAGACCAAGTACCCAACCTGCAATTTATGATAAATAAAGTGCCAACACTGCAATTAAACCTGAATACTGAGCTATTGGTTTAGAAAAAACAACTGTTATCTGATGCTTAGCTGCTGGGGCTACTTGGCTCACCACCACTGACCTGAACTTCACCTTGGAGGGGAAGGCCTCTGAGCGGGGTGGGAGGATAACAAGAGATCTCACACTTCTTGGCTTTTTCACCCAATCTAATTTATTTCAGCCCCACTTCCCTTTCACCTTAAGTTTCAGAGATATCTACTACCACCAAGTCTTGAGTCTTTGAGGATTCTGCAACACAAATAGTGAAGGTTGTCCCTCAGCTTCCCCTAGGGCCACTCAGCATTTTGACTTCCTCCGGTTATGTCAGTTACCTTTCTTCCATATGACTCCTAGCCACCAGTATTTGGTTTATCTTGTTTTCTTGTCTGGACTCCTTATCTTAGAAAAATGTGACTTAAATTTCCTTGGGCTGAGGATTTAGCTCAGCAGCACTGTGCCTGCCTGGCAAGCGCAAGGTCCTCAGTTTGATTCCCAGTACCAAAAAAAAAAAAAAATTCTCCTTACTGTTGTTTCAGTGGTGTTTCAAAGTGAAATTAGGTAAGTTAGATCCCATCCCATCTTAGCTACCTACTGCTCTCCAGAAAATCCTTTTGAAAGGAGTTTGGAATTAGGATCTTGATCATGTAACACTGAACACTGTCTCCTCAAATATCTAGACTTAATTTGAACAGAAATAGAATGTGGAGGCATAGATTCTTTTTGAGTTCTGAATATAGTATTTTTTGGTACCAGGATCTAACTAGGGACCTTGCGCTTGCGAGGCAGGCGGTAGAATCACTGAGGTAAATCCCTGGCCCTACTGAGTATAGTTTAAGAGTAAGTGCAGGAGTCCCAGTGTGCAGTAGAACATACTATTTCAAGGCCACTAGGGAAGATTATAAATGTTTAACCACAAAGAAGTGACGAAAGTCTGACATGATAGACATCCTAATTATCCTGATTTGAATATTATACAATGCTTACAGGTCAAAGCATCACATTGTACCCCATAAATCATATAATTACTATTTGTCAAGTAAAAATAAAACGCTAAATAGTTTAAAATATAGTTTTTTAAAAAATGCACAGGGCCTGGAGAAATGTGGCTAGACACCCAGGAAAGTCTAATAGGATGTGCCAGGTGGCTTTGTAGGGTGATGACTTCTGAGTGTGTAGTCGGTCCTTTGTAGCAGTGACTTTCAAACATCAGCATGCACTAGAAATCACCTGGTGGGCAAAAAAAACTGCATTTCACACAAGTTCTCAGGTATTGCTGAAGCTGCTGGTCTGGTGCCACAGTTTGAGGGCCACTGTTCTATGGCATTGATTCTAAATCTCGGCTGCACACTAGAATAATGTGAGGAAGTCTTTGGGAGGTAGGAGACACAGTTTCGACCTCAGACCAACTGAATCAGTGGGAGGTTGGCATCCTGTTTTCATAAAGAGCCTGCTAAATAATTCTGATGCACAGGGAGGGTAGATCCACGGTACTATACCTCTTCCTTCCCTTTAGCATAAATTGCTCTATCTTGACCCCTTCCTCTACATGAAATCTTCCTCCCTCCACCTTTTACATTCCTCTCTTTCACAGTCAAACTTCTCAAAAGAGCTTCTATCCCTAGGTAGAAATCTGAGTCCACTCTGACCACTTTCTTCTTTTGCCAGTTCTTCCTCCGTCACCAGAACCTCCAAATGTTGGCATCAGTACCACCATGCCATGTACTCCCACTTCTAGACTAACAGTCACATGCCTGACATTTCCACTCGGATGTCTTTAAAGGTAACTCAAACTCTACATATCAAAACTTATCTTCCCCCCAATGTTTTCAGTGCTAGTGATATTTATCTCAGGAAATGGCATTGCCATTCACCCCATTGTTCGTAGCCACCCACTACCCATCCATTTTATACATTTCCAAACTGTATTCAGTTCTCTCTATTCCCACTGCTGCCACTCTCATCCAAGTCACCAAAACAACCCCCTGGGCCACTACAAGAGCCTCCTACAGGTCTCCTGAAGTCACACACCAAACCATTCTACATTCAGTACTTGCTTTGAAATGTACATCTGCTCCTCTGGTCACATCTTTGTCCCACTTAGAGCCCTTCAATTGTATTCCACTACTCTGAGGACAAAAAGCAAATCTTAACGGCCACCAAGGCCCTGTCTGACATGGAGACCTTCACTGAAGCTCACCGTACCTGTGGTATCTGTCAATGCTTTAAACAGTGTATCCTCTTTCCACTCCCAGACCTTACCCAGATATTTCCTCTACCCAGAAGGCTCATTCCCTGAACTGCCTGGCACACCAAATACTCATTCATCTTTAAGTCTCACTTTAAAATCAGTTCCCAAGGGAAGCCTTTCTCAATTTACCGGACCAGGAGTCAGCAAACTTTTTGTTTAAAGAGCCAGGTAATATATATTTTAGGTTTACAGGCTACCAATATCTGTCAAAACCACTTAACTCTGCGACTTAGCAGGAAATCAGCCATAGACAATATGTAAAAGAATGAACATGACTATGCTCCAATAAAATATTATTTCTAAAAACAGATGAAACACTGGAGTTTGCTACCTTTGCTGTAGGCCAGCCCTAGGTCTTCTTGTTATATATTCTCACTGCATTCTATACCTCTTTATAACATCCTTCACCATTATAATAATACATAATATGTCTTTCATATTATGCTGTAAGTTCCATGAAGGCAGGGATCATTTCAGCCTTGTTCAGAACTGTATCCTCAATATTCAACACAGGTCTGGCAAAAGGTACTCCATTTGTTCAAGTAAATAGTGATAGAACAAATGTCTTCAATACATACATGGTGTTATGGCTTGTATCTAGATGTCCACCACAGTTTCATGCACTCATGGGTAGGGCTTTTCAGAGGTGGCTGGATCTAGGATGTATGATAACTAAACTGGATTAGCATAGTTCTGGGTGTACATAATGGGAAGTCTCACTCTGGGTATGGGTGGCACCACCCAAAAGGCTTGTAGCCCGGATGGGATAAAGGAGGAAGGGAGGCTTGCTTCACTCCACTGCCTCCCGCCAGCTCTGCCACAGACTATTTCTCCTCTCTGATGTCCCTCTGCCATGCTGTCCTGCCTTGGAGCCAGCCAACTATGGATTGAAATCTCTATAAACTGTGAGCTAGTTTCCTCCCTTAACTTGTGGGTGTTGGGTATTTTGTACCAGCAATGAGTAAAGTAACTATGACACATGGTGAGTGCAAACAAATTAGCATTAAGAAAAACATTAAAATTCCAACAAAAAGATAAAAACGTAAAACTATAATTTTCCAAAGAGAAACTACAAGCATCAAATAAACATTTCAAATGTTCAAACCAATAATCCTACCTCCACTCTCCATCCTATCTCTGCTTTTTGTTTTCTCACCCCTAGGAAACTTAAAGGTTTGTTTTGTTTTTTAATACTAAGACTCAACATTAGTTGATATAATAATTCTGAAAGCAATTTGGCATTAGAATCAAGGGGCTGTTCTTGGCTCAATAGTTCTACCTCTAGAAATTCAGTCTAAAATAAGGCAATAGGGAATTATGGCCCAAAGATATTTAACAGTCATATTTCTAATAATGTGGAAAAGGAAATACTGTAAATGACCAACAATAAGGAAATGACTGAGTAGAAAATGGCAGATTACTCCATTATTTCAAATTAATACACAAAGAACTTTAATGATTTGATCAAACACTCAAAACACGTTAAGTAAAAAATATCAGCTGCAGTAGGAGCTCAACAAACCCAAGGAGATGCACATTACCATAGGTGATTTTAGGATGGCAGAATTATGAATCATTGAATTTTCTTTTTTAAAGTATTCTCTGGTCTTTAAAATTTTTTGAGCATGCACTAATTATGAAACCTCAGGGAAAAACTGTTTAAAGGAAGTGCAATTTGAAAGAATTTTGGAGCCATTAAAATAATGATTTTTGAAGAATGTACAAAACATGAAAACATTTTCTGATATGATAAAGGAAAAGCCGAGTTTTAAAAATCTCCCTTGCCGGGTAGTGGTGCACACCTGTAATCCCAGCACTTGGGAGGCTGAGGCAAGAGGATCACTGTGAGTTCGAGGCCAAACTATGATACATAGTGAGTTCAAGGCCAGCCTGAACTACACAGCAAGACCCTGTCTCAAAAAAACAACAAAAAAAGAGGTCCCTTGCCAATATTACAACTATGTGAAATTATGTAGTTTGAGGCAGTTTCGAAGGATACAATTGAAAGTGAGGACATGAAAAGAAAATTAAAATAACTGCTAAGGTATTTCAGTGCAATTAATGAAAATACAAATATTATAATTCAACTTCACAGCTACACACAGTTTTTTAACTACTTGGCTACTGTGTTAATAGCAAATTATAAACCTAGCATTATATTCCTAGGAGAACAAAAAAGGAAACTGAAGTGCTAAATGGACACTGTTAAACCATTGCTTCTTAAGTAAAATCAGCTTTGGGCAACTCACACCGGAAGTCATTTATTGGAGTTCACATTCAAAACCTTTCCCACCTGCTCTGCTTAAATGACTTGATAAACAACCGTTGTTTCATTATGAATTTCAGATCTGATTAGGAAAGCTCCAGTGTGATTTTAAACAAAGTCTCCCATTTTAGATTGTTTTTTTTTCTTTTCAAAACGTCAGGTTCTGCCCTAATGAAAGAAAATTATAAATTTTTGCCACTTATCTACTAGAGATCTTGTACGAAAAACATTTTCCAGAATGGTTTTCTATGCTTGAAAAATTCAAGAGGAATAAAATCAATTCTTAAAAAATGGCAAAATACACAAAAACCTAAGTGCAAAACCATAGATCAGACTTCCAACATCCCACCTGTAAGGTATCTATGAATCTGAGTATAGGTTTGACATCCAGGAATCTAGAAACATAAAATTTGACCAAACTACTGACAAGCTGAATGGACTCTAAAACATAAACCACAATTCTCACTGGTGCCTTCTGTTGTTTATCTTTGGCTATCAAATTTGTACTCTCAGCACTCAACTACCCCAGCAGAGTTTGGAAGTAGGCCCACACTCAGTTCTTGTCAACCAAAACAAAAATAACCACTTTCTAAGGGCTTTAAGCAAACATTTCATACCACATATTCTGGCTACAGAACAGCAGAAACACCAGTAACTATATTTCTTCCTCTCTTCCTCAGTACTGAAACAAAGAGCCCTTGTCTTGCATGTGGCTCTCATCTTAGCAAAGAGGAGCAGTAAAGAAAGGAGTTCCTGCTGCCAAGACTGGTGCAGCGTACAGGCCTGACAAGGTGTCACAGGATGCTATTTTGAGAAGAAAAAGAAACAAGCAAAATGACAAAACTTTAAAAAAAAAAATACCAAAGGACAGATTTGAGCTTCTGAATTTTAACTAGAAGACTAGCAAAATGGGCCATGTAACCAGCTACTGAAAGGCTTATCATTAAGAATGGGAACACATGGATCTTCCAAAGGGCAAACTAGGTTAGGCTTTCTTTGATAGTCTGCAATTATAACCATTAGTAATCAGTATCACTTTGAGAGACGTTTAAAAAATCTAATCGGTAATCTAGATTTTAAAATAAAGCTCTCTTTCTGGAAGAACCTTCCTGTGAACAACATCAGTGCTCAGTTCATTAGCTATTGGTGTTTTAAGCTAGTGCTATTCTCTACAATACCTCATCACAATCACAGGAGTTGATCAGCTATGCAGATCCTAGACATGACCAGATCCTAAACACAGTTCATGAACTCCAAGTCATCAAGCTTCCACACTGCTGCACTAGTCTGAAATTCTATGGAAGGAAGGAAGGCTGGATGGATGGAAGAAGGAAAGGAGAGGGAGGGAGGAAGGGAAGGAAAAAAAGGGAGGGGAAGAAGGAGGGAAGAAGGAAGGAGGGAAGGAGGGAAGGAGGGCAGAAGGAAGAAAGAAAAGGCAAGAAGGAAGAAAAGGGAGGGAAGGAGGGAGGGAGGTGCCCAAAGAAGTAAGTAGTGGCCTACCATTGGCATCGCTGCAACTCAATTCTGTATACTGGAACAAATGAAACGGGATGTCATAGAAATAATAAGAATTAACAGCATTTTCACTAAAACCCTCTGGTAAAAAGGTTCTATTTTTTTCTTGCCACTATTTATTATTCGTAGCAATAGCAGTAACATCCGTCATGATATCTGTCCACAATAGGCTAGAAACTCAGTCACATATTCCTGGCAGTGAGGATTTCCAATCCCTACTCACTTTCACTTTATACTGAAGAGACAATGACCCAAAGACAAGGATGATGGCCAACACCTGGCTAAGAGGAGAGAGCAAAAGGGAAGTTTTCCTCTGAGATCCTGTCTCGGGAGTGAGAAATCAACTCCAGCTGCCCAAAGATCCCCAAGTTAATGGCTTCCTGACTTATAGTGCAGCAAAAATGATGGAATCAGAGAAGGAAATTCGAGAAGGCTTCTGGAATCCCGATTGGAACACTGGGTCAGTCCACAGTGACTGAGCACCACTTATGAGCTCTCTAGATACAAGGAGCATTACTGAGTCCCAACGCATATGCCAGAAAAAAGCAATGGGGGGCGGGGGGTGGGGGTGGGGTAGAATCCTTTGGGAGGTATCGCTGGACAGCTCCCATTTGTGAAAAAGTTCTTCCTTTCCGCCTCTCTGCCACTACCCCCCCCCCGCGCGCGCGCTGCCAGGCCTCCAGCGCCACAGGGACAGCTGCTCCCTCTTCACTCCGCGGCCCTTAGGATACACGCTGACAGCTGTCACTCGCGCTCTAATCATCTAGCCTCGCTTGCCCAAGCGCATCTGATAGCCATTGTACAGGGTTCTCTTCCCCTTCCTACCCAGCCCTCCCCTAATGTGCTCTTGTCGGTGAAAGAAAGCGCACACATTTGCCCACACGTGGGTTTGGGAGGATTTGAACCCAGGGCCGCTGAGAGCCCAGCAGGGGAACTTCAGGTCGCCGCCCGGCCACAGTCACCCGGAGGTGCCTTTGCCAGAGCCCTCCAGGGGAAGCCCAGAATCCCCGCATCCAAGGCGGTCCCGGCCCCGGGGCGCGCCCCCAACCCCGGCCTCCATTACCTGGCGCTTGTTCATCTTCCTCAGGTCCCCGAATATGTCCAGGCCGAATGAGGGGAGATGCGTCCCCACCGCGCCCGCGCGCACCATGTTGGGGTCTCTGGGGGCCCCAGTGGCCAGCCGGCTGCAGGTGTCACACACAGCTGCGGAGCTCCGGCCGGCCCCGCCCACTAGCTCTCATCCTTCCGAGCCTCCTGACCCGACGGTCGCTTAGGCTTCTGGGAATCGTAGTCCCACGAGTCTTGGGCAGCATTCGGCCCGAGAGAAGGAAAAACTACTTCTCCCACAATGCCGCGGGGCGAGAGCCTCAGCCAGTGAAGACCCAGGCCTCCTCGGCAGGGCAGCGAAGGGGCTCAGGATCCTTGTCCTCCCCTTCTGAGGGAATGTGGGCCAGTGGATGTTCAAGCACGTCTCAGGAGCAACTCGAGAAAGTGACTTCTTAAGAGGAACGGAATTCCCAAGACTCTGCTCAGGCGCCGAAAGGACACCTAAGGCTCCCTCGCAGCCACCTAGTCGTGTATCTTGGCTATTGGATAGCTCTGGTAAGGGAAGGTGGGGCTTCTACCTTGAAGGCGGAATGTGCACAATCCGGGTGGTGCCTAAAATGAGGGCGGGCCTTGGGCGAGGCGGGACTTTTGAAGCTGTCGGGTTCCCGCTCTGAAAGAGTTGGATTTGAATGCGAGGGAGCATCTCTTAATCTCAGTGACCGTCACAAACCTTTACAAAACGCATAGTATGCACCTGATCCTGTTCTAGGCATTTTGAGAAACATCCGTGAAGAAACAAGCAAAAGTCCTCTTCCTCCTGAAGCTTACATGGGGCAAGCATAATAGGTAAATAAATTCTACAGTACCTAAAAGGTGATGGTGCAGTGAAAAGAAGAAAAACAGAGAAGTGGGATGGGAAACTCTGGAAGAAGAGAGAGCATGTTGCAATTTAAAATATTCCAGCAACCGACTTGCCGTAAAGCTAGTGAAAGGTAAGCTTTTGAACCCTACTGTTGCCAAGGCTCTTTCCAAAGCCTGGAAGAAGCATTGCCCTAGACTTTTGTAAAATTTTCCAAAGCAAGGTAGTAAGTCCTCGACTTACAAAACGAGTTCTATTCCAGGAGAACGTTCGTAAGTCCTACAAAATGATTCTTATACGGTATTTGAATTTTTACTGGCTAAGAGTTCTGTTTCTTTGCATTCTATCTTCCCCTCCATCACTTCTGTTATTAGGGAGGATAAGGAGCATTTTGAGGATCCAGCTAAAGAGAATTTGAGCTGGAAATACATTTAGCTTGGATTGAGTGGATACATTTATGTGGCTCATGGTCATTTCCTGCCATCCTGGTATAGGAACAATGTCTTCTAGGAATATTGCCACCCTCTGGACCAGTTCACCTGATGTCATAACAGGAAGTTGCACTAGAAGTGATATCTGATCTGAGGGTTCCTACAGCATCCAGCCTCAGAAGTATATGGGTAGGAAAGAAACAAGGTTTAAAATGTACAGATTCAGAAACTAGTCTGTGTCCCCACTGCAAGGGGGAGGGGAGGGGGTGGAAAAGGGAACATCAGTACCCACCCTTACCCTGACACATGCCTGGCTGAGCCTTCAGAGGGCCCGCTGCTCCCGCTTCAGGCCTGGCCTTAGCTCTTCCATCCTGGGAGAAGCTTTCCGTTCTTGACCTCATGAGCTCAGCGTGCCCAGGCCGGCCGTTGGTGTGGAACAGCACCTCGCCGACTCCTACCTCTTCCGTCCTCCACCTCCCCCATGGGTGGGGAGAAGGGCATGCTGCGAAGGCCTGGAGAAGAGGTCGGGCCACAGCAGCCCCTGGCTGCCTGGGAGACCTTGCGGGTTAGAAGCTGCAGGGATCCAGGCTGGTGACTCACTTAGAAAATTCGAGTCGCTAACGTTTGATTATACGCAGGGCTTATTTGGTAAACCAATGCTGCTTCTCCTGCAACCTTCTCTCTGGGGAAAAAGGCATAAGGTACACGGTTTTGGAATTTGGAGACAACATGCACCACTTTGTGTTACCTTAACCCATCTACAAGTGATTCATGAGGCTGCCAGTTTTAAGAGATGACCATAACAAGAAAAGGTTCTGCAAAAATCCAGCTCCTGTGCAAATTCCACACATTTAGGTCTCATGATGCAGTAGGTGTAATAATAACTCCAAGTAGAAGGGAGGCGGCAGGCGAAGCGCACGTCGATCAGGGGGAGCGCACGTCGAGCCCGGGAGCGGTGCAATCCGCGGAGGCCAACAGGATTCGTTGGCTGTCTGTCGTCCCCGCTGCCTTGCACTGGGTTAAAAACGACAACAAACGATGAAAGATCCAAGTCGGAGCAGTACTAGTCCAAGCATCATCAATGAAGATGTAATTATTAACGGTCATTCTCACGAAGATGACAATCCATTTGCAGAGTACATGTGGATGGAAAATGAAGAGGAATCCAACAGACAAATAGAAGAGGAGTTGTGGGAAGAAGAATTTATTGAACCCTGTTTCCAAGAAATGCTGGAAGAGGAAGAAGAACAGGAGTGGTTTATTCCAGTTCGAGATCTCCCACAAACTATGGACCAACTCCAAGACCAATTTAATGACCTTGTTATCAGTGATGGCTCTTCTCTGGAAGATCTTGTGGTCAAGAGCAACCTGAATCCAAATGCAAAGGAGTTTGTTCCTGGGGTGAAGTACTAAAATATTTGAGTAGACGGGGCCCTCTTTTGGTGGATGTAGCACAATTTCCACACTGTGAAGGCAGTATTAGAAGACTTGATTGTAAAAGCTCTCTCGTCACTGTGTTACACTTGTGCATTGCCAAAGTTTTTGTTAGTCTTGCATGCTTAATAAAAGTGCTGAGACTTGTTAAGTAAAAAGCTGTCAAACATTTACTGAAAATAGAAATGGCCCCATAGCCAATGTAAAGACAGTGAGGAAAGAAACACCAGTCAAGTTGTGACAAAGCACCAAATTAAACAAACTCTAAATCTTACTAAATTATCATCTTTGAGACTAAACTGGTCCCTTAGGATTAACTAACACTTGTTAATGTCTACACTTTGTAGAAATGAGTAAATTTAAATTACACATTTCTCAGTTCCATTTGTCCTTATAAGAAGAATCTCCTTGAGGCAGGAGGATTGCTGTGTGTTGGAGGCCAGCCACAGCTACATAGTGAGTTCAAGTCCAGCTTAAACTATATATAGCAAGACCCTGTCTCAAAAACACAAAACAAAAAAAATTTTTCTGAAAAATACCTGATAATTTGAAATAACTCTGTGCCGTTGGTGACTGAGGTAACAAGGTAATGATAGATAAGAGCTAGTGCTGGCTTTTCTGGTATGTTATTGTGTTAGAAATACTGAATTCAGGGCCAGGGATTTAGCTTAGTGGTTCCGGAGCCTGCCTCACAAGCGCAAAGTCCTGAGTTCTATCCCTGGTAGCAGAAAAAGAAAAAGAAATACTGAATTCTTCTAATGATACATTTGAGGAATATGTGATTTGAGAATTGTGTCTTCTGAGGATTCACCTCATCACAGCCATATCTGTGTGAAGTCTAATTTGGGACAAACACCAGCCTGTAATCCAGTTGAACGAAGAGATTGTTACATGATTTGAATGGTGCTTTTCCTTGCTTTGTTAACCATCATGACAGTAGTCTCCAGCACAACTTTTCTTTTTAACAAAGCTAGAACAGTTTTGGCTTCCTAAACTTCATATTTGGGTAGGTTAAGCTGCCATACATGTTCAGTGTGAATAATGTTTAAGTTGAAAATATTGTAAAAAATTATATTTTTTCAAAAATATTAAAAAAAAATAATAGTAGAACTGAAAAAAAATAGTAACTCCAAGTGTTGCTGCTGAGTACAAAAGCTGTAGGAAAGCTCTGGCAAGCACTAAATGAGAAACAGCAGATTTGAGGGATTTTGGAGGAAATTTATGCCCTTTGTCATAGACAACTATACTCTTTTTGATAAACAGCTATTTTTCCATTGGCTCTTGGAAGAGCCTGAAAGCCCAACTGTGGGATCTCAGATGACCATGTGGCCCAAGCTTCCTATCGGGTACTGTACTGTTTTATGATCCGCCTAGTTATTAGGATGGATAGAACCAGCAGGAATTTATTACCATGTGTTAATGGTATATAAGATGTATGTGTGAAGTAAGTGTGTGTGTGTGTGTGTGTGTGTGTGTGTGTGCTTTGCTCAGGCAGATCTAGAAGGAATTGGTAACCTAAACAAGCTGGTGGCTCAGACTCCTTCAACACTATTGGATTGTCTCCTTCAATAGAAACCTTTAGTCCCCTTCTGGGGATTACCTTATGTGCAGTTAATTGAGAAAGAAAAAGAATCTCAAGCCTCCTTTAAAATTGGATCTGTATGGGCTGGGGATTTAGCTCAGTGGTTCCACCGCCTGCCTTGCAAGCTCAAGGATCCAAGTTCGATCCTTGGTACCAAAAAAAAAAAAATGGATCTGTATGATATCCCAGTACTACTTGCAAGTAGACAGTTTCACAACATACAATCCAACATAGAGGTAATCCTACAGAGAAATCTTCCCAGTGGATAGAACTACAAGTAGTACACTGGGTTGAGAGTTGGCCAGAAGTATGGGTCTACAGTGATTTGTAGAATTTTGCCAAAGATTTGATTGGATCATCAGAGATGTGAAAGGAATAGGATTGGAAAGTTGGTGATAGAATATCTTTGAAAACTGTATGTGGGTAGACACCTTTGTACAAACAGGGAAGATATTTGTATCCCAAGTGAATGCCTACATCTCCTACAAAGAGGGCTCTTAATAACGAAGTGGACAGAATTACAGTATGAGCCTCTTTCTCTGGTCATTCCAACACTTGTTCAGTGTGCCCAAAACATAAGTGGGTGTGGTGCCAATAAGAGGTTGTGCATAGGCCAACAACATGGATTTTCCCTTCCCAAGGCTGACCTGAATGATGCTACTGCTGATTGCCTGTGCTGAAAATAGGAGAGATCATCATTGAGCCCCAATATGCACAGTTCCTTGGTTGGCCCAGCTAGCCACCTAGTCCCGGATTGATTACATTGGTATCTTCTTGTCCTAGGGAGAGTAGAGATATACGGTCACTACTGTAGACACATATTCTACATATGGACATGCCTTCTCTACCGCTAATGCTTCTGCCAGCATCATCATCTGTGGACTCACAGCATCGCTATTGCTTCTGATTAAGGAATAAAGCTCTTAGCAAAGAACATACTGAAATTGGCTTATGCATATGGAATAACTGCTTTAACTATATACTTCATCATGCATGAGTAGCTGACCTGATTGAAAAGTAGGACAACATACCAAAGACTTGATAGTGGCACTGATTTAGAGACAACACTGAAAGATTTTAATTAGCTTACAGAATGCAGTATACACTTCAAATTGATGACTATTATATGGTACTGTATCTATAGCCAGAATATATAGGCCCAGAAATCAAGGAGTGGAAGCAAGAATAGTTCCTCTCGTTATTACACCTGATAACAAGTTTTGCTTCCCATCTTGGCAACTTGAAGTGATAAATTGGAGGTCTTATTCCCCAAAGAGGAATACTCCCACCAGGGGACCCAGCAATGGAGGCATCAAATTGGCAGATGAAATGACCCTCTCGTCCCCTGTGATTCCTTATACCACTGAACCAGAAAGCATAAAAATGGCTGGAATAATTAATCCTAATTATCAAAAGAAATTAGATTACTGCTACCTAATGAGGCCAGAGATGACAATTTCTAGAATCCTGTAGATCCTCTGAAATGATTTTCATTCTTCCAGGATCAATGCAAAAGAATAATAGAAAACTACAACAACCAAAAAAATTACTGCAAACTACTAAGGACTCAGATACTTAAGAAATAAAGATTTTTGTTAATCCACCATATAAATAACCTTCATCAGCCAACGTTCAGATATGAAAATAAAGGAACTATATAGAATGAGTAGTGGAAGAAGAAAGTCATATCAGCTTAACCTGTCACCAGGTATAGAAATGAGGACCATGTTAGAGTTGCATATTTTCTCTTTGGCTGTTGTACATTTTAATTTCTGTAATATAACTCTTTTCTTCTCCCTTTTTTCCCCTGTTATTAATTTACATGAAATTGTTGGAGGTTAATTTCCCAGTTTAGTCTCTAGGCAACAGAACATCCAGTGGGACTGAGACTAAATTTGAAAAATAATTAATATAGTCAGTGAGGATATAATCACTAGGACTGCATGCTTTGGGACCTCTTTCTTTTGGAGGAAGTGAGAACTAATTCACTTATACAAAGATTACCTAATTGATTCTCATTAGTTAGAAATAAAGAGTTGTTTTTTTTCTTGTTGTCTAGAAGTTCCAGTGTGTGTAGAGGGATGCATTGAAGTTGAGTAGCTAAACCAGGACCTCTGCCAGTTATCAATTTATGACCTCTCTCTAAATCTGCCCTTCTTTGCCCTGCTTTGTGATACAAAGCTAAACCTTGTAAACCGGATGGCACATTGTTAAGCTTTGTAGATGGAACTCAGGGGACATTGGAGAAAGGAGGGCCTTTTCCTGCATTCCTTGTGCTTTTTTTCCTTCTCAAACCTATCCTATGTAGATGTCATTGGCACCTAAGACTCCCCATGCTCCACACCGGCATGTTTCCATGGCACCCCAGGGACTGGCCACTATTGAGTTTTATCAACAATATAAATGGCTTCTCAGTGGCCCCTCAGTGGACCTCCTCTCATCATCCCAGCCAGTTACACCTCAGAGAACTTTGCTACTCTGTGGACCACACCACATCCTGTAAATCTAAACCTTGGCTATCAGGAGGCAACGCCTCTCCCAAGTTTGCTCTTTGCTTGCGTGTTCTGCCTCAGTTCTATTAGTAGTTCCTACTCTCTGTATCTACTGTTTCTATATTCTTTAGTTCTTTTATCCTTTTGTAGTTAATCCACAGTTACTAGTTGCTAGGTTTGTTAATTTTTTTCCCTTTTGAAATTACAGTTGTGATATATCTTTTGACTGAACTTTGAATAGTATAAGTAATCAATCAGGAGGGAAGCTATTCCAATCAACAAACACAGTATCTGGCTTAATAAGGTTTATTGTTGCCGTTACTTTTTTAATTACACAAACAACACATAAGCAATCCCATTGAAAGCCCAAATTACACACAAATGAAATTTCCCTTCATCCCACTCAACTCTCAATGCAATCCCAGTCACTTCCTATTTGGAAGCTTGATGTGTATCCTTTCATTCCTAGCCTCTCCCCTCAAACTAATTTCTTTCCAGTTTTTTGATTTGGAAACAATGTCTCAATGAACGTGTGTGTGTGTGTGTGTGTGTGTGTGTGTGTGCATGCACATGGTATGTGACTGTAATGTTGGTGGTTCTGTATGATAAAATTCCTAGAAATTGATTTAGTGAGCCAAAGAGCATGAACATTTAAAATTTGATGTTCCTCCAGATATGCTAAATTAATTTATAATCCTATACAGTAGAGATTTGACATTATGAGATGTCAAAATTGGAAGAAACTATAAATATCTCACAGTTAGAACTTCTTGACCTTGTTAGTGGTGAACCTGAGGTTCTGAGAGAGAATGACTTTTTGGTGTGACACGGCCAAACCTGTGTCACACAGCCAAGAGAAACTTAAATTTTGGGGCCAGGTTTGAAGGAATTACATTTAAAATAATGATTAGATATTTGAGTCCTATAAAAAGAGAGTGGAGAACTGAGATGATTCTTGATGTGACACTTCCAGTAGTGCTGCATTTCAAACAATAATCTATGCGTTTCAGCCATGGTGATTTTGAAGCTTGTCACCCACCTATTGGCCAACTGCTCTAGTTAGGATTGTCACATCTAATACTTCAAAGGGATTTAGAATCCATCTGGGTCAAGTTTCTACCCACAGCTGGCATCTCCTCTGAAAGCTTAGGCAATCATAAAGCCCCTATTGAAATGTTTTTGAACAGTTCCAAATTTTTCTAGTGCAGATAGTTCAGGGGCTAACCACTTATCAAAAATTATACTAGACACTATTCAAATTGCACCTCCTAATAATAGTAGGCATCTACAAAAAGAGAAAGAGCATATTTGATGAAGGCAAAGAAGCAGAAGTAGTGATGCCCAGGCACCCATCCTTCCAGGGCAAGGTACACTCAGCAATGTGGCAGGGACAGATGTGATATTGAAGACCCCCCAAGACCAATTTTTGTTTCTGCTGGGCCCTCTCATGAGTTGGTTTGATTTGTTCTTACAAAGGCAGTCGTTGGAGTCAAGTGAGATCTCAAAATACCATAAAACACCTGATAAGTCTCTACCCCACCCTGTTCTGGGGTTCAGCTTCTCTCTGGCTCTGTTCTGTGTTCCTAAGCTCTTCATTTCTCCATCTCCAAGTATGCTATAATATCAAATGCAGGGTCCTCACTCTGTGGGTCTGTTTCCTCCAAAGATCTTTGACAAGGAGCAGAATTAAATTATTATTGGCTCTCCTGCCAGTATCAGGGGAGAACTAGTTTATTAGCATTAGAAATCAAGCATCCCTCTGGCTGGTAATGTAGCTCAGTGGTAGAGCACGTGTCTAGCATATGGACAGGCCCATATCACAAAAAAAAATCTATATTTGTATAGATCCTCTTAGAATATTTTTCTGTGACTTACCTATTTTAAACCAAGGTATAGTATTTCATTATTTCTCATTTTCCATGCAGAAATAAACATGAATTTTCCTTTAAAAATTCTGTGAATATGGTATGACACCACCTACATTCTCTTAATAATTTCCAGGCGCTTTCACTGACCTCAGGTCAAATAATCAGAAATAGAATTTTAAGAAATCTTCCATTGGGCTGGGGATTTAGCTCAGTGGTTTCGCTGCCTGTTGCACAAGTGCAAGGACCTGAGTTCAATCCCTGGTACCAAAAAAAAAAAGAAAAATCTTCCATACAACATTTGGACGACTCCCTTATGTATTAAATTAATGCTCCAATCAGCACCAAGAATTCAGAGCTGGAAAAGATAGTCCAAAGATGCAGCTGAAGCTGTTATGGCACTGATGGTGGGACAGGTGAACTAGAAAGGCCACAATCAGAGTATGCACTCTAGTTTAGAGCCCCTTAGCACATCAGTGTGACCTTTATGAGTGGATGGGTAATTGCTACCAAGGCAATGCCAGCTACCATTATTTACATGTTTATTCTCTTTCACTTATGTGCATCTTTGTATTTATTATCACCTTTACTCTTAAGAAACATCTATTTTCTAGGAAATAAACAATTCTCAGAGATGATAAGCAACTTTCGCAACATCTCAGAGCTAAAAGATGACACTTGAATTCAAGCCTGCCAACTCCAAATCACTGTCATCTGCTAAATCCTCTTCTGTCTTTGCAGGCATGAACAGACATAGCCTCAGGTGGGTGTCAACTTTGGGTTTACAGGTTCAAGTTATTTTCTACAGGCTGATGGTGGAGGAAAGCAGCAGCAGCTCCAAATCATGAGTAGTGCAGAATCTTGGGGATCCTGGCCTGCTCATGCTTGATGGAAAGAGGTAAGACTCATTCTTAAGTGGGGCACGAACAGGAAGACATCTGATGAATGACTTGGACTTGGGTCAGTACGAGCAGAACACTGGAGCTGCCTGGGTAGGAAGGAGTCATCTCAGATCTGAGTCAGAAACACCTGGCTAATGATGCCAGACACCGGCTTTCTGAGTCACCACCTGCCTTCTCCGTCTTTTGCGTCTGTGGCAGGATGTGCTTCAGAACTGTACTGTTACCCAGGGATGTCATAATCAAGGGTGGAAATTTGGGCTCCTCCCCCTCCTCTACAATCTTCCCACTCTGTTGCCTAAATGTTCTTGTCAAAATAAACCATTTTGGGCCAGGGATTTAGCTCAGTGGTTTCACCACCTGCTGTGCAAGCACAAGGACCCGAGTTCAATCTCTGGTACCAGCCCCCCTGCCAAAAATAAACCATTTTGCAAATCTACCCCAACTCACTATTCTGATTACCTCCCTTTTTCTTGTAGTTACCACCAGTCACAAGGAGTTTTATGCTTAGAAAAGAGTCCGAAATAGTAAGCGGTAAAGGGGTTATAAAGGAAGATGACATTTTTAACAAAAGGTGCTCATTTTATTTTGCATGCTTCTTGATTGTCATGAAATGGTCAAGAGCTCTTAAAATTTGGCTTCAAAGTTTAACTGAATGCTCTGTTTTTAAAAATGTTATGGAAGTGTTTTCTTAGGCATAATATATTGGTGAGGCTCAATACTTTGCATGAATTTGATAGGCACAGGAAGATAACACTGTGAAACACCCTGGAACAAGGCACGGGACATCTGGACTGTCCTCCAGGCTGTGTTCATACTGAGTGGAACCACCTTGAATTACCTATTTTACTCACTGAGCTTCAGTTTTGTCATCTGTAGAGGCAAAGTTTTAGGCTCTAATCTTCTCTGCGAAGTTTCACATTCATGACCTGTGGGGAACAAAAATGTTAAGTTTATTTTTCTGTACTGTAGAAAAGTTACACTAAAGAGCCTCTTCTATCTTGGTAGCAGCAACAGAATCACTTTCAGTTTAAAAACTAGGTCAATTCAAGATGTTTTATAACTCCCTCTTCTCCCCACCCTTTTCTCCCCAGAAGGCAGTTATATTCAGGGAAGGGTATGGGAAAGTAAAGACAACCAGAATATCATTTAGTGATATGCTTATTTGCATCATTTATTCAGTTATGTATTCATTCATCCTATAAGCACTTATGGAGAGCTGTAAGGGCTACAGAATTTTTATAAATCATGATCTTGACCCTCAAAAAGCCCATGAACTAGGGTCAGGGATGCAGTTCAGTAGCAGAGCGTTTGCCTAGCATGTATAAAGCCTTGGTTCCATCCCCAGCACTGCAAAAAAAAAGAGCCTATGATCAAGAAAGGAATGGAAACATACAAATAATAACATTCAAGGTACAGCATGTTAAATACATATGAACACACACATGCACAAATTTTCAGTGCACCTTAGCAGGTATAAAGCAAACAGAAACACAGATGGGAAAGGTAACAGTCCCCAGATTATTTGGTACTTGCTTTTCATACCAAGGCTTTTGGGAATATTGGAGGGGGGCATTTTTCTTATGGGTTCTGATCCTTTTGTTGTTGTTGTTTGTTCTGTTTTGGTGCTGGGGATTGAAGCCAGGGAGCACTACACTACCAGCCCTTTTTAATTTTTTAAAATTAATTAATTAATTTTAAATTTTTTAGTACCAGGGATCAAACTCGGGTCCTTGTGCTTGCAAGGCAGGCAGCAGAACCACTGAGATAAATCCCCAGCCCATCCAGCCCTTTTTAAAATTTTGAGACAGGATCTCACAGAGTTTCCAAGGATGCTCTCAAACGTGCAGTCCCCCTGCCTCAGTCTCCCAAGTGCTAGGATTACAGGTGTACATGGGCTTCTGATTCTTAGAATGAAAACCCCTGACTTTTAAAACTGTGTCATCTACTGGGAGTTAGAGCCTATGATAATGCGATGGTGGCATGGAGAGCTCTATAGGCCCATTCCCTAGTGAAAAAAGTAAAACCATTTCATCATTTAAAGACCATTTAAAATCTCTGGAAACTGTCAAAGGGGCATAGAGCAAACAAACACTTACTCAACAAAATCTGTTCATGCTCAAGCATAACAGCAAGAGTTTATGGCACTTGAGTCACAACCCAATCCCCACCCTACCCCGGCTTGATGGAAGCTCCACTCCAGGTGAGTGTGGCCTAGAAAATGGAGCCTAGCTGGGCTGGGGATGTAGCTCAGTGACACCATGCCTGCCTGGCAAGCGCAAGGTCCTGAGTTTAAACCCTGGTACCGCAAAAAAGAAAAAAAAATGGAGCCTATGTGGTCAGTTCTAGAGTCTGAGAAGCAAGAAGAAGGCTCCAGGGCACTGGGTGTCTAGTCAGGACTCCCTCTCTGCTCCCAAGATGCCACTTGCTTGCTGTCTCTTCACGTGGTGAAAGGGGCAGAATGGCAAAAGGGGCAAAAAGGGACAGGCAGGCTCCCTCAAGCCTTTTATAAGACAGAGCCCTCATGGCGTAGTCAACTCCTAAAGGCCCCACCTCTTAACACTTGCACTGGGGATCAAGTCTCAACATGGATTTTAGAGGGACATGGACAGTCGGACCACAGCAGCTAGCAGCTTCCCCAGAGGAAATCAGGAAAAAAGCTCAGACAAGCCCTGCTGGGGTCAGGAAAATGTGTTATTGCTCATAGAAATGTAAAATGATGCAGTCACTTTGGGAAACAGTCTAGTGATTCTTCAAATGGTTAAATAAATAGGTACCATATGATCCAGTAATTCCTTATTCCTAAGAGAAATGAAAACATATATCCATGCAAGAACTTCCATGTGTATGGTTAAAGCAGCATTATAGCAAAAAGTAGAAATCATCCAAATATCCATCAACTGGTGAATAAATAAAATATGGGTTATCTGTACAGTGAAATATTAGTTGACAACAAAAGAATATAATATTGACACATGCTACAACATAGATGCTTACAGAAGACAGATTGTATGAGCTCCATTTGTATGAAATGTCCAAAAAGTGAATCTGTAGGGACAGAATCTATACAGAGAGAACTAACGTCTCTATGGGAACATGACTGGCAGGGGCTGGGAAGCATGAGAAGGTGGTAGGGAGGATGATAGATAAAGGAGGCATGGTTCCTGTTGGTGGTGAAGAAAATGTTCTACAGCTGTGTCGATGGTTGTGCAACACTGTGAATACAATAAAAGCTAGTGCCTTGTACTCTGAATTTTGTGGTTTGTGAACTATAATTCACTATAACACTGTTTTTAAGTATCTAGAATAATTTGATTGTTAGTGACTATGACAACATATAGAAATCTGTCACAGCTCTAGAAGGTTGGGTGCCAGGTTGGGAGTGGGAAGTGCAGTAGGAATAAGGAAAAAAGAATCCACAGACTTAAGTGATAGAAAAACAAATTCTTCCACGTTATGAGAACAGTAGAGAATTATTACATTTTAACCTGTGCACTAAGTCCATTTTTCTTTATAAATGGCCCTAGATTTCCTAATAGAATTCCTTTGGGGAAACTCTTTAAGACACAGAGTGTACTTGAGAAGATTTAGTGTCTGAATGTACAGTACATCTACCTACCTGGACAAGGCAGCTTTAGTTCCTCAGAGCCCATGGCAGGTCTTGGGAGACAGTGCAAGACAGTACAGACAGCTCAGTGCTCCATGTTGGAAAGGAGGGAGCAGCAGGTATGTACTGGAGCCCTCAGCTTCAGGGGGCAAACGTCTCAGGGCAGGAACAGACAAGAGAGCTAGGACAGAGCCTGGGTGGGAGTGGGAGAATGCAACAGTTTAGATGACCATATGTAGGAGTGTTTCAGCAGGGAAACAAACCACCCACCTGTCAGAGGTTTAGGATATTAATTTGGGGCTGGGATTTTAAGCTGGTTCCTACAATAAGAAGCAAGTTGCTAAAGCCTAGGTACTGTGAATCAGACCCAGATATCAGATACAAAGCGGAAGGCAGTGCTGAGAACTGGAGCCCTGGGTCAACTGACACCAGATCACTGGGACAGGAACTTCTCCTGGCTTTGGTTGGGATGACTTCCAGATCCTGCAAGGCTGGGACAGACAGTTATGAGGAGAAGTCAAATAGAAGTTGGCCCTGCTCTAAACCCTGGACTAAGTTGTAGAGCTAAATGAGTTTTTGTGGACTGAAAATTGAATGTAATCATGAGTGCAGTGAAAGAGGCCCAAAGAGGGAGTAAGGAGTGGAGATGCTAGCTTCAGAGTATCTGCAGCAATGAGCCTATTCCTCCAGGGGATAGTTTTCAGTACTGATCAAAACTCTTTACGAGGATCCTTGACAAACTACAGCACATCAAGAGAAGAAGCTTTGAAAATAGGATTAAAATGCAACTGCACATTAGAAACAGACGAAAAAAAGAAACAAAAGCCATTTAGGTTAAAAACAAGAAGACAGGCACAAGGGGCAGGAAGATCCACCTTAAAATAGAGGAGACAATAGATGTTAGACACCAGAAGGAAGAGCCAGGACCAATAAGCAAAAGATGTCACTTTAAAGGATAGATGGATCTAACAGTCTAGTGGGAAAATAGAACAGGAGTTCTTGTGATGGTGATGAGTTCTTGGTCCATAGAAACATACAAGCACAAATCCTGGGACACTGTAGAATAATGTATGCATTCAACAAAGAGTAGGTTGGGATGAACTCTAAAGATCCTTACATTCAGAGATGCTCAGTCTGCCAAAGCAGTTGGAAGCTGAGGACAATCTGCACAGAAGAGTCTTAAGGAAAAGCAATTCATAGCAAGTAGAGAGTGCAGAGACCTAGGTGTGGCCAGTCTGGCAGCGCTGTGACCATCTCTGGTTATGTTCCCACTACTCCTCTTTTCCTAGGAACTGGGCCCTCCACTCACTAGCAGCATAGTTGTAGAATCAGCTCCCACATGTCATGGGATCTTGACTCCAGCCACAGATGCCTGGCCACAAGTAGGTGGCCATAGTGCCAACCCCCAGGGATTGTGTGGCCTCATCCAGGGGTAGGCACTTGCCTCAGCTTGTACAGTGAGTCTTTCCACAGCATTTTTGGACCTGAGAGTCCTTCCAATGGAAGCCAACATATTTTCTCCTTGAAGCACACCAGAGACAATGAAGAAGAGGGAGAAAGAGCCCTACAGAGGGGCACAGGAACAGAGATGAGAGATGGAATGAGCCCTGATCACACATGAGTTCCATATTCCACTAGTTCCCAGCATAACCTGGTTCCTGTCCTAGACTCCATGAGACCCCCTGGTGTCTTCATAATAAAGTACCCTTTTGGTTTAAGCTGATAATGTGGGGGTTTTATTACTTGCTACCAAGAAATCTTAACCAGTACAAAACATTCTTACAGTAGTATATGTGGACTGAGTTGGAATGGTGCGTATGTAAGGGGGTGCTGGCTTCAAGAAAGGATTGAAATGGTGAACTGTGCCACTTCCTATATGAATTCCCACTTAAGCTCCAAGACTGTTGCCTAGTAATATTCTCAAGTGCCAATGTACTCTAAGGCTGGTAAATTGGTCATGAAACAGATGCTATGCAGAATGTGACTTAATTTCATTAGCAATTTTTCATTTGCCAAAATGTGTTTTTGCCAGAAGTGCCAGCACATCAGGGTTATATGTTTGTTAAAACTGAACAAGATCCCAGAGAGCCCTGGAGAGCACCACAGGTGACCTAGCAGGTTGGCTCCGGATTTCCCACAGTGAGCCCCATAGGAATGCATATCTCCAGGAGCCTCTGCAACTGAAGAATGACTCAGCCCAGAAGGCTCAACAAGAACCTTCTTAAATCCACACCTTTCCAGACTTCCTGCTGCTCATGCCCATACCCTACCCCAAAGGAAAAGCAGCCTCCTCTGCAGTGGGTAGTCAGCACACAGTAAGAAAACTGCTTTTCCTTCCCCTCTTGGCTGAGTTCTATGGTATTTAAACAACCACTCCCTCCCCTCACACAGATCCCTTGAGTTTTAGTTGTCTTCTTAATAGCAATCTTTCCTTTGAAGCAAATGTTCTTCTTTGTTAGAATCTAATAATAATGGCTTTGAATTTTCCAGGAAAATAGGAAGGAGAACTAGGGAGGGGAGGGGGAAAGGAAGGGAGGGAAAAGAAAAAAAAATAGAAAGAAAAAATGGAAACAAAGCCTTTGTAAACAGGGAGGGGAAGAGGGGTTGAAGGGAGGGCAGGGGAAGGGACTAAAAGAAGAAGCCAGATAGATCATGTACAGGTACAGATTCCATATGATGAATGTGATCATTGTATCTATCTAAACTGTACCAATAAATTTTAATTTTTTAAAAGAAATAACTGAAGCCAGGGAATGATTCATTCCCTTTGTCAATCTCTCTCTGCCTGTCTCTCTGTCTCTGTCTCTCTCTCTCCCTGGCACCTCTCTTCCTCTCAGGAGAAGCTTCATGTCCCCCTTTCTCTCAGTGTAGTTCAGACTCCACATGGCACAAATATATCAGCTGTGAACTCTCAAGTTTTACATTTTCTGACTCCACCACCAGTCAGAAAGACTGATCCTCTTTCTTAGTTTAAGTTCGGCCAGCTGTGAAAAAACTCTTGTTGGCCTGACTTGGGGCAGACACCTACCCCTTGTTAACCTACCATGGCTAGGGTCTTAGAGTTGCCCAGCAGGGGTCTGGGCTGCAAGCCTGTTCCCAGGCCAGGAGCACAAGGACATAGCAGCTCCTGCTGCAACTGCCAAGTTGGAAGTGGAAAAGGAGCAGTTCTTAAAATATCTGGGGGAACTAGCAGAAGGGTAGGGGGACCTAGGATGGGCAGACAAGACAGACATCCACTCTACCTCCACAGCACCAGTGCTTTGCAATGGGATCGTGTGTTTATCCACTGTCTCCCCAAATGAGCTGGGCCCTGGGGGATAGAGTGCAGGTTTCTCCCCATTACAGACACACCCCAGCCAACCATGTATCATGCAACCATCTCTCGCCCCTGGCCCAGGCATGCCCCTCTCAATTCTGTAACCATGGATGACATTCCTAATTTCTATGTGACCATATGCAGAGCATTGCCAGCCAGGGAACCTCACCCAAGCCTTGGAGCCCAGAGCTTTAATTGAGGCTCCATCATGTAGTCATTTTGGATGCCCACGTGGTTGAGCTCAGTCTCCAGCACCTCCAGAGGTCAAGTGATACTACATTACCCAAAGTGCCCACCCTAAGACACATTGTAAGACTGCTGGTTGATACCCAAAGGCCCCAGGGAATTATTCTGTTGGGAATGGTGACCTAAGGGCTTAAACATCACCTCCCTTTGAGGAAGGTTGAGTCTTTATTACACAGTCATAAATTCCTTGAATTCTTAAATCTACCGGTAAATATTGCCTCAATAAACCCTGCAGGCAGCAGTTGTGTCTAATCTCACCTATTGATCATACAATCTATTTTAGGATAGGTTCCCTAGCAATTATTCCACAAGTAATTGTACCACATCAGCCTGACACACTTCAACACAGACTGAAAAGTGAATGTCCCTTATGCACATGAATAGCAAGAACCAGAGAGAGGTTGGGTGGAAAGGAACCTCCAAGGGAAAATGTTTGGGGAAGAAAGCCAATGGTGCATTTTGAATATGTAGGCAATTTTAAAACAAATTAATTTTAATTGCATTTCCTTTTTTAGTAAGTTCATGTTCACATACTCAAGTTCAAAAAGTACAATGTATATGTAATCAGAAGTCTCTCTCCCAGATGGGCAATTCCAAATAGAATTGGAAAACAAACGCAAGCTCAATTACTATTTCTACGCCCGCCCCCCAACACACACAGATATTCTGCTCTCAAGAGTGATTTAAGGGTATGTTAATGTTTTGTTTTTAGCAAATGAGCTGCATATAAAAACAGCCATCTAGGGCCAAGGATTTAGCCCAGTGGTTCTGCCACCTGCCTTGCAAGCGCAAGGTCCAGAGTTCGATCCCCGGTACAAAAAAAAATTAAAAAATAAAAACAGCCATCTATACTTTGACTGTGTGTCCTGCTGTCCGCCAAACAAGAATGAGATAGAATTCATTAGAATTACTTCCTTTTATTATAACACAGTCACCTTGCTCTGAGATTTCTCCTGCATGTTTTGACTGATGTGGGGCATCTTCCTTGAATGATCAAAAATTATCTGTCCTTGGAGCAAAGATCTAAATCTGCAGGAGAGATCAAATTTCTTGGTAATAGGTGAAGAGAACTTCAGTGCCTCTACCCAACTGAATTTTATTTTCATTTTCAAAATAATGTGTTTTCTATCACATTATTTGCTTTGCCAACTAGAGGCCCTTGTACCAATACAGCCTGTCAGCTATTTCCTGGCAAACAAAACAACCATGTTCTAGGTCTGCTTATCTCCAGGAAGCCTAGTGAAGGGCGGTCAGTCAGGAGAATGAGGCCAACCTGAAGCATGCAGGTTAATAGGGACCAGCTCTTCACAAGCAACAAACAAAGTCCTGCTGGTGGAAGGCAGGGAGGAAATCACGTCTGCAATTACCTGTTTGTCCAGAAAGCACGTCAAGTGTGTCCATGGAGTGCTTTGTTTAGAGGGCTCTCCCTGCACGCCCCTGCTCTCCTTAACATCCATCATCACACTTGGCAGCCAGCCACTGTGCATCGTTCTCATGCCTCTTCTCACTACCTGTGCCAGCAGAACAGAAGGTACACAAAACAAAGCCTCAAGGGTCAAGTAACCTAGCATCGCCTCCCTCTTTCACAGCTGTTCTTCTAAAATCCTCTGAGACATCTTTTCAAAGAGTTGTCTGGGACTCTGTCCTCCCTAACCAGCACACTAACACCACATCTTGTCCATCCTTATAGTCTGAAGAGGGACATGGGAGCCCTACCTGGATCTGCCTCCTGGCTCTGTGACTTAGTTTATAGCGGTCCACTAGAGCTGCCATCACAAAGTGTCCCCAGTGGGGTGGCCTGAACATCAGACATTTGTTTATTGTCTCACTTTTGGAGGCTGAAAGTCTGAGTCAAGGTGTTGGTGGGCTTGGCTCCCTCTGAGGGCTGATAATCTCTTCTGGGCCTCTCTCCTAATTCCTGACAGTTACTGACACCTTCTGGTATTCCTTGGCTTGTAAGTGTACTGATCTCTATTTTCTTCTTTGTATGGTGTTCTCCCTATATGTGTTATCTGTCTCCGTGCCAGTTTTTCCCCATGTATAAGGACACAGTCATGTTGGAATGGGACCCACCCAGCTGCAGTATGACTTCGCCTTCACTAATTCCATCTGCAGTGATCCTATCTCTAATGTAGTCAAATTCTGAAGTAGTAGGGGTTAGGACTTCAACATTTAAACTTTGAGGAGATACAGTTCAACTCATAACACCATTTGAGTGACGTGAAGAGCTTTTCAACCTCAGATCTTCAGCTTGCTTAAAACCAGGAGATTGTGCCTGTTTATAGGCACCTGTGAGTTTGATAGCTTTGCACAGTACCTGGTGCACAAAGGTCATTTAATATCTCTTCTAATAATTGCAGGACTCCTAGATTCTTACCCTATTGTTGCTAGATCGGTTTGGCCTTTAAAGGTCTTATTTACTGAGTTCTACTTCTGTTAGAGAAAAGACCCTGCTGCTCTAAAATAAATGCACAAAACAAACTACTGATCTAAGAAAAGCAGCACTTGGCAATACAGAGTCCTAAAGGAGATAAGAAGAGCAAGGTCTAATCTCAACCTGGTTAGGTCCTAACCAGCAGGTGACCTTCAACAGCAGGGCTATCATTCGGAAATTGGATAATTCTACCAGCCCTCTCTGCTGTAGGGAAGAGCAAGCAAAAGAACTTATGTAAAAGGCCGCTATGAAATGTGAAAAAGAATACAATGTGCTGTCTTGCCGGCTGTGTGATCAGAAATATTAAAGGGATTCAGGCCACATCCACACCAGTTCTCTCCTATTTGTCAGCTCCATGTTGTATTGATCCCAGCAATCACAATCTCCATTGTTTTGTACTGGTTTATAGGGTAAGAGAATGATATAATGTATATATCATTCATTAGACCTCACATCGCCACAAAATCAATATGAATGTATCAGGAAAGATCTAGTTTTCAGAGTCTTTACCACACCATAAACTAAACAACATTTTGGAGTTTGATAACCCTAAGGATTGGGAGAAGAGAGGACAGAAGACTGAGAAGAAAGGAGGGAACAGGATCAAAGGAAGTCAGGATCCCAAACTTGAAGCTTTGGGACTCTGTGGCTCAGCAGTGAGTGCCCGGGCTTAGAGACTGCTAGTGTTATGACCCCTACTGATCCACACCTCCTGATTCAGGCCTTCAGAATCCACCCAACTCCAACAGACTTCTCTCTACCCATTTCATCTGGATTCAAAACACATGCTTTCTTAATTACATTCATACCAGTTCCAGCTGGCTCTGGCTTCAAGTTGTTCTCCCACATAGGATTTTGCCATTTTCTCAGCTCAGACTTTGCACTGGACTATGGGCATTCCTTCCTGACCCATCCTTCCTCACTCATTCTCCTCTCTTTTAGTCCCTCTACCCAGGTCTGCATCAGCACTGTGCCTCAATATTCCTGTTGGATACCAACATTCCAGAAAGATGCTTTCTTGAGTAATGGGATGATCAAGATCGGATTCACAGCCAGGACTCCATGAGAATGAAGGGATTTGAGGTAAACCAGGCAGACAGCTGAGAGATAGACCCTACATAAGGACAGGGACATTGGAGATGATGGTAGGACATTCAAGGATTTGAAAAACATTAGCAATACCAGAGAAGCAGTAGGCAGGCCACACTTCCCTCAGGACTCAGGAGAATCAAGTCAAGGACCTCAGAAAGAGGTGGAGCCATAGCCTCAATGCAATATTGTGTGCCTTGTTGTCAAATAAAAAAATGATGCTGAAAGCTAAAATTAAGAAATCTTTGACCATCATACAAATATTTAGCTCATCAGAGGAACTTTTCTAGAACCCTTTCTTGGGGAAAGGTCAAGACCGTGGAGAGAGGTGATAGATACTTGTTCCTCCTTGAAAATGAAGACAGGGCAAAGGTAAGAATAAGGCAGGTTGTGGATACCACTCTCCACTTTGGTCCTTGCATTCCTCATGGTTCAGCCATTCCACATGCAGGCGTTGGAAGCAGGTTCATGGGCCCAAGTGAATGTTCCACCTTGCTCAGAATAGGGCCTTTCTGTATCCCTGGGGCTCAGCCATTTCCCTCATTATCTGTCTTCCTCCAGCTCTCTGATTAGATTTTTAGAAAAGGCCACTTATAGAAAATGTCAGCCATAAGAACTGTGCAAAAGAAAGTTCATAATCCCTGTGACATGACAGGCAGGACAAGCAGAAGGAAATGTCAGCACCACCTCCAAGGAACACCCATCCAATTAAAAACACTAAAGAATGTCGGCTTATCCCTTGTACATGATCCTTCACTTGCCATGCAACACTTCCAAGCTGAGTTGCTTTGGCTTTCATTGTTGAACTTCCCATAAAGTCTGCCTCTCTGTGACCCTCCAGTAAAGCCATGCCATAGGTCTGCTAGTGCCACTCTCTGGTTTAAAGGACAACTCACACTGTAGACTGTGTCAGAATTTTGCATCCCATATGGCAGAGGCTGTAGGACCAAATAAGAAAGATGCTCTCCTGCAGGGCCAGCTACACCCTGCCCCTTAGTCCAACCAAGCTGAAGAATAAGGATTGGCCCACATGTGCGGAGGAAGAGCAAAGTGCTTTCCTTCTGGCTTCTTTGACCTGACAGTGGAACCCAACTGAGAGTAGGGAAGAAATTCGCATCTGAGCAGCTGTCTCTAGCGTTTATTTTGAAACTCACTGCAAAAATAATAGACTTCAAAGATGGAAGTGAGTTCAGGTCCAATGCCCAGCCCAGCTGGGTCACCCTGCAGGGTGAAAGTAAAGGTGTTCTGGCTGGGAAATTTTCCATTTTAATGTCTTTAATGATGGCTATGTTGTAATGGCAGATTCATTGTTTTTTTTAAAGAAAAGGGTTTCTTTTATACACCTTTTTAAAAGTGGGAAATAATGTCTCAAAAAGCATCCAGAAATGCCTTTCTAGAAACCTAAATTTTCAAGAATTGTTATGGATTGAATCGTGTCCTGCTCAAATTCATATTTTGAAGAACTTACTATCAATACCTCAGAATGTTACTTTCCCCCGGGACATGGTGTTTTAGATGTCATTAGGTAAGATACCAAACATGACTGATATTCTATTTTTTGGTCCTAGGGATCAAACCTGGGACCTTGTGCTTGCGAGGCAGGCGGTGGAACCACTGAGCTAAATCCCCAGCCCCATGACTGATATTCTTATAAAAGGGGAAAATTGGGAAACAGAAAAGCACTCTGAGGATGTCATATGGAGATGAAGGCAGAGATCAGAAGGATGCATCTGTGAGCCAAGGAACACCACAGATTACCAACAATCTTCCTTCAGAAGCCAGGAGAGAGACGTGGAGCAAATTCTTCCTCACAGCCCTCAGAAGAAATCTCCTGGCCTTGATTCTGAACTTCTAGCTTTCAGAACTATGAGACAGTAAATTGCTGCTCAAGGCAACCGGTGGTCAATGCTTTGTTACCACAGCTCCAACACCTCATTCAAAAGACATGGCTATATACATAGAAGATAAAGGACCCGTTAAGTGAAATTGTCCATTGCTATATTGTGAATTGGATAGACTCTGGGGTTGGAGGAGGTTGTAGAGCATGAGGTTTCAGGTGAGACATTTCACTTTCCAGTGCTGGAGAAATAAGATACACATTCAGAAATGAAGCTGTTGGGGTTTCAAACAAATTGCAACCCTCATTCCCTTTTTAAAAAGTAGCATCATTAATACAATCTCAGAGTTCACAGTCTTGGTTGTTAGTTCATCCCTAACATGGAATAAATCTCCTGGCACAGCCTGCAAGTTGAGGGATAGTCCCTGGGCCTGCCACACAGGAGGATCCTGGTCCTTCCTGCCCTCCTTAGAGAGGCTTGCAGAGGAGGGAAAGTTTACATGCGCACAATATGTCCACTGGCAGGACAAGCCTCAGAGTCTGGTCACCCACAATCACTGACACTGATTCCCTTTCCAGGAAATGCTGATCCACAGATGAGCAGGGAGTGCCCTTCAGGGGAAGGTAGAGAGGGCTGAATCCTACAGCCAAGGGCAAATGTCAGGGGAGAACAAAGCCAAGTGAGGTGGTGCTGCCCAATGGGCCTCAGGCTCTGTTTCCTCCTTATAAAGCTTCCTTTAGCACCTTGGTCCTCAGGCCTGCAACCTGCTACCCAGAACTGATATCTGGTCTTAAAGGATGCTGGGAAAGGGCAAAAGCCAGGGAATCCATTGGCTTTGGTTCAAACACTTCTTTGTTAAGTACTAGCTGTATGGCCTTGGGAAGTTACTTAAGCTCTCTAAGTCTCACTTTCCTCAACTCTATGATGGAAATAAGAATATGATTTTGGATTGAATCAAGTGAATACATCTCAAGGGATCAGTACATCATCAGGTACACATTTAATTCATTCATAAACTCACCTGAAAAAGTATTGCTTCCTCTTGTCTTCACACACACACACACACACACACGGAGTTCTCTTATTTGTGGAACATACCCTAGTAACTACTGTTGATTAGATACAGGTTAGACTCACTTTTGGTGAGGTGAAAGGAAGTCAAGTTTCTCCAGGTGCAGGTCCCCAATGCTTTATGGTTAGAGAATGAGGCAGAGAGCATATGCAGAGGG
This sequence comes from Heterocephalus glaber, assembly GCF_000247695.1. The sequence continues at coordinate 4,544,127 of NW_004624792.1, read as the reverse complement.
CACATTTTTAGACTTTAACAAAGCATGGCACAGAGGTGACATGAGTAAGGTTGGAGATGCAGCGTAGTGGTTAGAGGTCTTGCCTAGCATGTACAAAGCCCTGGGGTCCATCCCCAGTGCCACAAAGAATAAATTTTAAAAAGAAGTAATATAAATAAGCTGGACGACCAGAGGGATAATCCTGGGAACTGCTCACCTTCAGGGCCAGATTGCACCTCTTTTGGGAGGAGCAGAGAGGCCAAGAGCAGAGGAAGCTGGCATTCCGGCCTTTTCAGGTGGGAGCTCATCTCTGCTCAGGAGGCCAGCATCAGGCAGACTCCATCTGGACCACAGAGAGTAAACGAGTCTGCCTCGCTGCTGAGTCAGAGAATACTAAGACTTTGGACCCAAGCATATATTATGGACATGGATTTTGGCTATACTTTATTAAAGAACCTTTTTTAGACATCAACTTTAATTTTCTTAGATTTATACTATTATTGAAGAGTCTTTTTCTTTTTAACCGGACCCTGAGGATTAAGCAAGCACTCCACCACTGAGCTACATACCCAGCCCTTTTTTTAAAAAAATTTTAAGGCAGGGACACACTAAATTGCCCAGGCTGGCTTTAAATTTGTGATCCTCCTCCCTCAGCTTCCCAAGTAGCTGAGATTACAGGCATGTGCCATCGCAACTGGTGAACTGTTTTCTTCTTGTCCATGTAAACTTACAGGCATGTTTTTCTAAAGATCAAAGAAAAACGTTTGAATTATTTGTTTTTTATTTTCAACATCAACAATTAAAATATGGATATAGTAGGACATGAAGTAATAAAATGACTCTGGAATCCAAAGTAAACAGACATTTAAATTTGTTTAGGGAGAAAAATATGTCCATGAAAAAATCCTGAAATTATACCTGTGTGTTTATAGTCATCTTTCTCCCTTTTGGGTCGTAGAATTGTAAGTAATTTTATTTTATTTTTTTAGTTCTTTTCTTTTCCTTTCACTTCCATTACACCACCCAAGTTTCCTGAATTAAGTATGTTTCTTTTGTATAATAGATAATGTGAAATAGGAAGAAAAGGGGCAAAGGGGAAGGGGAAGTGGGAGGGGTAGGGGAAAGGATAGAAGGGAATGGAATTAATATGAGAAAATGAAAAAATGGAAACAAAGTCTTTGTAAATAGGGAGGGATGGAGAGGTTGAAGGGAGGGCAGGGGAAGTGGGAAAAAAAAGAACCAAGAGAGATCATGTGCAAATTTCCAATGATGAATGTCATTTTGTATACCTAAAATGTACCAACAGAATAAAAAATTTTTTAGAAGTATGTTTCTTTTATAATTAGAAAAAAAAAACCACTTTTAACAGATACTTGGCATAGGTCCTCTAGGACAGAGACAACTAGATTCGCATTCTCCTAACTTCTATTAATTAAAATAAGGAACACTCTAGTGTTTATGTGAATGCCAAATTATATTGAGAATCTTGCATGTAGTTGGAGGATGAAGAGGGAAAAAAAAGAAGAGTTTAAGGAGGCCAAGGCTAGGAGAAAGTTATAATGTTTAGAATTATGTAGTTCTTTATACCAAATAAACTTGGCAATAGTGCTCTCAAGAACAAAGGAGTTTTTTCTTTCTGTGATTGGTTGCCAGATGTCTCTCTTCTCTATAGCATTGTTGTATGGAAGTCAGGGATAAGTCTCTGCCATGTGGAGGTTCCAGGCTGCAGAAAAACAAAAGAACACAAGAAGCTGACACTCTAGCTGTCCTTCTGGCTGGGTGGTGGCTGCCATCCCTTCTCATCATCTATTGGTAGGATTTGGTCACATGCTCATCCTTGCAAGAGAGGCTGGGAAATGATGCCTGGCTAGGCAACCGTGTGCAAATCTCCTATTACTAAGGAAGAAAAAGAATGTTAAAAATAGGTACCAAACAACTTTGTCAAATAGACACAACTAATAGCTGTATTTTACAGTTGAGAGAGGAGAGAGAGTCTCTGTCACAAAGGGGAGAAAAAGAGAGAAGGTGAATAGGGGAATTGGAGAGAGAGAATGAGAAATGAGAATAGAGATCCAAGAACTACAGGTGGAAGAGAAGGTGACATTTGCTGAGACCCCTGCAGTTAGATTCCAATGGGATTCCAGCAACGCACTGTGTCCTGTCCCTGAGTCATTACCCAGGTTCGGGAAGCGGGTATATGTGACTAAGCGGGAAAGGCAGGCCTGTCCTATCTCCTACTAGCTCCAGGCTCATTCATGACTCCTGTTTGTGAAATTGTTCTTCAAATTTTTTAACGTTTTTTGTTTTTTGTTTTTTGTCCCTTCTTATTGGCTCACTTTGGTTAAACAACTTGCCCAGACACCTTGATTAGAAACTGCAGTTGGACAGAGGTGACTGAAAGTGGAAAATCAAGCGCACTTGTATCTGAAAAATACAGCTTGAGAAATACAGCATACTTCCTCTCCTTTATATGGCAGTTTAACTTCTTTGAAAGGTCCTTACAGATTTTGTCTCAATTCCTTCTTATAACAAAACTGCAAGGCAAGAGCCACTGTTAGTACTAAGAAGTGTTGTGAGCATAGCCCGAGGGTCACACTGCCATTTACTCGTTGTGATCTTGTGGACTCCACCTCTCTAAGCTTCTTTTCTCTCAACTAAAATATGGCTATTAGTTGTGTCTACTTGACAAGGTTGTTGGGTACCTATTTCTAAGAGTTACTGGGAGGATTAAATGAGATGAGCCTGTCTAGTACATGGTAAACATGTGCAGTGGGGAAACTTAAGGCTGTCTCAAGTGATTTACTTAAAGATTCAAAATCTAATCTTCTGACTTCCAAGTCTACTTTACCCCAAGGGATAGACTTGGTGAACTCAAACAAGACAAGCAACTGTCTCACTGGGTGAAATGAAAGCTAAAGATTATGAAACAGCATAAATTAGATGGATAAGAGAAAAGAAATTCAAAGAGCGGAGATATTTGCAACACCAAAGAGAGCCCAGAAGGACTAGTGATGGACAGAAGGGGCATCGTGGCTGTCTGAGGTACTAAGGTCTTGATGTCATTACCCAGAAAGGCAGGAGGTGGTCACATGGACCTCCAGCAGCTGAGCTGCAGAAATATGGAAGAAATCAGATCCTCAGGAGGATGCCAGAGAACTTCCTCACCCTGGGAAGAGCTGCTGCTCAGCCTCCACATCAGCTTCTGCCCCTCAGCCCCTGTGACACTCCCTGGAAGGGCTTGGGCACCTTCCCAGTGGCTACCCTCACTGTCAGACGAGCCCGGCCAGTTGTGTGAGGAAAGCACACGCCACACATCACAGTGTGTTCCCCTTTCTTGTGTTTTATTGTAATCCCTCTTGGAACAGAAGACCGACAACCTTTCAATAATCTGAAATTCTAATAAAAAGAAACTCTCTCTGAAAAGTACATAGTGTTTGGGAAAGCTTTGGTATTTAGCAGAACTTCTGTGTGCTTTGGAGGCACCAAAGAGAGTAATATTACTGAATAAAAGGTCACTACCACAAGAGTTGTTTTTAGCCAAATACATTTGAAGCAGCAGAGTGGGAGCCTCTAGTTAGATGTTAAGTTGCTGCTAATACCCCAGGGTAGGCATGACTATCACTTCTCACACCCAGGCAGGTCTAAACAGAAGTCTTCTTGTGCTTGCTTGTGAATTTTTCTTCTCTGTTTTTATTCCTTTTCTATATTCTCACTCTCATTTCCTCTGTACTTCAATCATTGCTTGGCTTTTCAACCATGCACACTTCCCCTCAAGTGCTACTTTGCTGATTCTCACGCTTGAGCAAGCACCAGATTACTCGGGGGAACACAGATAGCTGGGCCCCAGGCCCAGAATTCCCCATGCCAGAGGTCAGAGTGGGGTGGGGTGGGGGCTGAGGGCTGGGAGAGTGGGATGGAGAAGTGGCATTTCTGATGACTCCACAAGTGATGAGCTGCTGGTGGTCTGGGGTCCATACCGAAGAGAATGACTTGCTCCAGTAACTCTCTCTGAGCTTTGTCCTAGTGGATGCCACCAAATCACTCTATTCTCATCTTCCTGTGGTTCCAAAGACACCTTTGCTATCAACATTACAGCACTCCATTCAGGACCCTAAGATACACCAGAAGTCAACCTAAGCTTCAGAGCCTGGTAGCACACACCTGTAAGCCCAGTGTTTGGGAGGCAGAGGCAGGAGGATTTCCATGAGTTTGAGGCCAGCCTGGACTACACAGCAAGACCCTGTAGCAAAAATAAATAAATGAATGAATGAATAAATAAATAAACAAACAAATATCAACTTGAGAGCCCAGCAATGCCAATGGTCAAGAAGTCCTGAGCATCTAGCCCCAAAGCCATCCCAGAGGGCACTCTGACCTTTGGTCCTTTCAAAAGTGGGTGCAGGTTTCATGTGTGTTCCCTAGGTTTGTGAGATTGCTGTGCTGGCTCCCAGATTGGATTTGATCAGAAGTCCTGGGACTGAGCAGTTCTTCTGTTAGTCCTCTGACCCAGGAATACCAGAGACTTTTGAAGGGATCTCCCCCTCCAACAAGCCAGGCTTGTCCCTTAGTCCAGGAGGGTACAGCAGGACATTTGATGTATGCACTGGACATTAAAGATCCAGGGACATCAAGGTCAAGTCTGAAAAATAAATGGAAAAATAAAACCTAAGGTTTCATTTTAAGTTCTACAGAAGGCAGACAGTGTAAGTCACTAAAGAGACAAGTTACATTCTGTTGAAAATAAGGTATATTAGACATGATAGGATTAAGTGCAAATCTTTTTCAGGTTTCAGACATTCTAAATTTCCTAGTATGCTTGTCATTTAAAAGGACACAATCAATATTTTTTGGCTCTTCTACTCACAGGTTAGTACATTTTCCTGGGAAGCTTCTGGTGCTTTTCTGGAAGGCCTTAGGAGTCCGCTGCTGGTTCCTTGGGTGTTGCCCTCTTGCGGTTGTCTGAGAACATGCTGCTAAATCTGGATTGGTTCATCTGTATAAATCAACAGGCGCAGAGCCCAGCACTTGATTTCTCCCTAGAGAGGAAGGACTGTGTTTGCCATCACACAGCTTCCTACAACCCGGAAACAGCAATTGCTGGTGCTTCATCTATGTTTTAGATGCAGAAGAGGCGAGAGAAATCACGAGGCAAGTAACAGATTTTTCTAGACTTTGTCAAGAGAAAATTTGGAAAGAAAGAAAAGAGTTTATGTACATAAGCATGTGTGTATGTTGCATGCATATGAGGACCTGAGTGGACAGAAATGGAGAGAGACAGGAAGAGCTGCTTGTTCTGCTCCACTGACCCACCTACGTGGCCTAGTGGAAGGAACAGGTGTGTGAACTTGCCCAGGGCCTCAGTTGCCTCCATGTAAAATGATGCCATCGAATAACCTGTAAAAGCCTCTCCCTTTCCAGACTCTGATTCTACTTAAAACAAAATAGGAGAGAAAACCCTCTCTGCTTCCTCATGCCACATGCCCAAGCTGACAGTCCTTGCTACCCTTTTGCCCACTCTCTGGCTTCTCTTTCTCTTTCTCATTCTCAAATGGAGCACTCCTTTGCTCTAGCTTTGGCTCATTGATGGGCTGCCTTCCTTTTGGACCCACTGGGATTTTCAATATTATGTAGTGGAAGTTTCAGTTTTCTTTTTGAGTCTGTCATGGGTATTTCAATTGCCTAGTCTCTGGCTTTTGGTTCTTTTTATGATCCCCTAAAACTTTCCCATACGTCTTAGCTGGTCTTGCATTATCATGAAATATAGCCCTGCTCAAAAGCTGTTCATGTTGCTCTTTACCACAGAACTCCTCTTTTAGGTAGGACATAAACTAAGGTCATTCATTGTGGAAATTTGCATATTGGGTTAGAGCAGTGATTCTCAAAGTGTGATCTAGGTACCCCTCGAAGGTCCCCGATAGCATTTTAGGGGATCTACAAGGTCAAAAGTATTTTTATAATAAAACAAGGATATAGTTTTATAATAAAACACATGTTGAGTCTAGATTACAAAAGTTTCTACACAATAACCTGGAAGAGCAAAAGAGCCAAAACCTGAACTTCACAGCCCCACTTAGAGGTAGCTCTGCAAGCCAGAGAAATCCTTGCAATGGGCAGAACTTTGAATTTTTCTTAGGAGAATAGTGAGATAGAGCTTTTCATTATGGCCTGGGCAGCAAATAATGATTCGGCTAGATGATTAGAGGCCTTGGAGGAGTCAGAATGGAGGAATTATTGGAAAGGCCTGGGGGGAAGTTGTGTGTCAATAATTGCAGCGGTGTGACTGTCACCAAAGAGCACTATGGCATATGAGTCTCTTGATCAGGTGAGCAAGAGGACTCATTCTTTGGCTATCAGCCAGCTCCCTACACAGCCAGCACCTGGCCTTGCTGACCCTGCTGAGCACCTGCTAAGCAGCTGGAGAAAGAGGTGGCAACAAGGCAAGCAGTGAGCCCTGGCCACATCACTTGCTCTGGAACTTTCTGCCCATGGCAGCTCCCTCATCAGAGTGGCTCCCTTCCCATTTGCTGAAGTCATTTGTTTTAACATCCTGTACCCCAGGTGCTTTTTCGGGACATCCAGGCCCTTGATGTTAATATCAGCATTTCGTAAAATGTGCCCATCAGAATGTCTTGCTTATGCTTGTTAATAGATAGAAATCAGGAAACGGCTTTCTGTCAAAATCCCCAAGTAATTCTTAGCTTCATTCGATTTTGTGACAACCCAGACTTTAAAAGAAAGGACCTGAGCTCTCCCTCTCTGTTTCATGCGCTCTCACCTCTCCCTGTCCCCTAACTGTAGTCTATTCTCTTAGTTCAGGTTTCTAGTCTCCCGACTTCCTCTTCCCTAGTGATTGACCCTTGCAGCCACCTCTCCCTAGTGTCAGGAGCCCCTTTCCTGCAAGGCGTAGCTTTAGATCTCATCGAGCTCTCCCAAAGAGCAGGTGCTGGTTGAGCACAGCCTCAGGGTCTGCCTGCAGAAGTCATCAGGACGGAAAAGGCCAGCAGCTGCCCTTCTCACTAAGGAGGGCATGATACCCACAGAGATCCTGAAAGGGGACACAACTTTAAGACAGGTAGCAGGGAAGGCACATTCGGGAGAGGTAGCTCCCTCTGCAAGTCCATTTTCTGAGTGCAGAGAGCCTCCTCCTGCCCCTTCATCCCCACCTCTTCCTGGGCTCCTTGGAGTCACTCAGGGAGACCCTGCTGCTGGCTTCCCCGCCTCTCTGACCCCTCTGTCACCCCTATCCCACCTGTCCCTTGATGAAGTCTTGCTTAGATTTGCTGAATCCTTGGTGAAGTTTTGTTTATATTTGCTCAACCTGTTTATCTTTTTCACTATAGACATGACAACCAGCTTATTTGCTTAGTACCAAATACCAACTGGCAAATAAATTTTCTGCAGCTGGGAGTGGTTTCACCAACCAAATTTCAGACCGTGATACAATACATCATTTTGAATTTTTAAATTCGAGTGAACCACTTCATAGTGTTTCTCCAGCGCTTCCCACATAAGCACACTGAATGGTAGAGTATCTAGACCCTTAACAGGCTCCTGCTGTCCCTCACAGGAGACCACAGGCAAGATTTCCCCTCCAGCCTAGAGAGAATAGGGGCGATCTATGTAGAATGAAAGAAAATCCTGGGCCAGGGATTTAGCTCAGTGGCACCACGCCTGCCTGGCAAGCACAAGGTCTTAAGTTCGATCTCCAGTAATGAAAAAAATGAAATTTTAAAAAAAGTCCCCAGTATCTATCTAGAATGAAAGAAAATCCTTAGTGTGTCTTAGGTGCTGGTGGTCATGGCCGACACTTTCTCGCTATGTAACCTGAAGCATGTTTGTCTTGGATTCACTCTCTGTAATAAAATGAGACCTTCCTAAGAGAGGGTTTCCACATGCCTAGGAAGGCTTTATAAGGCCATAAGCCTCGTTTGGTGTCAGGGGAGGACATTAGCAGTTTGTTGGTAATGCCATTCTCAGTGTGGATCTGGAACCCGCAGTGAGGCATTCTCCTCAGGGGTCCTCCATGGCCTCTGCTCCACACCCCTGAAGCCCCCAAACATATTTGCAGCATCTGAAGCAAGTGTCCCTCCTGAGAGCTGTTAGGAGACCGAGTGACCCTAAGAGAAGGCCTCACGTTTGGAGGAGCTGTAGGGCCTCTGGGTCTGGTTTGCAGGCCCTCCCTAAGCCTCCTGGATCTTCATCACCCTTCAAATATTGCTGAATCAAAACTCATCGACTCCTCGAGGTGTGCAAAGGTGCCGTGTGTCCCATTTTCAGAGCCCACATCACACTCCAGCTTCCAGCTCTCGCCTTCCTCCTTGTCACAGCCAAACTTCTGGAAAGAATTTTTCCTAAGCTCCTTCCCTGCCTGGTTAACTCTATTCATCCAGAAAGCCGCCGAAACATGGAGACTGAGACAGCTCGAGCAACAAACTATTTGGTGCCCCATCTGGCTGTGGGGCCTTGCCCAAGTGACTTGTCTCTGTGCCTCAGTTTCTTCATGTGTAAAGGAGGACGACAATAGTACTTGGATATGAGTGTTGTATTGGGACTAGATGGCTTTGTTTCTGTAAAGTGCTTAGAACAGCATCTGGCATGTGATGAGCTCTCCATAGATAGTAGCCTTTATTGTCTTTCAGCCTCAGTTGAAGACTAGTTTCTCAGAAATTCCATCTCTGGCCTTCCAGTTAGGGTCCCAGTGTCATTGTTCTCCTCCAAGTTGTAATTAGGGTTTTTTTTTGTTTTTTGTGTTCAGTACCAGGGATCGAACTCAGGACCTTACACTTGCAAGGCAGGCGTGGTGCCACTGAGCTAAATCCCGGGTCCTATAATTAGGTATTTTGGGTGTAATTGTTATTATCCACCCAGGATACCATAAGTCAAAGAGACCTGTAATTGGACATTCTATTATATTCCTACAGCTTAGCACTGTATATGACACACAGTTGGAACAAATAAATATTTGATGAACATATGAAGGAATGTGTGTAAGTGAATGACTGACTGACTGAATGAATAAATGAAGGCTGTTTCTAGATAACTTGTGTCCCGAGTGCCTGGATGAACTCACTGTGAAAGAAATATTTGGCTGCATGAGACCTGGTGGCTTGACACAACAACTGTAGCTCCAAAAGTGAGCCTGTGAGGGACCCTCTTTTATGATGAAAAAGTTTACTTTGAGCCAAGATCTTAGGTAAGTTGCTGTTTGCATCTAAATGTTATAAATTCAGACTCTGTGATGTAGAACATATCCTGTCTTCTGAGTTCAATGGCTCAGAAGCATAATTACTCCTTGGAATCCTTTGGAAAGTTTTGAAAAAAGAATAGATTCTTAAGTCCCTCTTCAACTGCAAACCTTCACAAGTCTATCCTAGATGTTTCCAAAGCTCTTCTTGTGATTCTTTTGCAGCCAGCCTGTATAAACAGCAAGGTTTCAGGTTTCGTTGCGTCAACGTCTGTCTTTTTACAGAGAAGGAAACAAAGTCACACTTACTCTCTATCAATAAAAACAGCATAAATTTTTAATGATCACGGAAGTTAGCTCATAATTTTCTGGAGACTACAAAATACACTGTGCCTTTCAAAATACCATATAGTACAAATACTACATGGTAGGTTTGTTAGCATGAAAATAAGGTCTGATTAAACTGTCCTTACAGCACCTCTTCCTTCGCCTCCTACTGTGAATAGGGCAAATATTAGATTGTTTGGCAAACTCAGTCAAATTTCCTCCAATAGACTTGTCACACTTGGCCAGGGCATATTTGCCACAGTATGGCCCAGCATTATGTATCCAAGTGCTGAGAGCCCCAGACACAAGCTAAGTCTTCCTCACCTAGGAGCTGGGCACCTGGGTATTCCTGGCTCATGTGAACACAGCAATCAGCACCATCACTCTCTAACCCTGGCTTCTCACCCTGAATACTACTGACATTTGTTTGATTCAATAATTCTTTGGGGATTAGAGAGTGAGTTGTCCTGTGCACTATAGAATGTTTTACTAAAATGTTTTACTGTACTCACCCATGGCCTCTGCTTGGTAAAGAACAATAAAAAATGCTTTCAGACCTTGGCAAATCTCCTATAGGAAGAATAGAATCCTTCTCTCCCCACCTTCCCCATTGAGAATGGTTCTAACCTTAAAATCCACATTATTAAGATCTCCAAGTACTGCAATATGAGATCAGGAGTTGTCACTGGAGCATTTTTCTCCATAGAGAAAATGTTTTTAAAATATTTCTATGGAGTCCATGAACAAAATCCAAAAAAAGAACAAAGCAAAAAGAAAGGATTGGTATTTTTGCTGTATTAAAATGTAAAACTTCTCTATGAGAAACTTCTGTACTAAGTTGCCGCAGACCAGCAGAAAATATTTGCAACACAAATCATTGACCAAAGGTTCATTTTTAGAAAACATAAGGAATATCTCAGAATCAATAATAAAAAGATAGAAAAAAGGCAGAATAAAGACTGAAAACAAAATATAGCCTCTCTGCTACCTGGAATTGAGATACCTGCAAAACAGCAACTTGGGGAAAAGAAAAAGAAATAGAGTTCCAGGAATCAAGAGCCAACAGGAAAACTAGAAACTGTAGAGCAACTGGAGAAGCTGAAGATAATGCAGAGAAAAGAACAAAGCAGTCTCAAGTGCTTAGTCTAGCTCCCCGACAGGGGACCCATTTCTGCAAATACAGGGTAAGTCTGGAAAGGGGCAGCAGCCCAAAGGAGAAACAACAGAGTGGCAGCATTAGCCCACGGTTATCGTAAGCTTGAAAATACAACACTGGATTTTGCTCTTCCACATGGCAGACCTGAGTTGGAGAAGAAGTTCACTGTATTGTCTGCCATATTTGAGTGAAATAATCAGAATGCACTTTGGAAAGAGTTTTTGTTTAATTCCGAGCTGCTCTGGGAATCAGAAGTCACAAAACAACTACACTTCAGAATCTCTGGGGACACCCTGCCAATGACTGTGTGGGAGACAGCTACAAGAGACAGTAGCAGAGAGGGGATGGGCTAGTCGAAGATCCCTTAAGAAGTTTAAGCCTCTGCGAGCTCAGATTGTATCCACTTACATGACAGTCCCACTCTCTGTGGTGAGAAGGCAGGCTGATCATGTGGTTTTCTGGGGGGGCTGGGTTTGAAAGTGCTAACATTAAGTCCAGTGGACTGCTTGGCCCCCATTGCTGCCTACTTTCAGCACAGAGCTCAGGGTCTGTTTTCCCATCTACCAGTGTGATCATGGCTATTCCTTGGCTTGAAGGGTTGCCACATCCTGGGGTGAATGGACCGAGGGGCCTCTGGAGAAAGGGAGGCACTTCATGAGCCAACAGATCATAAAGTTAGAGTGGACTTCTAAAATTCATGGGGGTTATGTTCCTTAAGCACCCATGAATTGTGAAAAACCATGAATTTCAGATCATGGTCCAAAATGGCTATAAATGCCTATTTTCATAGTTTAAATCCTAAATATGCTATGTCTCCCAAAGTTATGTAATTTAATTTAAGAAAATACTGTATTAATAAAGCCTTAGAAGGTACAGGGCATTTTGGAGGCATCTTAGGGATCTTAGGGCTTCAAGAAGAACAAAACTGAGAGTCAAGAGGGCAACCTATTGTGATGCGGGAATGCTGGTGCATCTGCCATGGGTTACAGGGCAGCAGCAAATCAGCAGCAAGGAGAACTGAATAACACTCTCAGATTGGCTACTAGCAAATCTCCCACCAAAAAAACAGTTGCAGAGGATATTTGCAGTTTCCACGAATTTGCAGGTCTTTCCGTGAATAATTATTAGTTAGGTTCTAAGGAAAAATCCACAAAAGACTGAGGGCACAAACTCTGAAGCTTGACTTTGTGAAGGTATACTGCAGTTGGAGAGCCTAGTGACTTGGGCCACCCTAAGGGCGAAAACATGAAGCCGCTGGAGTGAATGTAGCCCTGAGGCAGGCTCCACACCATCGACTGACCTTGACCAGTGGGAAAGCCAGGGCAGGACTCAGTATTCACACAGTAAAAAGTGAACATGGAAACAAAATGGGGCCAGGTTGTGACTCACTGTCCCCTACTCATATCTGTTGGATTCCAATAGGTTAGGGCCTAGAAATAAACCACTCACTCAAACATGCAAAGGAGTTTTGAGGATTCATTTCTCCCTTTCTTCCCCCCACCCCGTCTTTTGCTCTTTTTCTTTTTCTTATTTGTCTTTTTGTTACTTTTACCTAATTCACTTAACTTTCTTTTATCCTTTAATCAAATTTTTTAGGGCCAGGGATTTAGCTCAGTGATTTCGTAGGCTGCTGTGCAAGCGCAAGGACCTGAGTTCGATCCCCAGTACCAAAAAAAAAAAGAGTAAAGATTTTTTTATCTGACTTTTCTTTCCTTCTCATCATTCTTTTCTTTCTTTTTCAAATTTTACTTCTTTCATTTTGCCCTTCCTCCAATGCCTCCATTTTTATTATTACTATTAAGCTTTGTTAATTTTTATCTATTTATTTGACAATGATATTATTACTGAATTCTTTTCTATAGTTAATGTTGTATAGTTGTTGCTTTTAGTAGATATTTACTGAATGTCAATACTTGTTTTGTCTTTGTACCTACGTTATTATTGCAGATTTCTATTTTAAGGATAGTATAGTTGCAGCTATTATTGGTTCATATGGTATGTTACTACCAGTTTGTCTTTGACTCTATTATTATTGCTAATTTCTATTGTTAATGGTGGCATAATTGTTGCTTTTAATTGGTTTTTACTGTATATGAGTATCTGGTTTGTCTTTGTGTCGTCACCATTACTGTGATCTGTTTTCTCCTCTCTGAGTGATGCTGGGGATCAAGCCCCTAGAAGAAGACCCTGAACTATTACCCTGAATAGTCTGGTGAGAGGAATAAACACCAAAACATAACCAAACCCAAGGACAAATCACAGGGAGGCAGATAACTAAAGAGCTCTCCACAGTAGTGACAGAGTTTCTTGGCCCTAACTGATCTTTAACCCACAGGTCAAAAACATTAGAAACATGAGAAAGCAAGACAACAAGATGGCCCCGCAAAGCTGACCTCATGGACACTGATGTAGAGGAAGTTCTAGGCAAAGAACTCAAAAACAAATGGTCAAAATGTTTGAAGAGATAAAAGAAGAAACATAAAAGCAAATGTATAAGATGTTTAATAAGCTCAAAGAGGATTTTATTAAAGAATCTTACCAGTCAAATGTTTGAGGAGCTTAAAGAAGAAATAAACAATAAACTAACTGAGTTAAGCAAGACAATACATGAATGACCACCTCAGAAAAGAATTAGAAAGCATAAAAAGAAAACAAGCAAAGATAGATGGTAGAAAATATTCAATGAAAATCCTGAGTAGCAGACTTGACCAATGTGAGAACAGGGTGTCAGAAATAGGAGACAAGGTGGGTCACAAACTGATAAAACAATAACTCAAACAATAAACTCAACATTAACCTAAAAATGACAAGACACCATGCAGGCTGGATCTAACAGCTGCTAGATGACTTAAAAAAAAAAAAAAAAACAGGGCTGGGGATTTAGCTCAATGGTGCTGTCACCTTCCTCAAAAGAGCAAGGTCCCGAGTTTGACCCCCGGTACCAAAGCAAAACAAAACAAAAAAACCTCAGACTTATAGTAATAAAAGAAAAATTAAGAGATGGCTCAAAGGTATAAAACATTTATTCAATGAAATTATAGAGGAAAGTTTTCCAAATCTAGGGAAATAATTCAATACTCAAGTACAAGAGGCATATAGAACCTAGAGGAGACACACCTTATCCAAAATGAAGTACAAAGACTGAAAGCAAAAGGATGAAAAATGCTACTTCATTCAACTGGAGGCTGAAAACAAGCAGGAGTAGCTGTCTTATTTTTAGACAGAGAAGACTCCAGGCCAGAACTTGTCAGAAGAGACAAAAGTGGTCACTATATACTAGTAAAGGGAACAATTAACAGGAAGAGATAACAATTGTAAATATCTATTCACCAAGTGTGTCAGTGCACTCAATTTCATAAAACAAAGGACAGAGAGACCCCAATACAATCATGGTGGGGGACTTCAGTCTCCCATTCTCACAATTACACAAGTCAACCAGACAAATCAACACAGAACCATCAGAGTTAAACCACACCACTGAACAAATGGACTTAACAAGCATGTAGTGTTTCATCCAACAACAGAATACACATTTTTTATCAACAGCACACAGAACTTTTTCCAAATAAACTATATCTTAGGCCATAAAAATGCTTAAATAAATACAAAAGAATTGAAATAATCCCCTGTGTACTATTGGATCATAGTGGAATGAAGCTAGAAATTAATAGTAAAAGCCACAGAAGCTACAAAAATACATGGAGACTAAGTAATACATTATTGACTAAACAATGGATTACAGAAGAAATAAAAAAATTTCTAGAATCAAAGGACAATGGGAAGGGGAGAAGGAGAGGAGGGAAAGAAAATTTTTTAAAGTGGATGTGACAGTTAACTGATTGAGTCAAATTGAATAAGAAATGCCGAACTAAATTGGATCAGCATAGTTCAGGGTGTGACTGAAGGGATTACTGAAGACAAGAGACCCACCCTGGATGTGAGTGACAACCAATAGGTGGTCACCTGAATGGAATAAAATGGAAATGAAGAAGGAAGGCTCACTTCTTTTTCTTCAGAGGAGCTCTAATCATCACGTTCACGTTAGATGCCATCTCCTGGCTTCCAGTGGTGATTCTTCAGTCTCCACCACATACCCTTCAGCCTTCTGGCCCAGAACCTTTGGCCTCCTGGCAGAGACTCACACAGGACACTACACTGAGCTCCAGGCCTTCAATGGGATCCTTTGGATCTCTAGCATACAGACAGCCCTTTTGCACTTTTCCACGCCTGACTATGTGGGCAGCCATTATAAGCCAATCTTGTAAATTCTTATGTATTTGTATATCTTGCATTAAATCTGTTTCTCTAGTAACCACTGACTGATACAAGGGGATTGTGATGTGCTGTGTACTTGCATCAAGTCCTGAGGAGTAATGTGATCATCATGTACTACAAACATGAATAATGTAAGGAGTCTGAGAGGTGCAGGGAGGGAGAAAAAGGGAAGGAGAGGGGGTTTTAAAAAAGCAATTGAGAGGGACTGGGGATTTAGCTCAGTGGTTCCACTGCCTGCCTCACAAGTGCAAGGACCCGAGTTCAATCCCCAGTACCTGCCCCCCAAAAAGGGAATTGAGAAATGTCATGAGTATGTACCAACTTCCCATGATGAATATAATAATACTGTACTACAACCATGTACCAATAATAAAGGACAATGGCAACACAATATATCAAAATGTATGGTACACAATGAAAGCAGTTCTAAGGAGGAAGGTTACAGCTATAAATTAACACTTAAAGTGATCCTAAATAAATAACCTAACGATGCATCTCCAGGTCCTAGAAGGAAAAGAACAATCCAAATCTGAAACTAACAGAAGGAAAAAAAGTATAAACATCAGAGTGGAAACTAGTGAAATTGAGCACAGAGGCAGGGACTTCTGGGGCACCATACCACTTCTCCCAGCTCAGAGGAAGGGGCTTCCAGGGTACTGAACCACTGCTCCCAGCACAGAGGTAGGGACTTCGAGGTGCCATACCACTGCTCCCAGCATAGAGGAAGGGGCTTCTGGGGCACTGTTCCACCACTCCCAGCCCAGAGGAAGGGGCTTCCAGGCTGCCGTTCCACCACTCCCAGCCCAGAGGAGGTGAGCCACATGGGAGGCAACAGCACCCCCCCACACCCGTTGAAATGAGAAGACATGTAAACAAGTTTCAAAACCAGACTTCCAGATCACCTACAGCAACCCCAAAGGGAAATGAGATGGAACACTCTGATACTCAACCACCTGGAGTCCCTGAAATGGCAACAAAAGAGGATCTGGAAAAAATGAAATCAGAAATAGTTTCTCAGATAACAGCAGAGATTGTCCCCATAGTGCAAGACATGATTAATAAATCTAGAGAGGACACAGATAAAAAAAATAGAGGATCTGAGGAACATGATGAAATCTCAACATAGGAAACAAATGGAATTCATAAAACAGATGAAACAGATTTCCAGGAAATTAAAAACTCCAATGAAAGTCTACGCAGCAGAATGAGCCAATGTGAGGACAGAATTTCAGATATAGAAGCTAAGATTGCAATTAGTGACAAGGAAAAGAAAAATTGCTTCAAAATTGTAAGGGACCATGAGAAATCAATCCAGCAGCAGCTAGACAATGCAAAGAAGAATAACATAAGACTGATTGGAGTCAATGAAGAAACAGGAGAGAGTGAAGATGACATAAAAAAGCTGTGCATAGAAGTGATGGCAGAAAACTTCCCAAGCAGGGGAAAAGAACTTGACATACAGATAAGTGAGGCATATATGACTCCAACTAGCCTTAATCAAAAAAAATCTACACATAGGCATATAATTGGTAAGATTCGAGAAACCCAGCAGAAGAACAAAATTCTACAAGCAGTTGCAGAAAAGAAACAAATCACATATAAAGGAAAGCTCCTCAGAATCACAGCAGATTTCTCAATGCAAGAAGAGCTTGGAGTGATGTATTCCAAGCACTAAAGGAAAACACCCTCCAACCCAGATTGATGTGCTCTGCAAAACTATCTTTCAAAATTGATGGAGACATAAGATACTTTCATGAAAAAGAGAACCTTAGGAACTTCACGAATATCAAACCAGCACTCCAAAAAGTTTTAGACAATATTCTAGGAAAAGACAATGAGGATCACTACCTCAGGAAGCACAGCAGAATGAATCCACTGAGTGCGACAAGAAATTAAATGCAAATGGGGAGAATCCAACAAAAAGAAAAAGTCATGACAATGATAAGTCAATATGTATCAGTTATAACCATCAATGTTAATGGTCTCAATTCACCAATCAAAAGAAATAGACTGGCAGAAGGGGTCAAGAAGCAAAATCCAACAATATGCTGCACACAAGAAACACACTTAATTTAAAAAGAAACTCATAGACTGAAAGTTAAAGGGTGAAAAACAATACACCATGCAACGGGAACCCAAAAAAAGCAGGAGTAGCTATCCTTTTTGAAGATCAAGTGGATTTCAAACCAACACTAACAGAGACAAAGAAGGACACTACATCCTACTAAAGGGAACAATCCAAGAGGAAGAGATGACAATCATAAACATATATGCACCAAACACTAGTGAGCCCAACTATATAAAACAAATACTAACAGACATGAAAAGTCACATATGCACTGATACAATAGTAGTGGGGGACCTCAATGCCGCACTGTCACAAATAGATAGATCAACTAGACAAAAGCTAAGTCTAGAACTCCATCAAACTGTTGAACAAATGAACTTAACAGATGTTTACAGAGTTTTCCACCCCACAAAATCAGAAAACACATTCTTTTCACTTGCACACAGGCCATTCTCCAAAATAGACCACATACTCACACATAGAACATGTTTAAGTAAGTGCAAAGGAATAGAAGTTATCCCTTGTATATTATCAGACCATAGTGTGATGAAATTGGAGATCAATAGCAAAAGAAACCACAAAAACTTCATAAACACATGGAAATTGAACAACACACTTCTGAATAACCAATGAGTCACAGAGGAAATTAAAGAAGAAATCAGACAGTT
>NW_004624792.1:4335277-4523315 GCF_000247695.1 Heterocephalus glaber | reverse complement strand
GAAGGGAGGGCAGGGGAAGGGGGAAAATAAGAACTAAGAAAGATTATATAAAGGTGCAAATTTCCAATGATGAATGTCATTATATTGTATACCTAAAATGTACCAATAAAATAAAATTTTTTAAAGAAAGGAAATTAGTGAAATTGAGACTAAAACACAATACGAAGGATAAGCGAGTCAATGGTTCTTTAAAAGGATGGGAAAGGGATCTGAGGATGAGGGAGATGGAAGTGGAGGTAGGGAAATAAAAGGACCAAGATGTGATATGTATCTGTACCGATTCCCCCATGCTGAATGTATTTCCTATGCATTGCAAGCATACTAGAGTTTAAAAACCAAAGTACTGTGTACCATTTGTAAACACGTGCATATTAGTAAAAACAAAAACAAAAACATATGGGTGAAACTTAAGAAAAGGGAGGAAGGAAATGGGATACATGGGGTCTACAATTGTGTTTTTGATGATTTGTCTTTCAAACAAAAACATCAAGAGGGCAAATAACAAAATGTTAACTTATTTATAGTTGGGGTGGTGGCTATGGAAATTATCAATCCTTTCATTCTTTAGACCTTGAATGTTTGAATGTTTTCTATTATAAAAATTAAACATTTAAAAATAAATATGTCTGAAAAACATAAAACTACAGGCATTGGAAACAGGTGATTGCCACAGGTTGGAGATGAAGATGGGGTTTTAATATAAAGGGGCCATAGGAGTTCTCAGGGGCACCAGGACTGTTCCATGTCTGCTTGTGGTGGTAGTTACACAACTATACGTATTTCTCAAAACTCACAGATGTGCTCACTTTTTAAAAGGTGAATTTTATTATATGTAAGTTATACACTCATTTTTTAAATTTTTTTTATTTTTTGCTACCAGGGATTGAACTCAGGTCCTTACACTTGTGCAGCAGGCAGCAAAACCACTGAGCTAAATTCCCAGCCCTATACATTCATTTTTTAAAAGAAAATGAAAAAATACAAAAAATGGTAGGAACAAAAGGTACAGAGTTAGACATCAATTATTTTATGAGGTCATTACTTAATGAAAAAAGAAATGCTACATAAAATTGGAATATTATTTGGGATTAATTTATTCTTAATCATAATCAATACATTTTTAGTTCAATCAATATTTGAAATAATAAGAATAAATGCCTCTATCTGTACTGCAGAATCTGCTGAAATGCCCAGCACTTTGTCTTTTCCTTCATCCAAAGCAAGATGCAAACTCAGACTATCCTCTCCTGTCCTGACTATCTAAATAAATTTAAAACAAGATCTCTGACATTCCTATGAATATTACTGAAGTCCTTGTAACCACCTGGCTTTCTTGGAAACATTTGCTTATTGACCAAGTGACTGAATAAAAGAAGCAAGAAGCACTTTGGGCAGCCCACTTCTGCTTTACTGTGTGCAGTGTCCTCTCTCTTTGACAGTGTGATGGTTTACAATTTTTCCTCTTCTACATGATTGCCTCTATGAATTTCCTTTAGTTTCACCCTTCTGGATGTCAAAGGCTCTTCTCTGGTTTGTGGGAGCCCTTGGTTGTTCTTCTCATGATGAAGAATGAAGGACTGAAAAGCCGACTGGAAGCTACAAGTTAGAGTGACTGACCGTTCCTGTCTGTCCGGCACTGAGGGCTGTCCCAAGGTAAGGAAGTTTCAGCTCTCAAACCGAGAAAGTCTCAGGAAAAAGTGGACTAAGTGGGATACTCTTCTCCATGTCCACTGTCTGAGTTTGTCAATGTTGAGCTTCACTGGGACATTTTGGAACAGCATCTTCATTCCATATTTCTAGAGTCTTCATCTTGGGCCAGTCAGAATCCCCAAAGAAACAATTTCCACCTCCTACCTGAAGAGCCAAGGCCTACTCTGCCAAAGTTCTGGCAGCCTCCATCATTCTTCAATTTTAATGTAGAATCCACATCACCTAATGTTCCCAGCATCCCTCAGTCCAGAGATCTCTCACCTTGGTGCACCAGCTCTCTCATGTCAGTTCACCAGCCTTGGCCACTCCCATGTTTACAAGATGCCACCACAGTTCCAGATATCATGATCTGACAAAACTGAAGGAGACAAGAACAAAGTCTTTCCCCAAATGCCTTTAGCTTCTCTTCAGGCGAAACAGTCTTTCCCAGAAGTCTCCTGTGTACTTCTCTTTGCCTTTGATGGGTCAAAGCCGGTCACATACCCACACCAGGACCAATGACTGGCAAAGACAAAGAGGAGGAGGATGATAGACTTATACCAAAAATGATTCTTTCCCTTGGTCTGGACACATTAACACTGGAACAACATCAGAGTTTGCTTAGGAAGAGAGGAGGACCGTAAATGCGGGTCACTTACGGTGGCCTACTCAGCATATACAAGAAAAGCATTCACTTAACTCCTACCTGGAGTCTAGGGACTAGTTTCAAAGGCTTCTCACCTCTTCAAGTACCCTATAGTATGTCACCCTTGATAGTTGGCCCTTTTAGGGGAATGATTCTTATAAACTGGGAATATCTGAAACCTGGTTGGGAGGGGCCTATCAGGATGAGAAGCTTCCTGGAAAAGACATTTCAAGGAAGTAAAGGTTTCCATTACTGTGTCAAATAATGTTTATTAGGGCCAGGGATTTAGCTCAGTGGTTCCACCACCTGCCTCACAAGTGTAAGGACCTGAGTTCAATCCCTGGTACCAAATAATAATAATAATAATAATAATAATAATAATAATAATAATAATAATGTTTATTTAATACCTGCTACAGTACTTTGTTAGTCATAGTGGTAAGGGTTACAAACATGATGGTAAGCAGGACAAATGCAAAGAGAAACCCACTGTCACTCGGGCATCTTGGCACCTATACACTCTACATCCAAGGGAGATTAACCTATGTTAGAATGAGTGGAAATTCCAAGAACAGTATCAGTAACAATCTGTTTTCTTCTTTTTATTCTTGTAAGTTTTGCAAGGCTATGTTAATCACTGGAAAGCTATTTCCACGGGTTCCCGGGCTCTTGCCTCATAAGTAGAAGCATTTGGCAACCTGGCTGCAAAACTGCGTTGGCAGGTGAGTCATTTCCCATTAGAGTCCACCCACATTGGTGTGTTACCTAGTCAATGCCCCTGACCCTCAGTAGCTCCTCTGAGGCCTAATGAAGAGGATTGCGGTGCCCACAGAGCCACCAGGGGGCGCCCGAGGACCTCGAAGAACTTCAAGGTTACCCAAAAGCCAACCCGCCAGCTCTCCACCCCACTCCCAGTTGGCATGGTTTCCTTTCTATTTTTTTATTTTACTCTTTTTTTACTCCCCTGCTTTGTAACATGTGAAGCTTGACACCTCCCTTGCTCAGGTCAGATTCTGTCAGCAGAGACCAGGACTCAGGGAGATGTGGCAGATTCACTGTCAGTTGCTTCTCAGAGGATTTCAAGTTTCCTGCCCTTCCCACCCCTCAGTGATCTTCCTGCTCAGTGCAGAGCACACACAGGGATAGCACATTTTGTGCCAAGAAGCACCTTATAGTCCTGAGACCTTGCTCTGTACTTCGGTTATAAAGCAAATAAGGAGGAGCTGTGTGCTAGAAGCAGAACTAGACATCCACAAGTGTGGGCAGTTGATGTGAAGTTATACACCTAGGGAAACACTCAAGCCTGAAACCCTGGGCACCAAGATGTTCCCTGTGGCCTTGCGAGTGTCCCCTGTCTCTAGACCCCATTGTCAGAAACTGAGGTTGGGGCAGAAGCAGTTCACTGAGGCCTCTTGCTTCCTGGTTAGTTTGCGGGGGACTTATACCTGCAGTTCTGCTCTCTGCAGTTTCAGTTACTTCCAGTCAACCACTGTCTGAAAGTATTAACAAGAAAATGCCAGAAATAAACAACTCATAGTTTTAAATCACACACTCTTCTGAGTGGCGTCATGAAGTCTCTCACACCCTCACCTTCTCACTTGGGCTTTCGGACCATCCTTTATGCTGGGATGTGGCTCAGTGGTAGAGCACTTGCCTGGTACGTGCAAGGTCCTGGGTTCTATTTCCAGGGTTGATGAGGGGAAAAAAATCATGAACCATCCATTGGTTCAGGTGTATACACTGCCCACCTGCCCATTTGTCACTCTGTAGCCTCAGTTATCAAACCAAACACGGCAGTGTAAGAGTGCTTGTGTTCAACTAATCCTGGTTTTGCTTACTAATGGCCCCAAGAACAAGAGTAGAGATGCTTGGATTTGGATACTAAAGATCGGCTACAAAGTGCTTCCTTTGTATGAAAAAGGGAAAGTCCCTTTTTCATATTTTGAGAGACAAATCCACATTCACTTAACCTTCATTATAGCATATTGTTATAATTATTCTATTATTAGTTATTGCTTATTTCTTACTGTACATAATTTATAAATTAATTTTTATCATAGGTGTGTATATATAGGAAAAAGCAGAATATATAGAGTTTGGGACTTTCCCTGGTTTTAGACAACCCCTGGGCATCTTGGACCATAACCTCTGTGGGTAAAGGGGAATACTGTAGTTTCCTGAGGCTGCTGTAGCAAAGTACTAAAGCTGGGTGGCTTCAATGGAAATATGTAGTTCTCTCATAGTTTTGGAGGGCAAAAGTCTGAAATTGAGGTGTTCCCAGCACCATGCTCTCTCTGGGGGCCCTAGAGAAGAACCCCTTCCTGATTCTTCCAGCTGCTGGTGTTTGCCAGCCATCTTTGGCATTTCTTGGCTTGTAGATGGTTGTCTTCTCCCTAGGTTTCTTTCCAGCATCTTCCCTCTGTGGATATCTGTCTCTTTTCATAAGGAATTGGTCATTAGATAAAGGTCTTGTGCCCCAGTGACTTCATTTTAACTTAAGTACCCCTGTAAAGGTTATCTCTAAACAAGGTAACATTCTGAGAAACTGAGGGTTAGGACTTCAGTACATCTTTTGGGTGGAGGGCAGTTCAACCCACGGCAGCAACCACAATGTAGGAAAGACAATGTTCAAAAGCTTAGGATGACAAACTGTGTCCACATCACTCTGAGGTCCCAGGGTAAAGCTGCAAGTCTCTAACCACGCATGGTTGGCACATGCCTGTAACACCGGCACACTGGGAGGCTGAGATGGGAGAATCACAAATTTGAGCCCATTAGTGACTTACAGAGACCTTGTCTCAAAATAAAAAAAGAGGCTGGAGATGCAGTTCAGTATGAAGGCCCTGGGTTCAATCTCCAGTACTGGGGAAAAAGAGTTATGAGTCTATCAAGAGCAATGATAGACAATTGTATTGTGGAAAACTACAAATGGTGATTTCACAAATGGCAGACATCATAGCCCAAGTGAAAATCATAACCCAAATTACAATAAATTTGCTACATTTACAGACCATCTTGGATTGTTAAAAATAAACTCAGGGACATTTCTAGAGTTTATTTGAGCAATCATGATCAAGCAGCTCCAAATCAGAAGTGGCTCAAGAGCGCCACCTTTGGGACACAAGGGGATGAGAGGAGGCCTTTCCAGGCACAGAAGTAGGCGAAGACAACGTGATCGATTTCTGTTCACAAAGGCTTCCTTCTTTGTTCTCTCACTGGAAAGCTCCTATTTACATGACACTTGAAGTTCACTTGCTGCTCCTGATTGGTGGAGCTTAACTTCTGTTTTTCTTTACTATAATATAAGCATTTACAAGAAATAACTCAAGTTAAGTCTTGGTTATGTTTGCAAAATGACCAAGGTTGAGGTCACTTAGGAGGGTCCACTGGCTTTGTCATTTAGGGAATCCCTTGGGCGTGGTCTCCATTGTCCTTTGCTTTAACACTGTGATCCTCAGAGGCAACCTAACTCCCAAAATATCCAGGTATTTTTGCTTAAAAGTTTCAACACAGAGTGATTATTGTACTGCTACAAACATTGTCATAGAGCTCTTTCCTACAGTTAAGCACAGAGAACTTGTACGTACTGGGTGTTCACAAAATCAGGTTCACATTCTCTCAGGAACACTTTACATCAGGAGGCTGTCCCTGCTTCTGCTCTTCACTATCAACAAAGGGCCATCCATGCTTTTGGGTTTCAGCCAGAGTGCTCAGGGCCCTGCAGGCACTGCTTCAGCTCCTGCCAGGGCTTCTCAATGAACAGTGTCAGGGCCAGCCCAGAGACCAAGGTCAGCACACAGTGTCCAGAGAAGAGATAGAACTGCAGGGAAAGAGAGCAACAGTGCACCGTTATACTCCATGATCTTAAAGTGCACCACACTGGCTATGTAAAATGGATCTGTAGAACAAACAGTCCCAAACATTAGAAAGAAAATAAAGATGTTATCCTGTGCTGAAACCCTCTCTCCTTCTCCCTCAAATAAAACAGAGAATAATAAGGCTCTTTAGAAAAAAGCAAAACAAAACAAGCTTCTATCAAAGCCAGTAGTTTGCTTTGTTGCTAAGAAAACAAATTATGGCATTACCCTAGAACTCAGGGTGGGGTGCTGTCTCACCACGTTGGTGTCGGTGTAGTGAATGGGTGTCTCCTGAAGTCCATTGTAGAGCATGATCAGAATCGGGTGCACCAGGTAGCAGGCGTAACTGATGCTGGACAGGAAACTCCAGAGGTCACAAGAAAGCATCTGGTTCACCAGACCTGGGGAAAGGAACAGTCACTGATTCATCAACCCCAAGCACCTCTCTGGGCTGATGAAGACCTGATATCCTGGAGTCTTCTAGTCTCCCCACTACCCTCACCCATGGCAATATCCTGGAAAGAAGGGGTTTCTTTCACATTTATTGCTATAGCCCCAGCATCCAAAACATTGCCTGTCACAAAACAAATACACAAAAGTATTTCATGTAATTAAATGAATAAGCAAAGACAAACTCATGGACAAAAGAAGCATTTGCCCCAAGTGAAAACCAAATAAGGTGAATCAAGATGTAACTGTGGAACACAACAAAACAAAGGAAAATTAAGTCAGCAAAGAGTTAGTGCTCACACAGGTAGGTCAAACGCACAGTAACATGCACTAAAGCCAACAGCACCAAACGCTCGTGGTCAGCTACAATCAACTCCCGACATAAGCTTCATGTTAATGCAGATCTCACTGGTTTTGTAGTTTTATGGTCACTTTAAAAATTCATTTTGGGGCCAGGGATGTAGCTCAGTGGTACAGAACCTGCCTGGCAAGCATGAGGTCCTGAGTTAGATCTCCGGTACAAAAAAAAGAAGAAAAGAAAAAAATTCCTTTTGGCTTTACAAGTGTGTATTATAGACAGAAAATCTGTATCTAGTTTTATTGTTTTACATGTTTAGGTAAAATTAGAATAAAAATAATTTAGGCCAAACTTAAGGATTGCTGAAAGTGGCAACATATCCCTGAAGAATTTTAACCAAAAGAATAGCATGTACAGAAGATGTCTAACAACTCAGGAAGACAAATTTGTGTTTAACAAGACCTGCATGGTCCTTGTTGCTACGAACCTAAGATGGTTGACGTAATTATTTGAACTATCAAGATCTTTTCTAGTCCTGAGAGTCTCAATTAAAACTTTCTTCAACTGTTATTTTTTTTTTCAAAAGATTGAAAGATGTTTTCCAAAAATTCATTTAAACACTCACCTCCTCCATTCACTTACTACTCATTGATCTTGACATCTTGTAGAAAGAACTGGAGATATAAATCGATCATCAGTTGTCCCTATCATTGGGGGTAGGCTAGTGACAACACACTTTTGATATATTGCTCAAGAATAAGCAAAGGGACTCATTTGTCACTTAGATGAAAAGAGATGTCACTCTCACTCAGACTAATGATTGAGGGAATTTACTAATTCCTTTGTAATGATAAGGCTAAAATTTGTTTAATTATCACAACCAGTCATTCCTCTCTCGTCCTTGGCTAGCCAGTTGTTCTTGACAGCAGCAAGACTTCTGTGTGCCCTAATACCGTAACCTGCCTCTCATGGGCCTGTTCCGAGGCTCTGATCAGAAGCAGTTTTCTGGGGTGGGGAGGGGTATAGAGCTGTGGTTATGAGATCTGAAGTTTCCCATGAATACAGATACATCACTCAGAGAGAACACAGCCCACTTCCTGTTCAGCATCATTTCCTCATATAAGGGGAAGCTTTTTAAATTGTAATATTAAAGAGCAAATCTTTCATCATTTTATTAAAATACTCAAAGATTCAAGAATGATTTTAATCAACATCTCAGAGGGGGGATATTGTGCAGAAATGAAGAGCATTGGCCTTTGACTCTGCACTTGGTCCTGGGTGCATTTTCCAGCTGAGCGCCTTTCACCATGTGGCTCCATCTCCAGGCACCATTGTTCTCACTGAGAAACAGGAACTGGTTACCTACCAGTCCATCTCAGAGGAGTGTGGTCACTGTTACCTGGAGTCCCATGAGTGACATTTTCCCCAGGACCTGGTACATAGTATGTGCTCGATCAACAGGAGTTGTTAGGATCAACTGTTTTTTTCTTCTTTAAGCCGTGATTTCCAGCCACCTTTGCTGAGGATAACTGGTTTCAGTGCACAGGCTCAGTCTGAGCGTACCCTGGTGCTGTCCCTGGAGGGTAAAGCTCCTGTGCCTCCCCCAACTCAGCTCTATGGCTTCAGGACTTCTGGGAAGTTTGGGGTCAAAGCCTTTTCTAGATGCTGCCCGCCAGCCTTCATCTGCCATTTGCTGACACCACACGTACCCCATTCCCACTTCATGCTTAAACAAGGAAAAAGGAAGGAAAGCATCAGGGATCTTGAACATACAGTATCTCTCATCTGAAAGAAATTCCTTTCTTTCCATTTACATCCTTGATTTACCGGACTCCTTGCACACCAAAGCTGACTCAGTTTCCCCTTTGGAAGAGGATCTTGGCAACATTTATGTCTCCTCCATTCAGACAAGGAAACTGAAGCCCCAAAGCGTGGCTACCAGAAGTCTTCTTGTCCATGGTACTAAATTACCCTCTTTTCTCACTACACCACTCTGCCTGAGTCCTTTTGTAACCTCTAAACTAGTCACTGGAGAGACCACAAGTTTTTCTTTCAGAACCATCATTTGTACAGAAACCAGTATAAAAACTGTGCAGAGTGTTTTCCCCAAGTATACTTTCAAATCAATGTTTCTGAGTCAGTATGAATCATTCATTAACCACTCCAACAGACAGAAGCCCCTCTGAGTATGTACTTTATTTTAAATGTGTCACCTTCACAGAGACAGGATATGACCCCAAGTGTAGAGCTCACCTTCCTCCATAGGTAACATAGGTGTAACACCTCCTACCTCCATAGCCTTCTTGGCAGGCAAAGATGACCCAGCCCACGGCCACTGCCCACAGGGTCCGGTGAAGAGCCTGGTAGACTGCAGCAGCCACAGAAGAGACAGCAGAGATATCATCCATTACATATGCCAGAGCAACAACTGCAAACAGAGTCAGTAGGGAGAAAATCCACCCCAACAGGGCCTGCACCTATGCGGAAAGGAGAAGCAGTTCACAGCCCACGTTAGCCACGTATGTCCTTTTGCACAAACTCCCTTTTTAGGTGTTATTTCTGTCACTTCAGATCTCTATGTGTGAACCTGTTGTTGCACAAATCTGACTAAAATGAAGGTGCAGATTAGTGGTCACCAGGGATTGGGAATGATCTGGGAGAAAGGAAGGTGAATGACTGTAAAGGATGGAACGAGGAGGCTACGTGGTGACAGAAGAGTTCTGCTCCTTAGTCATGGTTGATACATGAATCTCTACATGACACAACATTGTCTAGAACTACACACATATACAAGGGGTGCAAGTCAAACCAGTGGACCTAAGGTCTATGGATTGTACCAATGTCAAGTCCTGGGTGTGAATGTGTACCGTGGTTATGTCACATGGTACCAGAGGAGGAACCAGGCTGAAGGTACATAAGACCTCTCTGTACCATTTTGACAACTTCCTATGAATCTATTACCATTTCCAAAGAAAACTGAGAGAAAAAAGTAAGTAAAGTACTGCTCAAGTCCACTCCCATCAATGCCCCTTATCCAAAGAGGGCTTCTTGTTTGGTCCTGCCCTCACCCTAAATGTGAGGGCTACAGTGTATAGCCCCTGCCTGGGCTACACCTTAGTCACTGGGACGTAAAATGGCTGGAGGATTAAGAAAATGGAGAAGTTGTCCTCTCAGAGAGCAGCCCCATGATTTAAATGCTACTACTGGCTCTTTAAGGTCGTGCCACCTTTCTTGACCTTTGTAGACCCAAATCCATCTTCCCAGGCTCTCTTTCTTCTCTGTATTCTAGTTCTGCTGTGATGGTGCCTCCCCTGAACTGAGCCAACATTTTGTCTCTGAGACCATGCTGGGTCCCCAGGTCCTACCATAGTTTCTGGCTACAGAGAAAGAAAGGTGACCTTTAAGGCACCGTCAGCCTAGGATCCCCTTTATACCTTGGCTAATTCCTTGGCTTCTACAGACCTGTAGTCTTACAAAGTACATCCAAGATACATGTTCCCTTCCTGTCCTTGCCTGTCTGTCTAGTCAGGTCGGCAGGGAGCATGCCATCTCATTCCTAGCACATGGCACACACCAGCTCCCTCTAGCTCAGACTCTGGCTCCTTATTTTCCAACTTCTAA
Source organism: Heterocephalus glaber (assembly GCF_000247695.1). The sequence goes on along the minus strand of NW_004624792.1, from coordinate 4,512,754 downwards.
AGGTTTGAGTTGAGTCTATCCAACCTTTCTACATTGTTTCTCCTGCTCAGCTTGGCTGGATTCTACCTCTGTGATTTCTGGTCCTGACACGGGCCCTGGAAGTAGTTCCCCAACGCTCCTTTTTAATCTTAGCTTTTCTCTTTCACTCACACCCATTTTCTCCCTGGCCTCCATATAACCTGGACTATGTTGAAATGACTCTGTTATAATCTACAACTGAACAGTGCATGGCTAGGGAATATCATAAGTCTAACTTATAAAAAAGCCACACAGCCCCTCTCCATCATTTCCATCTGGATAAATCCCGTCTCTTGTTCCTGCCATGAGCAATACAAGGTTCTCCCCATGCCAGGGCTTCTTCCCTGAGAAGCCTAAATGAGGTACACACAAGACCAAGGCAAGCAAATGTGGGCCTATCAGGAGTTGTATCCTAATAGTGCAATAGGATTCCTGGTCTCTTTTCCATTGGGAAACAAATTATTGATTCATTTACTTATTGAACATCTTCAGTGAATCAGAATATCTCAGAACCAGATGCTGGAGATTAAGAGGTGTGTAACAGATGGTGTGTTCAAGGAGCTCACAGTCTCTGGGTAGAAGAGTGTGCTACCCTGTGCTAAGAACAGAAATGGATAGAACATGGTGGATTAGGAAGAAGAGACACAACCTGGCCAGGGGTGGTGGGGGGATAAGGGAAGACTTCCTACAGGAGAAAACTCCAAGTGAGCTTTTAAAGCTAAACAGAATTAAGTCAGAGGAAAGGAATGGGTATTGAGAAAGCTGGAGAGTAGAAAAGCATGTTCCAGGCAGAGTGGGAAGCATGAGCAAACACATAGATGCCAGGATAGTTTGTGTGTGAGTGGCGGTGAGCAGGTCAGTGTCATTGACACACCATACTCAAGGCAGATAGCAGGAAAAAGATGACGCTGGAGAGACAGAGCCTCATTATAGGGACCTTGAGGACTTTCCTGAATAGATCAAACTTTATCCTGGAAGCCACTGAAAGGTTTTGCACAGTTCAAAGTCACAGCCAAGTAGCTTCTAAAGTAGATTTGAGATCAACAAGGCTGGAGGCAAGTAAACTAAACTAGGGAAGAAATCCAGACAAGACATGAGAAAATCCTCAACAAGATCAGTTAGAGAGGCTCAGAGAGGGTGGCAGGAGAACCCATCTGCAGGGCTTGTGGTTGCCTAAGGTGGGGGGAGTGATCAATAAGAAGATGGCTTGCAAGTGAACCTAGGCATCCAACTTGAATAGTGAAGTTGGGTGGTGAGCCAGAATGATTGCCCACAAGGGCACCAAGGAAGGCAGTATGTGTTCAGGGCCCACATAGAAGGCAAAGTAACAGCTTCTTCCATTCTAAACACCTCATATCCTAATTCCCAGATGGAACCATCAAGTAAGATGAAGAATCCTGTCTATAGAAACCACAGAGCTTGTGCTATTAAAAATCCAACTCAACTCACTACCCCCTCCCAGAGAGGACCTTGTCATTTTCATTTCACTGGGTGTGCACGCCCAGATCACTGGTTTCTCTGGGTCTGTACCGAAGCTCTGTGGAGGAGATTCCACCGGGCTCCAAATCTGGAGTTTCACAAGGGAAGCTCCGTAAAGAGAATCAGAATTTGGCAAAAGTAAGTTTGTCCCATCTTTCACCGTGAAAAGACATCCACAACACACTACAGCACAATAAAGTACCTAGCGATCCAGTTCCTTCTATCCAGGCTTGGAAGAGCTTGGACAGATGGGCCACACCAATCCCACCCAGACTCTTTCCCTTAAAGGGAGGTATGAAGAAACCATACCTTAGTTTTAAGAATGTTCGGCTGATGGTTTTGATGCATGAAAATACTAAAAAAGAGGCCCACAAGGAATGGTCCACACCGGCAGTAGGGTTTGGTATAATATTCCAAGAAATACAACACAGTCTCTTTTTCACTGAAAAATATAAGGAAACAAGGCCAAAAGTTATGTTTGATCTGGGCATAGGAAAAGGAATCCCTGCAGTGTCCTCTAGAGTAACCATCAAATCCAAGGATAGATTTGGGGCACATTTGTTCATTTCCTCCACAATGGTCCACAAATGGTGGCCTCACGATCATGCCTTGGGTCCCAGTTGGTTTATTCAGATTCCAAGTTCCTTTGGGCCCCTGGACCCCAGATCCCAAGGAAATATTATGACTTCATCTTTCATTTTAAAGAGTCAATTCTGGTGACTGATACATCAGGATAATTCTAAGAATGTGGCACCAGAAGAGACTGTCCTAGAGAAAAGAGTTGTAAGAGGTCCAGGCTGGGTCCTTAAGTGAATACCAACAAGTATTCTTTGATGCTGTGATTTCCAAGGTAAGGTCCCCTGACACCAACATCCAAATTCATACCTCCCCAAACTTACTGAATAGGAGGAAACTGGTGGTGAACCCAGCTGTCTATGCAGTGACACACCCTCCAGGTGACCCGATACCCCTTGTTCGAGAACCAACATCTAGAGATTGCCTGTCACAGGCAATGTTCAAGTTGCACCCAGGCCCACTGAATCAGGATCTCTGGGCATAAGACCACAGAGGAGGACTATTAAAGCTCCCCTGGGCTTCCTAAGTGCAGCCTAGATTGACAGCCACTGCTTTAAATGTATCTTGGTTACCCCAGAAGCTAGAAGCAGTCTTAGCTCTGAATCCCATCACTGTCCATGCAGGGATGATTAGAGGCAGGAAAGTCTCCTGAGGATTAGTGAGTGGTTCTTCAGCCAGGGCTTCCCATTAGGATCCTCGGGAGCTGCCGAATAAGTCAGTTGCCTGGGCCCCACCCCCAGAGATGCTGATTCAATCTGACAGAGGGAAGGATGGAAGCATTCAGAGTTGAGAACATCCAGCTGAAAGTGCATCCAAGGTTGAGAACCACAGGACTAGGCATGTGAAAGCTTCCTCCTGGGTCACCTGGACGTGCTCACAAAGGCAGACGACAATATATGAAAAGAGTTTAGTGTTCTGTCCAGAAGGCTTGCAGTGTAGCCATTCATTCATTCATTCATTCAATCAGTCACACATTCCACCACTCACAAATACATACTGAGCACTTACGTGCAGGCACTGTTCTGGACAGTTTTATATGGGGAGGACACCTGCTCTGGGAATGTGACATTTGCAAAGAAATCTGGAAAAAGTGAGGAAGAAAGCCCTGCAAAATCTTAGACTAATGGAAGAGTATTCTGGGCTGAGGGAACAGTAAGTGCAAAGGCCCTGGAGTCTGGGTTGGGGGCAGAGGGTTAGTGTGTTCAGTGAGGCCAGGGTGGTTGGTCTGGGGTCAGCAAGTAGGAGGGTGATAGGTGAGACTAGAAGGCCACTGGAGGAATTTGAGCAGATGACCAACATGTGTGATTTTCATTTGTGTCACTCGACTGCTGCATTGAGACTAGACAAGCCAGTAATCATATTAAGTAATACTTGTTTAATACACGGGATGATTATTAGGAAGAATCATCATCCATAACTCATTGAGGAGGCAAAATAGAATTGTAGGTAAGGTTCTATGTTCAAACCACGCCTATACCACCTAGTATCTGTGTGATCTGGAAGAGTTTAACCCCAACATAAGCATCAGCCTGCATCTTATAACGGAGCTTCCAAGCAGATTTGCTACTCTAGAAGTAAACATTTCAGCCACGCGGGGGCACTCCTTCCTCTGAGAAGGATTTCAATGGACAAATGACTTCAAGAGGACTCCCAGAGGTTGAGATGTCGGGAGGCAAAATACAATCAACTTTCTCTTCCTGGCCGAAAATTCCACGTCCAGATTCTTCACCAGCGATGGGCACAGTGCAAACAGCCTAGCATTCCGCAGCCCTCCCTGGGAGATCCTGGCCCCAGAAGGGCAGACGAGGGACAGAGAGGGGTAGGTGTGAACCGGTTAGTTACCTGGCTGCAGATAGAGACGCCACTGGAAGTTTATAAGCCAGGGTGAGCATTGCAGTGACAGTGAAAGACAACAGGAACAGCATGGCCCCGAGCAGGACAAGGACATGTTTACTTCTGCAAAGAAGAGAGGTCATGAAGAAAAAAAAAAAAGAGAGAGAGAGGAAATGGGGAGGAGCGGCCCTCAGTTTGCTTCACCACAACATTTATGAAGGTGAGGATCAGAGGAGCCTCTGCCACTTGCTTCTGAGAGAACAGGAAGGGCTTGTGGAGGGGCAAGGGGAGCTGGGCTGGGGTGGGAGAGGCCTTTTACCTTGACTCTTTACTCATTATGTGACCCTAGATGGGGCCTTGAACTCGAGTTTCTCCTTCTAGACAGGAATGATAATAACATTCTTGCCACCACACCGAAGCTTACCATGCTTGGGAATGAAACCATGCCTGGGAAGGTCCCTTGTCATCTACAACACACTATGTGGACATGCACGGTGGCTGATTTAGGAGAGAAATTAATTGTTCAACACAGGGTGGGGCAAGGGTGGACACAGGCATGCACTCCAAGGATGGAGGAGGGAGGATAGAGTAGGAAGGGACCCTGGAGTCCCTGACAACCTGGAAGCAGAGTCTGAGACAAAGGCCTAAGCATGGGTAATCATGTGGGATTCGGAATAAGGGGTAGGAAACAGGAGCAGAAGAGCAGGAAAAGCCCATACAAGGGTGTGCTCTCAAAGTGGCCAATGCTCAGTTCTTCCAGGATGTTCTGCAGAGCCTTTGGACCTGTGCCTTAGAACTGTCCTGAGGGATGAAAGAGAGAACTTTCTCAGTATCTTCTATTCCACCTGGGTCAAGTGTGGCCCCATGCAAATTGATTCCTCCACACTTCAGGATTCTGCATGTGTGAGAACAGAAGGGTCCCTGAGAGGGTCCCAGTTGTAATACTAAAAGGTTCTGGCTAAAGAAAGAAGAGATTTAAGGACATTGGCTCGGCGTGAGGCACTGTCTGCTTGTACCGGATCAGAATTGTAAGGGCTGGGACTAAGTGAATCTCCAGTGATGTAGAAATGTCAAGCACAGGTCTCTTGAATTTTAAAAAGTATTTTATCATTATGATTCAAAATCCCCAAAGATATTCATATCCTGACCCTAAGAAATATCAGAGTTGGAGACAAATGTTTGCCATAAAAATATTCATCAGGCCATTGTTGATGGAAGCATAAAATTGGAAATAATCCAAATGTTTAACAATGGGAGAAGGTATAAGGAAATTGCTGTATAAATCACTTAAGAAATGGAATGTTACACAAACATTACAATTATGTTTACTTAAATTAAAATAACATAGGGAAATGCATATGCTACAAAACTATCCAACAAAAGGTAGTAAAGTATATATGCAGAATGCTTTCATGTATAAAAAGCTAAGCAGAAAAAATATTAGAAGAATAAGCACCAAAATATTAACCATAACTTCATCTTGCCTTGAGTGACAAAGGACTCCTGTGGTGAATAGTCACGCATGAATATTTCCCCCTTCTCTTAATCCTAATATTTTCCAGTGTTTCCTACACTGAACAAAATTGAACAAAATTATTGTTGAATTACTGATATTCTAACAAAAAGAATAAAAATCTCTTAAAATATGGCATGAGTAATCTACAAACTATAAACCTCCCCGTGAATTATTGAGGCCATAAACTGCTTCTAAAACTAACAAAAATCAAGGTGATAAATATCCAGCGTGAGGAAGCAGCTACACTGTTACATTGCTGAGGGCACTGTAAATTCACTTCATCCTTCCCAGAGAGCAATCATCTCACACTGTGTAACAAGCACCACAAAATTGTTCCTACCCTTTGACCTAGTAATTCCACTTGGAAATATGCCCCAAGGCAATAACAAGGAGAAAAAAGTAGTGTGTTCAAAGATATTCATTGCGGTGCCATTTATAATCATGAAGAATTGGGCACGATCTAGATGCCTAACCATAAAAAGGGCATATAAATCCTATAACTGGCAGGTATGCAGGTTATGTCAATAGTGGAAATGTTTATAAGAACAGTTGGAATGAGGTACTGCACATACACTGATTGTAACTGCAAAAATGCACTGACTTGAGTACAACAAAGATTGGAAGAGAATGCGGGAGAAGGTAAATGGTAGAGGATGCAGTACCTCCTTTTCTGAAGTTAATTTCCTTAATTTAATAAAAAGCTGCTCTACACAGAGCTGCAGTTTCAGGAAAGAGGCCACATGAGGAAGAAATCTTGCCTGGGTTAGACTCACTTTCCATAGATGAAGATGAACACCGGTGTTATGAGATGGAGCTGGAAGTCGTTGGCCAGGTACCAAGTCCAGCCATTGCACTGAAAAGAGAGAAGCAAGGTGGCAGGTGCACTCCATACTGTCACCAGGAGAAAGAGCTCAGTGGGAGGGGCTGGGGGACTGCCTTGGGCAGAGAAGGAAATTTGAGTTCCAGTTATTTCACATTCCTCATCTTATCCATCCTTGAACAAGCCTGGATAGTGGATATCATTATTGCTATTTTGTAACACGGAGATTCAGACAAGTTCTCTCTTTTGTTTGTAGAAACCAATAATAGCTAGTTTTCTGGGCCAATTGTGGGAACTGAACTCCTTCATGTTACAGGAATGTATGAGGTTATCCTTATGGTATGGTTGAAACTCAGAGGGCTCAGCCTTGTTCTCTTCCCGTGCCTGGCCCCCACCCCCAGCTCTAGGTGGAGAGAATGTGTTCATTTGGCACCAAGGCCTGGCTCCAGATGCACTTTTGTGGGAACCGCAGAATTCCCATGCCAGATTGACATGGGATTGTCTGACCAAAGCCACATGGTTCTACAGACTGACCATACTTGTGCAAAATAAGGCAGTGCTTCTATTTTGTCTTCCATGTGGGGAAATTCCTGTAGGCAATTCTGTTCTTTGGACCCCAGAGTCCCAGGGAGCCCAGACTTCTCTGACAGAAGAGGAAGCTGTGTCCACAGATCGAGACAAGCCCTCGTGGTGGGGAAGAGGGTCAGTGGTTGGGCTCCAGGTCCCTGGCACCTCTCCTTCCAGGTAGGATGCATCTCGAGAGGAGACTGGCTCCTGTCTTTGCAACCGGCTCCTACAAACGGTCCAAGCCAGTCTGCATCTGAGAACACACAAAGCTCTTGGGCACTAGCCATCTTGGTACTAAGTGGTAGGTGCAATCAGTAGGGACCTGCCACGCTTTAGAAATTTTCTTCTCAGCCCCACTTTCAAAACATATGAGGAATTGGTGACATGATTTAACTTATAGCTATTTCACTTTCTATCACAATGAGTTCTTTATGCGGACACGGAGGCTTTGGGGAGACCATGCCATTTCCAGGTTTTGTGCCTGTAAACCTACCTTGTCAGGTCTGGCTTGAGACTGAGTAGAATTCACCATGATGAGAGTACAGTGTGATATTCCACCCCAGTAGAGGATCTTTGTGCACAAGAAAGCAAAGTGGCCTTCCTCATGGGATGACAGGGACTGGCTCAGGAACCACAGTAGAGTGGGAGCAGCTGCCTCAGGCAGGACACGCATGTAGACTGTCACCCCTCACTAGCACTACTGTGACCCATTGTCTCTGCTTTCAGCAGCTTCCCTGGGCATAAATGGGCAGGGTCGCATCTACCCCTACTCCCAGAGATGGGCCTCAGGTTGGCCCTTGGAAAGTTCACCAGACCGTGTGATCAAGATACCCTCTTTGCACCCATCTGCCCTAGCAACTGGAGACTCACCGCATTTCGAACCAACACAAAGTTATTCAGCAGCAGCAGGTTTGTCCACCAAGCTTGCCGGCAGCTATCCCAGTGGAATTTGGGCACTTCCCAGACAGGTCCCCAGGGAACAAGAGAAAACAATCCAACCAAGCACACTGAATACAGGTGAAGAGGCTGCAACCTGGCAGGAGACAGACGGGAGACAGAAGGTGACTGTCCAGGAGGGTTCCATTCAGTCCCCTCTGTGGGCATGTGGTAGATTGCATGGATGGCAGCCACTTCCCTACCAGGCCTCAAGCACCCATGCATTCAGGGATTCAGTACAATTTGCTGAGCACCTGTCATGTGCTGCTGTGGGTCTGCTGATGAAAAAGTACTACGATTTATTGCGCAAGTCATCTAGTCAGTCACTGTGATGGGAGCTTTGTAAATATTCTATCAGGCAGCTCTTACTTCCATGTCCTCTGAGATTAGAGCGCAGAGAAGTGGGGGCAAGTTGCCCATGGCCACCCAACCACAGAGCAGCACTAAGATCTGACACCAGTTTGTGTTCTTTCCACATGGCTCACTCAGTAGAAACCCCTTTCCTCTCCATCTTTCCCTTTCCTCTTTTTCTTCCTTCCTTCACATCCTTCCTCCCTCCAAGCAGGATACGAAGCAGCTACAATGGTGGTGAATGAGGCACAAGGGATCTAGAGCAGTGTGGCTCAAAAGAAGTAGAACTGTAAGGCACAACTGCCACTCATGTAGCATTTTCTAGTAGCTGCATTTTGAAAAGTCAAATGGCACGGGTACAATTAATCTTAATGTCATTTATTTAGACTAATATGTCCAAAATATCATCATTTCAAACATGTAACCAATATAAATTATAATAAGCCATTTTATGTGTCCTTTTACTGAGGGTTCGGTTGCACAAATACATTCAGTTGGCCACTGGTGTCTGTGGCCACATACTGAACGGTGAATGTCTAGGGTTTGGAAATGAGGATGTGGTGGGGAGGTGCATACAGCTCTGGCATAGATTCTGGGCAGTCTGGAATCAGATCGCTCTTTTATTTGTTTTTTTTTTGTACCGGGGATCGAACTTGGGTCCTTGCACTTGCACAGCAGGTGGCGATAAGATCGCTCTTTAAACATTTTGAAACTGGATGTGATGGTGCATGCCTGTAATCTGAGCATTCTAGGAGGCTGAGGTAGGAGAATCACAGGTTTGAGCCCAGCCTGGACAATTTAGCAACTTAGCAAGACTCTGTCTCAAAATAAAGGAAGGGCTGGGGACGCAGCTCAATGCAAAGGTCTTAGGTTCAATCTCCACAACAAGGGAAAGGAAAGGAAGGGAAGGGAATATTTTGGCATGCTTTTCCTGGTATGTAGAATCCAAAACTTTTTACAAAGGAAGAAAAAGATGACATGAAAGTAGGAAAGAGATTATTATTAGATAAGTGAGAGGAAATCGATCGGGGGGGGCATGCAGGAGAAGGTAATGGGATGGAAATGATCAAATTATATCATATACGTGTATGAAAGTTATTGAAACCCAATATTTTATAAAAGTAATGTGCACTGATAAAAATATATTTTAAAATTTATTTGGGGCTGGGAGTGTAGCTCAGTGGCAGAATGACTGTTTAGCATGCACAAGGCCCTGGGTTTGATCTCCAGCATCACAAAATAAATAAATAAAAATAATACACTTAGAAACTCAAGGTAGTTTTCACCCAATGAGGACAGAGGAAATGACCCCCAGCACCTTTAAACATCTGGGTGAGGGGTCAGGCCCAGGTGGGGTGTGACAGATGGGAGCTGGCAGGACTTGTAGTGTCTCCACTTAAAGGTGTCCCGTCCTTCAGCAAGGTGGCAGAACAGCACCAAGACTCTGGTCTGCACCTGTGGCCCAGACCTGTTGAACTCTCTGTCTCCTTGCAGTGACATCATCCTACACAGAGCAAGGCCACTGGGCTTTCAAGGAGCTGGAACAGAGCTGCTGACCAACGTCAGAAAGAGTAGGCAACTGACTGTGATCGTTAACTGTGGTGTCAACTTGCATAAGAAGTGCCCAGCTGATTGGTTTATAACAGTTCTGGGTGTGTCTGGATGATGGACTCTTACTGAAGAGGGAAGACCCACCCTGGGTGTGGGTGGCACCAATCCATAGGCTTGTAGTCTGGGAGAAATAAAAAGGGGAAGAAGAAGGAAGTCTCGCTTCTGCTTCTTCAGAGAAGCTCCAGTCTTTGCCATCGCCTTTGGACATCCATCTCCAGGCCTCCAGCTCAGACTCTCCAGCCTTCCAGTTCAGATTCTTTGGCTTCCACTTTTGGCTGGACCCATCAGACCTCCAGCAAGCAGACAGCCCTTTTGTACTCTTTCCCACTTGACTCTGCAGGCAGCCATTGTAAGCCTGTCTTGTAAATCCTAGATAGTGACTATGTCAGGGTGCACCTTTCCAGATCAGCTCACATGTGTGTTTGCTCAGCTAGCAAGAGCCTCCCTGGGCCTGCCTGGGCCTGCCTGGGTCTGCCTGGGTCTACCTTGCTGGCCATCTGACCTCATGGCTACTCCTGCAGGCCTCTGTCCCCCACCTCCTTGAACTCCCACCTGTCACCTTCTCCCCAGGGGGGATTCAGCCCTGCTCCTCTCCAAACAGTGCATGGGACAGACATCATCAGGAGGTAGCAACCTCCTGCCCCCACAACAGTGTTCCCAGCTATTGTGCACCCTCCAGTCAGGATGCACATTAAAATGAGAGCTCTGTATCAGGGGTCCCGAGGGGGCTGAGGCTGCTGGGAGGGACACTCCTTAAGTTGCAAGCCTACAGGAAAAAAACAAAAAGTGAGTTCTAGTTTTGCCTAAATTGTGCTAAATACAGCCTAAAAATGTATGACTTCTCCTTTTCCCTCTTGCATCAAAGGTGGGTCATGATGGCACTGCATTTGTCTAGCATGCACAAAGCCCAGAGTTGACCACCAGTACTGCCAAAAAATGGGGGGGGGGGATTTCTCTTTCCTAAGACTTTTTGAGAATCCAATGAGATAAAAGACAACCTTTGAAACATCTGTAGTACCATAGAGATGGACATGTACTATACCTTTAGCCAAGCTTTCAGGAGGATTAAAGTCAAAGAAGGTTTTTAAAAGTGGCATCCTGAGACTAGGAGTATAGGAGTGTAGCTCAGTGATAGATCTCATGTCTAAAATGTGTGAGGCCCTGAGTTTGATTCCTGCACTGGGAAAAGGATAAAAACACAACAAGAGGATCCTAGCCAGAGTCATGCAGCTGTGAGAAGCAGGCATCCTCACACTTGGTGGGTGGGACAGTAAAGTGGAAAACATCCATCAAAATATTAGATGCACCCAACCACCATCTCCACTGCAGGAATTTACCCCACCAACACACTCACCCACATGTACATATATGTGAATGCATTGTCTTCTTGTCGAAGAGAGCAAAACATTTGGAAACTCCCTCCATGCCCACTAATGGGTTCAGGTGAAATACATATTGGGTCACCCACCATACAGTGCCATAGAAGCCACCTTTAACATCAGTGATGCCTTGCAGGTGGACAGGGAATATTCCAACACCTTATCATTAAGTGAAAAAAACACATGCAAAATAATGTAGTAAGATAGTGCAATCCTACTCGTGGGGGGAGAAACAGTGCTTATAATTCCATGTAAAGTTTCTGCAAGAATTCACAGGAAACTGTTATCCAAAGTGACCTATGAGAGGAGAGACTGGAAGAGGACTCTTCATTAGAGTTACAACTTTCCACTGCAGTTACACATCTTTATCATGAGCTATAAGAAAGACGAGTTTTTAATGTGGCTCCTAGTTGGAGTAATCATGCAGTTATAAGGCTCTAGAGCATGCACTGTCTCCGGTTCCCATCAGGTAATCTCTATTCTTAGTCATCCCTAAAAGGTGGGTTTCTGATGTTCTTACAATTTGTGGTAGGTCCTGCTTTCTACCTCTACTGCCTCACAGCCTGCTTTCTGCCCTGTGGCCAGAGTGACTCTGGCAAAATGTAAATCTGACCATGGTGAGACCTTCCAAAGGCTTCTGTCTCAGAATAGCAGAGCTTCTACACCAGCCCAGGGCCCCACACAATCTGCCCTCATCCCTCTCTGACTTTGGGCCCTTCCGCCTGCTCGCCACATTGCTCACTGCACTACAGGGAACACCTTTGGGCTCTTTAGGGGTCTTCACACCCACCAGCCACAGTCTGTCCTCAAGACTTCACTTCCCCCTGCATGGACTGTTCTTCCTTCACAGCATTTTCTTTGCTTAGAACATTCCTTTTCTTCTTTCAATAGGGGAAACAGTGAGTCCTACCAGCATGAATGAGAATATCCAAAGGGTCAGGATGTGGCTGCTTTGTCTCCACACAGCTCAGAGCTGGGGAGTCGGGACTGTGTGTGCATGGTGCCGCTCCCCTCCAGTTCTCAACAGAGTTCGTGCGCAGGTCAGATTTGTTTCCTTCCTAGCTCCCACTCAATCCTTTCCAGAGTTCTCTATCTCCAGAACGCCATCATCCACCATGTTGCTCCAGCTGGGAATTTTCACATCCTTGATTTCCCCCGTCCTTGTTCCCATTGCCCATCACCAATCTAACCCTGCTCTCCTGCCTGGATATTGTGATAATTTCCCCAGTGGGTGACGCACCTCATCTTGCCCCACAGCATTCCCACCACCCCGCTCCCACCTCATGCTCCTCCAGCCCACACCTCTGCTTCTCTGTCCTGACTCCTGTGCAGCAGGTTTCCTGGGCACCCCTGCCATGCCTGTGGATGCCTTTCCCCACCCCTAGCTGACCCCTGCACTAGTCCCTCTCCTCCAGAGAACCTCAGTGCAGGACAGCTACTTAACCCCAGGCATCACACGCAAATGACTCGAGGGGAATGGGCAAACTGTTCTTGCTGGGACAAGGGCTAGGCTTGATAGAGCTTAGAAGATCATGGTGAAAAGAAATCAATAAAAGTCTATTTCTTAGCTCAACCTCATCCTCATCCTATCTGAAGGAAAAAGTAAAAGGTAGAAATAACAGCAACAGTAAAACAAAAGCTTATGTTTATTAAGGACTGAATATCCATCGGGCACTTTTCTAAGTTCTTTACCTACATTATCACATTCAGTCCTCACAAGAGCCCTGTGAAGTAAATGCCATTATTTTCTCCAGTTCAGAGATGAGAACACTCAAGCACAGAAATTCTAAAACACTTGAAGTCACACGGCGGCACAAAACTGAGCCAGAGTATGAGCTCATCAGAACTCTGGAGCCTACTCTTGCCCTCTCCATGTTACGAGCCCTGACAATCATTTCAGCTGTTTTGTGACCATGCAGTGTACCAAGATGGGCCTGGAGCTGGAGCGATGAGAGCTGGATTCCAGCCCAGCAGTCATCATGACTGAGAAAATGCATACACGAGAGAACTGAAGTTTCCTCTTGTCCCTTAACTATGACTCTCTCATTGAATCACTGCCATTCTGCTGTCACAGATTCTAAATTCTGTGCCTATATGGAGAGTCCTTCTGCTTCAACCAACCACACATTCCAAAGAGAGGGAGACCAGCATTTCCTGCCTCCCCCTCAGCAGAATGACCATTGTCCCAAGATTTGCCCAGCTCCTTTCCTGATCATATTTTGTCATTTGCATTAATCCTCTGATTTATAGGATCCATTGTCTACTAACTTGCAGCCATACTAATTTTCCTATAGAGTTCATAGATTCTGTGGAAATTGTCGGTACATTTATTGAAATCTGTTTCCTATCAGCTGAAAGACAGTTTTTGCCAATGAGACACACCAACTCTCATAGCATTTGTCTTACTGGAATTTGAACCCTAATAAAACAGCAAAAACCAAATGTTTTTAAGAAAAAAAAACTATCATTCTCAGTTTGTCTTAGGAAATTCTTTCAAACGTGGATTAAACACTGAAAAAATAGTAATGAATTATTGCATAGCAAACAATTAATTGAAAAATTATATAAATGAACCTACCTTATAAGGCGATTGAAAAAGTATCTGAATATGACCTTCAAGGTTATTCTTTTGTCTAAATTCTGATGCATCTTTAGAAATGACCTTGCACTTAACCAACCACTAAGAGAGAAAAAAGAATTACTTAGCAATAATACAGTTCACTAGTTAATTGATTAGGTTGTCTCACTCAGGATAGACTAAGTGATATTACAGTAATAGAACACCGCCAAGTCTTATAGCAACAATCTCCCCCCCCCGCCCCCCTTACTCACATAACATACTGATGGCCTGTTGCTTGGTTTCTTCCTCACCATGGGACCTGGGTTGATGGAGCAGCCACTATCCAAAAGTTCATCAGTGACCACAGCAAAGGACAAGAGCATTCTGGAGAATGCTCTCAACCCAACAATTAAATCTACCAGCCTGACAGTGATATCCTTAAAGTTCTTAGCATAAGACTTTAAAGCACTTTGCATATAATGACAATTTGATACCACTTGCTGGTCAGAACTAGGGGGCCAGGAAAGTAAAATTTTGCCGAGTGCCTAGAGGGTTGTAAGCCAAACATCTCTGGCTAACAATGTGGGAAAGTAAGACGTGGAGATTATTAAATGGGCTTCCCCAGATCACAGTTAAAATTCTGAATCAACACATTTGTTGGTGCATTCACGACCCGGAATGCTCGGCGAAAGGAACTAAAGTTGCAGACTTTACATTGTAACTTGAAGGTAAGCCTATTTGTGAGTTTCCCAACTTTTTGACATTCAAACCAGTGAGCTTTGTGAGTATTTCTCTAAGGAACAAATGTGCTTCCTATTGCAACACAAGACTATGTGTGCTGGGCCTGACTTGGACAGGATCCTGGAGGGTTAGAGAATGTCTCTATTCTCTGCCTGTTAGATTTTCCTTTGAAAAGCAGCAAGTTGGAGTCATTGAAATAGGAATGAAATTTATAGACATCTAAAAGAGACTGCTGAGAGGTGGAAGTAGAGCAGCCAATTCTGCTTCTGGCCTCTCTTAATTTCAGGAAAGGATGAATGGGGCCATCCTTTCTTTTCTGCATGACTGGTGCTCCCTCCCCCTACCAGCCTGGTTGCTAAGCAAAACCCAGGTCTCACTCTGTGTGTGAGCATACACTGCCCAGCTTTCTAGCTCATAAGAAGGCCAGAGAAGCCTGGTGGGCAAACAGGCTGTGAGCAAGACAGCTGGTTACAAGGGGCTACAGCCCAGTGTCTTGAAGAGGGTGAAAAGTGACAACCACGCAGTGGAGATGTGTGAAGCCCTCCTACAAGGGAGAAAGGATTCCAAAACAGTCACCACTAAGTATTCTTAAAGACAATCAGAAGTCTTTGGTTTCACCAGGCATGATGGCACATGCCTGTAATCCCAGCTACTCAGCTGGCTGAGACAGGAAGATCACAAGTTCAAGGCCAGCCTGGACAACTTAACAAGACTCTGTCTGAAAATTAAAAATAAAGAGAATTAGAGATGGACCTAAGTGATAAAGCATTTGCCTGTCATGCATGAGGCCCTGGGTTCAATCCTCAGTACTGCAAAAAAAGAAGCCTTTGATCCCATTGTGTAATATCAGTGACATTCTAATTAAGACATGGTTTCCTTTGTGAAACAAACTACAGTTTGAATATCCCTTCTCTGAAATGCTTGTTTTCAAATTTTGGAATATTTACACATCCATAGTGAAATATCTGGCTGACGGGACTTAAGTTTAAACACAAAATTCATTTCTTTTTCATACTATCTCATTCACAGAGACAGTATTTTTGATGTGCCTGCATTTTGTCTGTGACCAATCACATGAGTCTGGGAGTGGAGTTTTCTCTTTGTGGCGTCATGTTGGTGCCCAAAAGTTTTCAGATCTTGCAGCTTTGGATTTCAGATGAGGGACACTCAGCCTGTCTTTGTTAAGTTCTGGTTGTGGCCTTAATAGCTGTGTGCACTTGGATAAATTACTTCATCTCTGAACATGGAATTTCTCATCACCAAAAGTGGGATGATATTGTTTCATTGCTCAAAAGAAAATTTTAAATAAAAGAAAATGCGTGCCTGCTAAAGTAATAAAATAAAAACTAAAGGAAAAAAAGAGTCACAGGGACTGGTGTGAGAAATGGAAACCAGCAGGGATAAAGGAGAAAGCAGTGCCTTTCTCTGCCTCTAGACTGGCATCAGGATCTGCCTGTCTGTATCATCCTCAGCTATTTCCCCTGGGCTCAAGCAGTGCTTCTCAGACTTTAGTGGGCATCAGGGTCACCTGGGGGATCTGTGACAGCCCAGATTGCTGGTCCCGCCTCCAGAGAGTCAGACTCAGTGGTAGAGGGTGCCTGGGAATCTGCATTGCTACCAAGTTCCTGGGTGGCACAGGTCTGAGCACCATTGATGAAAGGCAGGGCACTCCCTGGCCCAAGCCAGTCTGGATGTGAGGGAGGTAGCCTCCCTGCATTTGCAATATGCCTGGACATTTGGTATCTCAACAACCTTAACCTGTGTCTTCGTTATCTTGAGGCTGTCCAGTGGCTCCTCTGCCATCTCAGACTCCCACTGCCACCCAAGGATGACCAGTGGCTTTTTCCCCCTTCATCTTTCCCTATTCCTGGCAGACTTCCTAGTCTCCAGATTGAGTTTGGGTTCCAGTCATCCTGATCTGTCCTTGCCAGCCTCCTTCCCAGGGCTCAGAATGCTGCGGGGCAGACCATCCCATCGTATGACATCCTTTTTTACCTGGTTTTGCCAGGGCCCTGTGCAGGGAACAGAGTTCTGATGTTTGCTATCTCCTGGGCACAGCTCCCCACCCTCCAGGGGCCCTGTAGCTGTGTTTCACCGACCCAGAGAGACCCAGCTGTGTCCTCCCAGAAACCTGGTGCCCAGTGAGTATCACTGCTAGGTTTGCTGCACAGCACACTGACCTGTGCATGTCTGGATTGCTCTCTGTTGTCACCTTGGCTACCTTCTAGCAGGAGCTGCTCCCCATGCAGACAGGCCCAGCTCATTCTGCACCCCACTTGCTCTATATTATAAGAAACTATCACACCAGAATCCTGAGATAAAACAGTGAAGAAATCATTCATTTTGACAACAATGTATTGAGCAGTACTCCATGGTCAGCACTGCTTTAGGCCCTAGTGACATCACAGCACACAAAACAAAAACATTCTTTACATTCCAGTGGAGAGAGAAGGACAATTAATCAAACAAAAGTGTGTCTACAGCACGGTATAGAAAGAGAAAAATAAATAAATCAAGAAAAAAATAAAGTAGAGAGTGCTGGGTGGGTTCATTTTAAAGGGAGGGAAGAGGCAGGAATGCCTGGTTGTGAAGGCAACATTTGAGAAAAAAACTGAAGCAGAAGAAGGTGTGAGGCACCAGGATATTAGGGAAGTAGGAGTTGCAGAAGATAAGTGGGGATTAGAAATCCCTTACTTTTGCTCTGCCCAGCTTGGGAGCTAGTTCTGTCCTAACCTGGTGGTTCAGGCACTGTGGAATTTCATGGATTTGTACCTACTTGTCCACATACACAGCTCTCAGAATTAACACAGCAAAAGGGGACACCGCTTAACCTTATTACCTGATCAGGAAAAATGTATCAACCCCGAGATAGTATGGGCCACTCGAAGAATAAAGGTATAGTGGGTTTTTAGGCACCTTGGTTTTCCATTCAAGCACGTTATCTGTAACAAACATAAAAAACAGTATTTTTTGTTTGGTTAATGGAAAAAAACATGTGATTTCTCTTTGCAGAAGAGAGGGCTTTGCACTGGGAGGGCTTTAGGAATCACTGTCATTCACTTAATAGAGAAATTAGGTTGGGAATAAATGCGGTGCCAGAGGTCCCTAACTGCCACTCGGGCCTTAAGCTCCTTTTTGCCCTCATGGTGGATGCAGCCCCCTTGGACTGTAGCGACATCAGGATGCGTGCACAGCACCTGGAAGGCCCCTTCAAGCTTCCCTAGACTGGCCCCGCCCCTTGTTCTGTTCATATGTATGGTCCCCTGTGGAAAAAGTGCCCCGTTATTGATGAGAGGGTCAAGAGTGTGGCAATCGGAAGTGGTAGAGAAATGCTGATTTACTGCTAGCACACTATGTATACTTGCCTATTTTGCAGGTAGGAAAAAAAACATTACTTCCTTCCATTAATCAAGACAGCACAGGTCTCTGATAGTGAGCGTGCAATACTCAGGAATTGCTCTGTGCCACCTTATTCCTAGGAGGAGCCACTGAATGCTGGCCTGGTCTCTAAAACAGAAGGAAGCTGCCAGCCTCCCGCCCCATGGCCCAACATGATCCCCATGCTGAGGGTCTCTCCTCCCCAACCTCTCCTAGACTGAAGGGATACCAGTTCCCGCACCCAAAGACAGCCACGCCGTCATCTGGCTGGTGTGTCCCGAGATAATCCAAAGGAGGCTCAAGACCCGGATGCCATTCAGTGCAGGGAAGGTGCCTTCTGGCATCTTTGTGGTCCAGATGGCTGGCATATTCTTCTGCCAAGAAAAGCACTGCAGAGCATGATTCATGGCTCCTAGAAACCCTGGGCAAGAGCAGAAGCATTACTGTTTATTCCGAAGGCCAGCAAGCCACACAGAAAGAACTTGGCATTCACCTCCAACCCTGGAAGCTTGACTTAGATCTCTATGGTCCCCATTTGACCAGTCTGGGCACTCTTGCACTTGATCTCCCTCCACTTTGAACCTTGACTTCCCCAAGTAGACTCGACCTGAGCTTGGTGCCCCATAATGCCTTGCACAGAACATACTGCCCAAGCCCAGGTCCCCAGATGCCAACCCTTGACTACTACCTAAGCCTGCTTTTCAAAAGCCTGGGGAAAGCAGAATAAGGACTTCAGTTAGAAATCACCTGTTATGTCTTGTGTCCAGATGTCCCCTCAAAGCTTCATGCAGTCATAGGTGGGGCTTTTTCAGAGGTGGCTGGACATAGAGTATGTGATACCAGGATCAAGGGTGCATGATTACTAAATCAGACCGCTGATTGACTTGGCACCCTTCACTAATCCCAGTAGCCTAGATAGGATATAAAAGGCCCAGAAAGAAGCAGCTAAGATCCTTGCTTGCTCACCTGCCTGCTTGTCATGTACTATTTCTCTTCTAGAATCCCCTTCTGCTATGCCCCCTTGCCTTGGAGTCAGCCAACTATGGACTGAAACCTCTACAAACTGTAAGCCAAATAAAACCCTTTCTCCTTTAACTTTGAGTGTCAAGTGTTTTATCTCAGCAACAAGAAAAGTAACCAAGATACCACCTGATCCACTGAGCCAGCATTTTACTTGAATTGGCATCCCTGGGTTCTCCCAAGGATGAACCACTTATAAATAATATCTCTAACATTGGTCAGTGCACAAGTACCCAAACAGGAGGGAAAGCCAGGCCTGGTAAGCACTCAGGAGGCTGATCCAGGAAGATCACAAGTTCAAGGCTAGCCTAGGCTACATAGTGAGCTCAAGGCCAGCCTGGACTACTTAGCAAGACCCTGTCTCAAAAAACAAAAACAAGCAAAACAAAACAAAAGCAGGAGGGAGTTGGTCTGGTAACTAAGGTAAAGGCTTTAGAATTACTCCTTGCTCTGAATCTGCCTGTCTTTTATTAGCTCTGTGACCTCTGGCAAATAAATTAACTTCTCTGTTTCTAAGTTTCCATATCCACAAAATGGGAGTCAAATTTTTATAATCACAAGACTACATCATGAAGAATAGATGAGGTAAGGCATGTATATCGATCTGAAAAGACACTTATAGAATCTCAGCTATTATTAGCACTATTTTAAGCCTTACCGTTTTAAGAATGTTTAATCCCTTCTCCTTAGTTTATTTCCTATATTTTTTCTTTAAATTTTACTTGACCCATTCTGAGTCATAAAGTGGCTGGAATTTTGGAACAGAAATCTCTATCACTGAAGAGGGCTCCTCAAGACTTGTACTTTCTCCTGAACAGCGCTCAAGAGCTCAGTACCTCAAACATTGTAGACATCAGTGTGTCCTTGCAGAATTAAAACTTATTCACATACAAGATTCGACTTAAAACCAAGTTCTGGGGATCTAAATCAATTTCTTTAATTGAAGGATTTAATCACCTAGCCTTTTGCGGTTCCAGCAGGGATTCTGAGCTTCCTATTTAGGTCACTCCCTGTGATGTTGCCTCTGCGTCAAGGCCAACCCTGGCCCTTTCATTTGGAAAAAGCACCAGGACTTGGCAATGAATGCCACACAGGCAGCAGTCCTGTACCTTTCACCTGGCTCCTCCCATTTCCTGAGAAACTCTGTGTTCTCATGGAAACACTTGGGACCAGGCCTCTGTCAGGTTCAGCCAAAGCTACTTAACCTCCTTGAGCCTCAGTTCCATCAGTTTTAGAACAGGCATAATTTTTGGCAGGGTTGTTGTGAAGATGGTGTTAAATGTCCAGCTCGAGGCCTACATTGGCAAGCAAGTGCTTACTATCTTTTATTATTATTTTGCCATCTAAATTCTACTGGTGGACGAATGTAACCAACAGTGGTTTATAAAATTGTCTGAAAATAACTGATCTATAGGGGAGATAGTCTTCCTGAGTCCCATCTGGCTCATTTGTAAATGGACAGTACTGTAAACCACGAGGGAGGACTCTAGGGAGGACTGGCCTAAATAGTGCATGGGTCACTGGTTCTCAAGATGGAGGTCCCCAGACCAGGAGCTTCAGCCTCACAGAAAACTTGTCAGAAAATGCTCATTCCAGGCTGTAGCACACTTACCAGATCAGAATCTTTGGGGCTGGGGCCCACAGGCCTGCACTGTACTGTGCCAAAGTTTGAGACCCACTGGGTGTGATCATGCTTTAAAAAACCTGGCAGCCCCTTTGGATTCTCTTATTATTATTGTGAGCGCACTTTAAGCAATGGCCTATGAAGTAAAAAATCCTGGTTTCCAGAAGCTGAAATCCATAGCTATTAACTTCATGACAGCATCCTCATAGTTTGCTTTCTCACTTGTGCCTGGCTTATCTAAATAGCAAAAGAAAGGCATGTGTAACAGAAGACCACTCAAAGTAAATGCAATGGTTATTTGGAGGATAAAGAACCAGGACTCCCAAATTCCCAATTTGGCTCTAAGCTTCCAGAAGACACGGTGGTCTTAGGTTGATTTGACTTGCTGCTGACTGTAAAAGGGGAGAGGAAAATTGCTGAAGCTCGGGTAATTTTTTTTAAACTTGCTTTGGAAACAACACAGAGGACCTCCAGCTCCTCCCAATTCTGAGGCTACAATTAGATGTAACTACTGAAAAAGCAAATGTAGCCTCAGTGATTTGATCATAGGAATTTCAGGTTGAGTAAGGAACCTTAGTTTCTGCAGTGCCTGCCTGACACCACGCCAGGTGTGTGCTCCAAACCCTGTGATCCAGTCTTAAACAAGCTTAACACTGAGGAAAGCAATGGGGATTATGCTGCCTGTAGCCTCCCAGTCAGTCTGACAGAGGCCCCTGAGTCCAGTTGACAGCACGCTCTGCAGCCCATGTAAGAGGTCTTGGCAGATGAAAGGTCCACCATCTTTTCCTTTTCCTGCCTTAACTGAAGAGAATGAAGAAAAGGGGGATAAACTTAGGAGGATGTGAGTCCACATTGTCTCATTTCTCCTTCCACAAATCCCCTTTGGAGCCCTTATTTTATACTTGTGGAAATTGGGGGCCATAGAGATCAAGCGATTTGACTGGAGATTGCTAAGCACGCGGTCCAGCCACAACGCCGACCACGGACCTGTCTACGGGGCAGCCAGGGCAGAGAGAGGCCACCAAGGGCAAGGCCACCATAACTGTCCTCTACATCTGACAGGGCTGTACTATAACCAAGAGGGTGGGTTTATCTTCCGGGCTGTTGGGAGATATCACAATGTAGAGGGAACCTGAACAATCATCACTTTCCATCACAACTAACAGAACTGCTTCTGGGTATGAGCAGGAGCTTGTGCCAGGGGACTTGGAGCCTCTCAGCTCCTCCTTAGAATATCTTCATCCCAACCCAAATGTGTTTTCTTGTTCTTCTTCTTGTAGAGCTTTCATGTTACTGTCACTGCTAGTTTTGTTGAAAACTCAAATAGGAACTAAAAAAAGTAATTGTCATGTCTTCTGCATTAGGCATGCTCCCTGTATCCACCTCATCTCATATTCATATTCTTCCACTTCATTCATTGAAAATTTTGCTTTTAATTTTTATCTCCTTCACTGGAATAAGGAAGGACAATTGTGTAGATGACCTAAAGGGGATCTGCCAATAATTATTCCATATGTTCTAAAGGTATTTGTATGGCCAGGCAATTCTTGTGTAAGGCATGTGTGTGTGTGTGTGTGTGTCTGTGTCTGTGTATACATACACAAGTGTACATGTATGTATGTATACTTTTCCCTTCCATGTAGGCAAATGGAAACAAAGGTAATGCTCTTGATGTTACACTGGCACACAACAAAGGGAAACACATTGAATCTAGCCTCTCACTACACAGTTATCTGTTTCTGGCCCAGCTATATTAGTTAATTTATGTTGCACACTCACCACCCCTGTCAGTTTATATGTAAAGCATTTACCTTAGTGGTGGCAGAAGCTTCTATGAGCTTTCAGTATCCATGACACTGAAAATGGATGTTGCCATCATGGAATTGTTCCTGAGAGAATTACTACAGTGAGATCCTGAGCTCTCCTCTGATCTAGTCTCTGATTAGCACAAACACACACTGGATAATTGTACCCAAGAAATAAAGGAGCATTTTTGGTGGCCTTGCCTTGCCTTAACACTCAGATGGTCAACAAAGACTGAATTGTAAGGAGCGGAGATCCAACCTCCATGCTGACATTTGGAAGCTGCTCAGTGTTCGCTAGAACCCAGCACTGTTGGGGTTATTTTCCAGCCATACACTCATCTAAGCCACCTCTCTTGGGTGGTCCTGCTTCAATAAAATGCTCACTTCTTCCTCTGCTTGGAGGTCCGGCAGGGGAGAGAGGGGCCCGGGAAGCTGCCCCCCACGCCCTGCTTCTGTGCCCATTGCTCCCCATCTCTCTCAAAGGCAGACTCCCGTAGCTGGTCGAGGGGGCCCCGCCTGCCGGTGACAGCACCCTGAGGTCTGAGCCCCAGCCCCTGGCAGCCATCCAGAGCGTTCCAGCGAGAGGGAGAGCGAGGCCCAGCAAGGTGATGAACCTATGGGAGAAGACACAAAACCAGGCTTTCCTCACATGCCACCAAAATAAGATGCAGAGGAAACAGGTTCACGAAAAGCAAAACCACTGACCTTTCCGTGTGGGGGTAGGGAGTGATACTAGAGATTGAACCCAGGCCCTTTGCACTACATCTAGCTACACCCTCAGCCCTTTTTTATTTTATTTTACTTTTTATTGTGAGACAAGTTTTTGCTAAGCTGCCCAAGCTGGATTTGAACGTGTGATTCTCTTGCCTCAGCTACCCTGCTTGGCTACCACTGATTATTTAAATGGTAAATATTTAGCAATTTTAATAATGTGAAATGACATTTTAAGAGCAAAAATAATTTAAAAATTCACACAGGAAAATATGAGTGAATTTCACTTAACTCCTTAACACTAAGGAAGCAATGCGACTGAAGATTAATATACTTTAAAAAAAAAATTGATATGGACCCAGTTAACACATTTGGGAAAAGAGGTGAAAAATGTAAAAATTAACTCACAAGTGATGGATGAACTTAGAGAAAAACTCTCCTCACCAGCTTCTTTAAAGATGTAATTTAAACCAAGGTATTCACCTAGCAAATTGGTACCAGTTTTTATATGAGCCTTGATGCTGGCGAGAAGGCAACAAAGCATGTGTGGCTGTTTCTATTGGGCAGTAGGAATGAATTGTTCAGCAAAACAACATCAAATGATTCCATTGCTATGAGCCAGCAATTCTACTTCTATCGAGGATGTCCTAAGGAACAGTCCAAAATGCAAAGAAGCAGCACAGGGCAAGATTGCAAAGTGGGAGAGGTAATGCCTTCTGTGAAGGAATTAATCTTCAACATGGTCACCTGATGGTGAGGCGAAGGGATATTTCTCACTGGTCCCAAACCCTGGTGTTTGGGTGTGGTCAACTCCCCCTGGGATGCTTCCATATTTTCTTGTTTAAGGTGCATACATGGTGACCTCCCTGTGTCTTAGTGACCTCAGGCTCCTGTATACAATGCCATAGGCTGAGTGGCTTATGAACAACAGAACTTGATTTCTCACAGTTCCAGAGGCTAGAAAGCCCAAGATCAAGGCCCCGGAAGACTCAGGGTGTGGGAAGGGCCAGCTTCCTGTTCACAGCACCCTCTTACTGACCTCACATGGTGGAGTTGCCTGAGGAGATCTCTGGATCCCTTTTATAAAGGCACTGATCCCATTCATGAGGGCTCAAATCACCCCCAAGGGACCCACTTTCTAAGGTTGTTGCGGGGAGGCTAAATTTCAATGTAGGCTTTTGTGGGGGCCACAAACATTCAGACCACAAAGCCCTGCAAACAAGCAGCACTGGCTAGACATGGTTCAGTAAATAAAACAAAATGGCTAAATGCACTTGCTGAGGGGAAATTGATACATAAGAAACAGACAAGATCCTAGCTGAACACCTCAGATGTTTATACTCACAGACACATAGCGGTGAAGGTGTCCAGGGGGAACATTCCAGCAGCACATCTGGCCACACTTCCACCAGCCAAGGTGGAAGAATTTGATGCAAAGAGGGAAAGGGAAGGGGCTGAGAATGACGTGTTTCTAAATCTTAAAATACCTACCAAGAGAAAAAGAAGCTGTATCAACATCTTAGTTTCACTTTTTTTTTTGGTTCCGGGGATCGAACTCCGGTCCTTGCACTTGTGCAGCAGACGGCGAAACCACTGAGCTAAATCCCCGGCTAACTTCTTAGTTTCTAATAATGCTTTACACTTTCCCAAGTGCTTTCCTTTTGTTTCAAATAAAACTTTGATATTGAAAAGATGAGCTGGCCTTTAATATCCAGTCAGCCCTCTGTGTCCATGGATGAAACCAATCTTAGACTGAAAATATTTTTTAAAATCACATTTGAAGGGCTGGGGATTTAGCTCAGTGGTTCCGGCACCTGCCTTGCAAGCTCAAGGACCCAAGTTTGATCGCCTGTACCAAAAAAAAAAAAAAAAAAGAAAAAAAAATCACATTTGTACTGAACATGTACACTTTATTCTTGTTGCCATTCCCAAAACAATACAGTATAACAACTATTTACATAGCATTATGTACTATAATACCTAATTTAAATGCTATGTAAATAGTTAATGATTTAAAGTACACAAGAGGATGTACATAGGGTTATATGAAAATACTACCCCACTTATAAAAGGGCCTTGAGCATCCATGGCTTTAGATATCACTGGGGGAAGCCTAGGAATCCTCATTGCTTAAAGTTATCAGGAAACACTCTGAGAAGCAGGACCAGGGTACTTCCAAACTCTCAGTGAAGTGTGAGACACAGAGAGTTTCATAATCACCAATGCCAACCGTGAATAACAAGAGATGCCGCTGCTTGTTAAGTGCCTACTAGATATGAGGCACGTTCTGTTCATTATTTCTGATCTTTCAACAACCCTACAAGGAACTTCTATTTATCTTATTTTATAGACAATGAGAATTGGCCTCAGATAAGTTTATGAATTTGAGCTTGGCAGCTAAGAATATAGGTTCTGTGGTTTGGGATCCTGAATTCACCCCTTATGATGTGACCTTGGACACGTTACTTAATATCTCCATGACTCAGTTTCCCTCCACCGTGGTAAAATTGGAATAACAATCGTACCTACCTCATGGGGTTGGTGTGGAACTAAATGATGCAGTCATCGTAAAGCACATAGAACAAAGTCTGGCGTGCAGTAAGAGCTTAATAAATGTGGGCAGTTCCCTGTACTGCCTCATCCACCACTGCACCATGACTAGGCTTAGATTCAAGAGGTTGAGGTCAGTTGCTGTGGGGCCTGGGCAAGCCCCTTCACCTCTCTAGGTCTCATTTCCTCTTCCGTGCAACAAGGAAGGGAGAACTGGGTACAGTGGTCTAATGTCTCTTTCACCTCCAACTCTCACTGTTCCCATGAGTCTGTGGTCCGAGGGTTTCCAAAATGTCCAAATAGGCCGCTAAAAGATTAATACTATGTGATTCATTGTGATTCTTAATTGTAACATGTTGAGGCTGGAAACAAGGAAGAGAAAGCATCTGTGTGTCACCAGCCCTGGCCCAAAGTAAGGGTTTGATTTAGGTTTCCACCAGGTCCCCCCAGGGATGTGACAGCAAAATTCCTCATTACTCAGTTCCCTTTGCTTTTTGAAATGATGCCCCTGGAGCTGCTTCCTGTTTATATGTGGATTTCCCAAATCAACTTCTCCCCTGAAGTGAAATGTACTGAGCCACCACCACATGTCCATTCCCCTTTGAATTTCTATTTCTAGTTTTAAAGGAATCGACTCATGCTATGTTTCCCCCTCCCCTTCCCTTTTCTTTCCTTCTCTTCTCTTGCATCGAACACTCCCCAGCCTTCAGGCAATGTGCATTAGGCCTCTGGAGCCTGCTGCCTGGAAGAACTGAGTAGATCCCTCCTGAGCCTGCAGTGCTAAGGCCCAGCTCCAGCACCTGGTGAACTTAGGCTGTGTAGACCCCTGTCCTGCGAGGCCACAGCAGCCAGTACCTTTGCTGTCATCTTTTAGCTGAACAGCAGGCACTGAAAGCCACAGGGAAGTTTAACACCAATATGAAAAAGCTCTGTAGTTCATCTGCACTGATACAAGAGAAGTTTTTGGGGGGGGGGGTGGTACTGGGGATTGAACTCTGGTCCTTGCACTTGCACAGCAGGCGACGAAACCACTGAGCTAAATCCCTGGTCCAAAACAAAGTTGTTATTTTTTTTTTTTTTTTGGTACCAGGGATTGAACTTGGGACCTTGTGCTTCCAAAGCAAGCGGTGGAACCACTGAGCTAAATCTCCAGCCCCAAAAGAAGTTTTTTGTTTTGTTTTTTTAACTTTGGGCCTTATGTGCAACAAAAAGGAAGAGACAGCAGAATTGGGAATAAAATGATAACATATATGTCTGGGATCCCAGATTAAATTTCCTTCACCTTTCATTGTTTTTAAAAGTGTCTTTTGGAAACATCTGAGTCCTCCCTGCCTACAAAGCACAGACTTACTGGCGTCTTGAAAATGTATCCTGGTTGTCTTCCCAGACAGTCTAGAAGTCTAAATCTAGGAGCTGCACTTACAGGCACCGGGCTAAAGGTAAAGCGAGTCACAATGCCCCACACAGGAGCCCTGGGGCTCCCTTCTGCACAGAGAGCTGCTTGTGGAGAAAACTGAGGGGCATGGAGACCCAGGACCTTACTACCAAGGTGGACAAATCTGAAGTTGACAACTCCTTCCTAACGCAGGTTGACACTCCCTTACTCCAAAGATGCTTAGGCTGATTTCTTACAACCTGACTTTTCCAGTTCTGTCCAGCTCTACAACCACAGCCACTTTGCAGTGTAGCAGTGACTTGGGAACCTGCACACTGCTCTGGCACTCCACGAAGCCAGAAGGATGCTGACAGCTTTATGAGAACTGTGTGTGTATCTGTGCCTCTGTGTGTGCAAGTATGTGTTTCTGTGTGTGTCTGTATGTATGTGTATGCATGGTTGTAGGTATGTTTATGTGCAGGTGTATGTATATATGTGACTGGGTATATGCATGTGTATGTATCTAAGTGTGTGTGTTTCTATGTGTAAGCACATACCTACATAAACGTACATATACCTATGTGTGTGTATATATATATATGTGTATAGACTATATATACATATATATATGTGCTGTCCTTTACCTACTCAGTGTTCTAAAGCGAGAGTGAAAGGAAACTTCTGTGAAACCCACCCACCAGCTCCTGCCCCTCCCTTCCCTCTGTCCACATCTTCTGTTCCTGCATCTTCAGGGGCCTTAGAGGTATAAGTGTGAACAATCTCAGCCCCACCTCCTACCTCACCTCTACCCCAGTCACTCCTTAGTGTACCTGGGCAGGGAACCCTGAGGTCCTCCATGTTCAGACTGTGGACCAAAAGAGAAGGAGCAGGCTGTGGACAGGTACGTCCTCTTGGTGCTGCAGACATCGACCCATGGGGACAACCCAGCCAGAGGAGCCCCTTTCTAAAGGATGCAGCCAGTCAGGGAGCTCCCTGCCTTGGTCCAAGTGTGGCGCTGTGGGTGCCACTCCCTGCTTCCTCCAAAGCGTGCACCATGCCTCATGTTGACCATGTGATCCCACAGAGCCTAAGGGCCTGGGAAGGAAGAGAATGTATAGTCCAGAACTGAAGCCAAGGTCTCCAAAGCAACTTACTAGGGACTTTACAGAGACTCAGCAAATCACTGTCCTCCACAGAGGCAGCCCCGGGGCTGGCCACCTGACCCAGACTCTCAGGATGAGGCTGCCATGATGCTATGGGTTTTCTAGGCCTGCTCAGCCTCGCCCAATAGCTGAGTCAATCAGTATCTGCAGGGCTCCAGAGATGGATGGTCCCGGCAGCGCTGCAGACAGACACCACACCCCAGCTCTAAACTCTTCCATACTTGACAAAATCAATCTGAAGCCCATGCCTGTTCGATCAGTATGTGTCTACACCGCACTAGGTTCCAAGTCTATACAGGGAAATAAGAAGCCTTTATTAGAAACCTTTAGCTGGGGGTGTAGTTCAGTGACACTGTGTCCACCTGACAAGCACAAGGTCCTGAGTACTGAAAAAAGATTTTTTAAACACCTTTATTTGATCTGCTTCCCCCAACTCCTTGCCCTACCCACACTACGCTCCCCTAAAACAAGGTGCTCAAACCTCTCAGTAAAGTTCCCACACCCACCATACCTCTCCTCCCCTACCCTCCCACCCCTTCAAATTATACAAAGTGTGATCAAACAATACAGTGCCACATCTGTAATCCCTTTTTTAAAATTCAAACATTCATTGTACATTTTGTTCACCCATTGAACACTCCTCTCTAGTGCTCAGTCTAAGGTCGAACATTTATTTCCTGATAGTTTCTCCTAGTAACTCGGGTTCACATACTTTCCCTGCTACATTGTAGGTTTCCCCTAAACGAGTAATCCCCAATTGTTTTGGGCCTCCCAGCATACATGTGTCATGTCTAATACAAAGGCCTGATATGAAATTGCTCAGTAAATACTGTCTGAATTAAACTGAGAATAGAAGGCGATGTTCTGTGAAATGTTTTGGGTTCCTTTTGAATCCTTAGCAAGAGAGGCACTTCTGTGAATAATTCAAGGAGTTGCTATAAAATACTTCCAGGTTTTCAAGCAGCATGAGGGAATCCATAAGAGAGAGCTATGGGGAAAACCATCCTTGGCAATGTCAGTACCATTGTTCCACTAGTGGGCTGATAATTCTGATTATAATAGGTGAAGCAAGGTGAATTTAGCCCAATAGACAGTAAGCAAGAGGACAGTATAAAGCTTATTATAAAGGACTGTTAAACATCGACTCTTCAAGCAGCTCAGAATTCAATGCTTTTGGTTACTGCAAAATGAAACAATGTGATCATCATAAAATGTACCTGGGAAATGAATATAATAAGTGATATTGAAATGCATGGATCTAAATTTTTATAGGCTCAAGTTGGATTTTATAATCATCATATCAAAGGTTGATCTAAACTTTCCATACTCTGGAATTACACATTTTTATTCTAAGAGACGAGAATAAAGTCTGCTGTGAGTCCCCTGTATAACATCCTGCGACGACCCCTGTGTAGTGCTTTGCCCTAGCCTCGGGCCACAGGCAGACCATTCCATCTGCCCGGGTTCTCTCCCCCTCCAACACACAATCTTCTGTTGCCCTGTTATGGATGCTCCAGCTCTGGCAAGGTCACCTGGCACTGCTGAGCTGGTCATTCTCACATCTGTAGAGGAAACACTGGCAACTCTATCAAAAAGCTTTAAGAAATAGCTTATAAATCCCTTCCAGATGGGGACCTTTTCCCCTGGGAAAAGAGGCTCTCATTTCACCGCTGTGTCTATGCTGGAGCTAGAGAAATGTCTTGGCCTCAGACTTAATTCCACCAATACAGCCCCTGTCAGCTCCCCTCACTCTAACCAGAGCCCTCCCCCTTTTCAGTTCCTTTGTCCCAGTGCAACTTTCTCAAAATATCTATTTACTGATAGCAATTATTTCTAATATGGCATTTTATTCTAATGGCAACTCTGGCAAGTGAGGTTAGCAACAGCCAGGAAAATGAAGGTGACTGATAAATCTCTTAAATGAGAAAGCCTACTCATGAGCCTTAGGGAGTCCCTTATTCACTGGAAATGCTAATTTTATAATAATTACAAATATATCTTTGTTTCAAGGATATTTATGGTTTAACCAACAAAAACTGGAATTTGAATTTGATTCATAGCAATTTTTTTTTTCTTTCAGTGCTGGAGATGGAATCCAGGGCCTCACACATGTTAGGCAAGCACTCTACTACCAACTTGCACCCCCAGCTCTTGTTTGGCTTTTCTGTTTTAACAGTCAGAAAATACTCAGCTAGATGGATAATGTACCCAGAGCTATAAGGACCATCCCATAGTCAAGGCAATTTAAGATTACCATAAACTAGAGCAGTATCAACACCTTAAAAGAGAATAAATGTAAAAGACACTGGCAGCAGAAAGTTTTGGCTTTAAGGTTCTTGTGTGGAATATTTTGAAAGACTTAGAGGAAATCAAATCCATTTCTATGTGGACTAAAATATATTCCTTCTACATGGCTAAGGTTAGAAGTGATTATACAGTTAGAGCCAGCTGAGCTTCAGAGCCACCCATACTTCACAGAAGAGGCTGAAGCTTGGGGAGATTAAGTGATTTGCCCAAGCTCACACAGCTGGGAAGTGACAACCACGACTGAATGTGAGGCTCTTAGCACTAATCCGTGACAACACATTGGCCTAGACAGTCCTACTTCAGAATGGCCTCTGGGTCCAGCCAGTGCCAAACACATGGGCCGGGGCAGAGAACATGCACAACATGGAAACTGGACATCACCCACCTCCGGTCTCCAGGCTAACCAGGCAGCTGTGGGTGAGGGAAGACTGTTCAACTTTACATCTTAATTACATAAAGATTCAGCTCCTATCTCCTCATTATGGTCTTTCTCTTCCCTTCCTACCTACTCAGTTGCTATGCCAATTGAACCTCTGTTCCCAAGCCCCCCAGGATTCCATTATTCTCAGGTTAGTGGACTGATGAGGATGAAAATTTGGTTCAATCCTGAAAGAACTGCCTTTGTTGGCTGTAAGGAGTTGGGGTTTTTCAAACTTTATACCGAGGAAATGGTTTCACTGTGTATTCCTTTGTACCTACCCAGCTGAGACATCATAGTCACATCCTCTTCGGTACAAGAATCAGGGATACATACGCCCACACTGTAATCAGCTCCATCCTGGGAAACACAATGCCACAGTGCTTTTTAATTTTAGTGTTCATAGCACATATGCATAATCATTTCTAAGTAAGTCTGCTGCTGTGCTACTCATACATTAAGCAGATTGAGAGAGGGAATGGTGTTGAAAGAAGAAAAAGTTTCTAACTTCCTAAGACATGGCTTTTCCATTACAGGGTGAATTTCAAGACATTAGATACACTTATATTTAAATTAAAATATGCCCCCAGGTTCAATGTAGCTGATTAAGAAGCAGTGACTGGTTTTGTGTAATCTGTCCCACTGAATCTCTGTTCCAGATGAGAGGTCATTAACAGATGATTCCACTATGATTTTTACCAATTGCCAAGTTGTCATTTCTGGATAGCAGGCTACGATGTATCGAGTAAAGATTTTATTAATAAATCAAGCCAATAATTAGAATGTCTGTCTCAATAAACAGAAGATCAAATTGTAAATAAAATTTCTGGGCTATTTCTTATAAATTCATAACTTACATGATTGTGTAAACCTGACCTTTTGCTCTGATATCAAAACCATTAATCTGCTTTGAAAGTGATATTAGTATACACTGATTAAACCCTCAAGCAATCAGTATCCCAATCCTCAATAAAACAAAGGAGGCTGAGCGATAATCTCCCTGCGTCCATGGTTTACCATCGTAAGCGTTTTTAGCATTAATTCACAAAGCTTGCATTTCTTATTTCAGACAATAGTTTTTAGCCAACTAGTAATGTAATTTCCTTTTACTATTGTGTTATAAACATAAAATTTATCCTATATTTAATAAGAGACTGTGCTATTCCTGTGGTTTCTTTCTCCCCTGAGCAGTAAAAGGATTAACGTGCTTTGAAGATAGTGAGCTCGAAACATAGGTCAACTGATTTAGGAATGGATTTATAAAGTCATGGTCCAACTGCTAGAATAATCCCAAATTTGTGTTTAGGGCTCTGTTTCTTGGAAAAGGTTAGTGGGAAGTCCATCCTCCATCTGGTATTCCAAAAATTGATGGGAAGTCAGGAGCTGGTGCTCAGGAACTGTGTTCAAAGCTCCTTCCCTTGATCAGCATGGTACCGACCAATGATGAGGCTCCTGATGGCAAGGATACAGAGTAGGGATTTGTTAGGAAGCATGGTGAGAGCCCTCAATACCCCAAGAACAAGAGAGTCCTTGCTGGATCCCATCAGTGACTGTGCCTGGAGGGAGCTGCCAACCAAACCAATGAACACGCACAGGATTCTTGCTAGTGAAGGTGCTAGCCAGGACTTGAAGTTGGGTTCCCCATAAAGGTCATCCAGAAGTCTTGCCCCATACTGTGTGTTTTGTGGACAAGTCCCTCATATAACATCCAGCACTCAGAATAGGCTAAGCCAGTTTCTACCAACTATTAAAATTTAGCTTTATCTTTTTGCAAAACATTGTAATATTTTTTGTGTTCTTAACTACAAAAAGCAATTGTATTGTGGAGTTGTAATGAGTCCCATATCATGACATTCACTTGTTCTTCAAAAGCAATTGCACAGGACCCCCATGCTCACCTGAAGTATATGAAGCTTGCAATACTGCCCTCGGAAGCTTCTAGTGGGGCTGTGGGCGGAGAGGCACTCGCTGTAAGATCCCAGCCTGTCCAGGTTGCCATTAAGAATGTTGCTCCCAAGCTTCCCCACAGAGTCATACACTGAATTTCAAAGGAAAAGAAGCTTGCAAAATTAGCTTCCTGTATCACTTTCAAATAAAGTTACAGGAACTTGGCTCTACCTTCCAACCCTATAAGCTTAGATAATTGAAAAAAGAAGAGAGACAGATTTATTCAGATGCCACTCTTTGGCATCTCACTCATCACCAGGAGAGAACAATGAGGTACACACTGTTACACGATCTGTTAGCAGTTGCTGAAAAAGATGAAGAGTTGGTATTTTATTTATTAAAAATAAATGCTTTCTGGGGAGTGAGAAGATGTAACTAAACTTTGTTAGCTTTTTATTTTCTCTCCTTGTACAAAACCCATAATTTATCCAGTTTTGTGGGACCTTACTTTGTAGAAAGTTAATTTTTTTTAACTTTAGGAGAAGAAAAAGTGATCAAGCCACAGTTAGTGGCATTCTCAACCCCATCCTACAAAGTCCCTCTTTGTTTGTTTGTGCTTATTTATGTCTTTCTTTTCTTTGTTTTAAAATTCATTTTCTTTCCTATTTCTTCATCTCTTCCTATCCCTTCATCAGATTCCCCCCAATCTTACAGGTTTGATGTATATCCTCTTGTTTGTGGATGTGTATAGGTTGTGTGAATACTTTTTTGTTTCTTATCTCTTGTTTCTACATCTATCACTGAGGGCTACATTCTTACTATATCATGATGTTACTGTGCACATCTAGTCCGGGCCTTCTAACTGCTATATAATAATCCATCACTAACTTTGATCTAGCTATTCCCCAGGTGATGGACACATATTGTAGATGCCCTCGATCTATGCAAACACATGGTGATAAATTTCTTATACTTGGCCCTTCCCAGAGCAATGTAATATTGAGCTCAGCTATATGAGTGGAACCACAGGATCAGAAGACACACACGTACTTAGTCTTTGTGAACCCTGCCAGAATACTGGCCAGAGTCACTGCCCAGTCTACATTCCTCAGAGATGCTGGGTGATTGTTTTTTCTTTATACTGCTCAGCTTTCTTTTATGTGGCAGCTAATGGATATAAAATGGTATCTAACTATTGGCTTGCTTACCATTTGTCTAATTACAAATGAGTCTGGATATTTTCATTAGCTGTTTAGATTTTTCTTTTCAGAACCTATTTGCATCCTTTGCCCAGTTTTTATGGATTTTTTCTTTTTCATTTCCAAGAACTGCTTATGATTCTGTATGTTGATCCTGGACTATCTGAATCATTAAAAATATCTACTCTAAGTTATCTGTCAGTTAACTTTAGCTATAATGTTCTCCAGTGAACAGAAATTCATATTTTTGGTATAATAAAATCTGTCAATATTTTGCTTATTGTCTATGTTATTGGTCCTTTGTTAAGAAATTCTTCCCCATCTGTAGGACAGTAAGAGACTTTTCTAATATTATTTCCTACTATCTTTATATTTTTGTCTCTCATACTTAGGTCTTTAATTCATCTGCATCACTTTTTTGAGGGGGGGGTACTGGAATCAAACTCAGGACCTTGTGCTTTTGAGGCAGGCATGGCACCACTAAGCTAAATCCCCAGCCCTGCAAATCTTCCTTTCCATCCTTATGATTTTTCATTTTTGCCTTGATAAACTTAAAACAGATTACATAACACAATTAATTCCTGGAGTGTATACTTGGTTATTTTCCTTGGTGTTTTATTTTCAATTACATCTTCTAACTGATTTGTTGATAAGGTTTTTTGCAATTGATTTTTATAACTTCTTCTAGAATCTGGTAAATTTGCTAAATTTCCTGATTAGTTCTGCAGTTTTATTTTCTCCTCCCTAATCTTTATATCACTATTTTTTCCTTTTCTAGTTTTATTTTTTGTTTTTTGTTTATTTTTTGTTTTTTGAGACAGGGTCTCACTATGTGTCCCAGACTGGCCTCAAACTTGAGGCAATCTTCCTCCTCATACTTTTTAATCCCTGAGTTCTGGGATTACAAAAGTGTGCCACCATGCCCATTTCTAGTTTTGGAATCAAAGTAATAATCAATTTTATAAAATGAGTTTGGGCAAGTTTCACACTTTTATTTTGTGGGAAAATGTAATTATTACTGATTGCCAGGGGTTAGTGACAGTGGGGGGTAGAAAGTATGTGGCTATAAAGATTTAACACGACTTTTGTGGTAATAGAATTGTTTCTTTTTCTTTCTTTCTTTCTTTCTTTTTTTTTTTTTTGCAGTACTGGGTATTAAACTCAGGGCCTTCACACTGAACTACATCCCTACCCCCTTTTTTGGTATTGGGGATTCCCTTTTTATTTGAGACAGGGTCTGGCTAAGTTGCCCTGGCTACACTTAAACTTGTGATCCTCCTGGCTCAACCTCCTAAGTGCTGAGGTTAAAGGCATGCACTGCCACATCTGGCATAGTTCCATATCTCTATTGGCACTGGCTTACACAAATATACACATACAGGCTATAATAACATAGAACTCTAGATACAGATTACAATGTCAGTTTCCAAATATTGTACTATAATTATGTTAGACACGATTGAGGAAAAGTAGATGAAGATACACAGAACCCCTCTTGTTGTGTGTTGTCATAGATTCTGTATTTGTCTAGTTGCCATCCATGCATCACAGAATCAGTTGTATTAACAATATTTTCTTATTTTCTGTATTTTTGTCCCCTGACATACCTTGTTGTCTGGGGAGAGACTCAGCCAGGCAATTTTTACAAATGGCATAGTCTCACCCCAGGAGCTTTCCTTTGATATGTAAACAAATCAATCCAAACCCCACAGTCCCAACCATGTCCTGATTAAACTCTCATGCACCACACCAATGTTCCTCAGCTCTACATCGTGCCAGGGCCAGTTGCCAGGCAACTAGAAGCCACCCTTGCTACCCAGAGCCCACTAGCATTACCCAAATTAGCCAGCTCTAAGCTGTTTACCCTCGCTGTTCTGTCTTCTCCACAGAAACCTCAATACGGTGAGCAGCCCAAGCTTTTCCCTTGATCCTCCTGCCTCTTGCCTAGCCCTGCAGGTCCCTAAGTGGCCCTGTGTGGCATGGCTTGTCCCCTCCTCACAGGAAATGGAAGTGATAAAAATTTCCTTTCTTGTTTTTGTTGTTGTTGTTTTGTTTTGTGTTTCACTGAGACAGGGTCTCACTCTGTAGTTCTGACTGGCCTTGAACTCACTATAGCCCAGGCTGGCTTCAAACTTGCAGTAATCCTCCTGCCTCAGCCTCCTGAGTGCTGGGAAGAGAGGTGTGCACCACCATGCCTAGCTCAAAAATCTTTCAATGGCATCTGCCTCTCCATGTGCTCAGTTACCTCCATAAATTAAACTCCCTTGAAGACAAGTGATATACCTCCAAATTATTTTTGCATCTGCCTGCAAATCAGTAATTATTTTAAAGTTTTATAAAAATAAAGTGAGCTGGGAAGATTTCACGCTTTTGAAGTTTCCTGGAATAACTGGTATTATTCTAGATTACAAGGGAGTAGAACTCAACTGTTCCAACTACTGGTTTGTACTTTACTGAGAAAGAGGAAGGTCTTTAATTACTATTTAAGTTTATACTTAATAATCTTCCATTTTTCTATTTCTTTTTTAACACATTTTAAAAATATTTTTTCAAAAATGTATCCCTTGGGCTGGGGATTTAGCTCAGTGGTTTCGCCACCTGCTGCGTAAGCACAAGGACCAGAGTTCGATCCCCGTTACCAAAAAACGAAAAACAAAAACATATCCCTTTTGTTTTGGTTTCCAAAGCCAAGATGTCTTAGTTACTTTTTCTCATTGCTGAGACAAAATACCCAACACCCAAAGTTAAGTTAAAGGAGGATAGGTTATTTGGCTCACAGTTTGCAGTGGTTTTAGTTCATAGTCAGCTAGCTTCAAGGCAGGGTGGCATGGCAGAGGGGCATCACAGAGGATAAATAGTCCATGGCACAGCAGGAAAGGCAGAAGGCAGTAGGAAACAAGGAAACAAACATACCAGCTTCTTTCTGTACCTTTTACATTCTGTCTAGGCTACCCACCCAGTGGGTAGTATTCACTCAGAACTATGCCAAAGCGATCAGTGGATTAATTTAGTAAACACACACCCTTAATTCCAGCATCAAACTCCAGATCCAGCTACCTTGGAAAAGCCCCACCTAGGACCACATGAGCCTTTGTGGGGACATCTAGACATAAACCATAACACAAGACTTTGCTGTACCTATACGTACGTCTAGTTTTTACTTTTTGTGTCTTTTCTCGTTTATCTGCCTTCAGTCTTGCCTGAGGTCTCTCCAACAACAACTTTCAGTTTTTCTTATCTTGGTTTTCTTTAACTTTTTCTTTTCTTTTCTTTTTTAATGCTTTCCATCCTGTTTTATTATGTCCTTACTGTTTCCTTGACATTTATCTGTTTCTCTTTTTAAATTCATTGATTTGAGCACTACCACAAGTGTTTTCAATCTTTCTTGCATCCTGTCACATATTTGAACACCATCAATTCTAAGTCCTGCTTTACCTGCATCTCTTATGTTTTCATTGTCATTCAGTTCTAACTCCGTGTATGTTTACTTTTACTTTTCCAGTATCATCTTTTGAACACAAAGGTTGTATGGTTAATGTGATACTCAGCTTCCATATATATGTATAGGATTCTGCTTTTAGCTTTCCTTGTCATTTTGAAGTCTGGTGTTCATCTGATTACCTCTCTCTGGGTGGAGGGGGAGGTTTAGAATTTCCTCATTGCATTTAATGTTCTTATTTTCAGTCTGTCCTGATAGGTACAAATTCGGGTGTAAATTTTCTTTATTTGACTTAGCATTCTGTAAATGCTTTCAATCTGACATCTTTTGTCCTCCTTTAATTCTGGAGAAAGAATGGTCATTATTTGTTCAAATAGATTCGTCCTTTTGTTTGCTTTGTTATATTTTTCCTTCTGGTTCCTATTATCCAACCATGGCACTTTAGTCTATATCTCTAGTGTTTGTTTTCAACTGTCTCTTTATTCTTCCCTACTATATCTGAGAACATGCTCAAACTGAACCAAGTTTTCCTGGCCTCTGCCCATGATATTATTTATTCCATTAACTGCATTTTATCTAAACTGTAATACCTGTACTATCTTTAATATTTAATAGTTTCTGTAGACTTTTTACGATTGCTTCTTCATGCTTTGTATTACCAATATTCTCTTATCTCTTTGATCACATTTATTGTGCTTACTTTAATTTGTCGATGACCCATCTCTCTCTGCATTTCTGCTTCTCATCGTACCTATTTTACTCAATTTGCTGCCATATCTTTACCTGTTTGATCCTCAGTGGTTTTAGTGTTGTGGCTCATGCACTCTTATTCCCTGCCTGGCGAAGTGTGCTGAGGGAAGTGTAGGAGCCCAGACCACAGTGTGTGTCCTTCAGGGATTTAAGGAGTGTGCAGAAGAGACTGGGAGATTCTGGCAGAAAGCCCAGCCCCACACAATCACTGGTGACCCCATTTGCTGCTCTTCTGGGCAACTCTCTGAGGCAGGATTTTCTCTCAAATTATTTGAAAGAAGTGGCACCAAGAAGACAGTCTACTGACACTGACCAACCAGCCCTGAGGGCAGAGAGCAGAGGAGCAAATGGTTGGATGTTGGATCCCCAGGACCCTGCTCAACCCTCATTGCTTGGCTGGGGAAGGAGGGGTTCGGCCCTGTGGTGAGCACCTCTGCCTGGGGCTGTCCTGGCTGTTGCAGGGGATTTCTTTCCAAGTGGCAATGGTGCCCTGTAGTATCCAAGGCCAGCTGGCATCAGGATCACACAGATTGCTGGGCCTCATCCCAAAGTTTCTAATTCAGTTGCTCAGGGGTGGGCTGAGAATTTGTATCTTACCAAGTTCTCGAGTGATGCTGCTCTTGTTGGTTGGAGACCACAGTTTGAGAACCATCATGTAGACAGTGACATGTGCAGGCACTTGCACCCATGTGTACATGCGTACATACTTGCACAGGTACACACACACACAGATCCCAGGCGACAGCCTCCAGGACCCCACAGGCTTCTCACAGTCCTGACATCTTTTCCCCATGGATGCTTCCCTTTTCCTTACTGACTCCAGGATTATTCTGACAAAGGAAAATGGTTTGCAAAAGGGAAAGTAGCTCTGGCTAATTCATTATTTTATCAATAATTTCTTTCTTGTGGGACCTGATTTGTCATTATTCTTAATTTCATCCAAACTAAAATGTCTTTGATATTGTGAATGAGAATAAGCTTTAAGAACACAGTAAACAGTATGCAGTTGGAGTTTCTTTTAAGCTTGTTGTACAGACATTCCTCATTTAATGACTGAGTTCTGGTCTTGCTACTAGGTTCTTAGATGGATTGGTCACTAAATGAGGAACCGTATAGTATGAAAGTAACAATTTTCAGAACAAAGAAATGCTCAAAGGAAGCTCCAACTTGATGATCTTGCTTTTATTTGTTTAACT
The DNA here is from genome assembly GCF_000247695.1 of Heterocephalus glaber. Next base: position 4,473,545 of record NW_004624792.1, on the reverse strand, counting down.
CTTACATGCAGTACTATAATATATAACAGAACATAAAACTACAGCACTGTACTGTACCATACAGTACAATCAGCAAAAATTACAGGACTATATAAACAACAAGTACTGTACAAAATAAAGACATTGAGGTCTATAAACAAGATGTACAGATGTACAGAACTGTACAACAACAACAAAAAAAGACAGGTCATAAGTCCAAACAACATATCCTGGTTGTAAGTCTGAGCAGTCGTTAAACGGGTAGGTCGTTAAATGAGGAATATTTGCATATGATCTATCTGACTTTTTAAAAAACTTATGTGGCAAGACAGACACTGCCAGAACTCTGTGACAGCTAACATACCAGGCCTCGCTATGCCGGGCTTGATTTTAAGTATTTTCTGTGCCCTGCCTCAATGAATGCTCACGTAACTCTGTGAGATAAGTAACAATTTTAATCCCCATTTTGCATCTGTAAACACTGGGGCACAGGGAAGTCAAGTTACTCATCCAAGGTCATGTTAGTAAGTGGAAGAGTAAGGGAGAAGGGCATGTGAGAAAACCGAGTCACAGGGCTGGCAGGTAATGCTGACAACAATGTAAACCTGCATCTTTATTGTTTGTTTATTTGTTGATTCTTTTTTCCCCTTTCCCTTTAAACCATGAATTTATCTCTTTCTAAATGCTAGCAAAAATCAGAGCTATATATCCAAACTCAAAGATCAAAACTGGGTACTCAAATCCAGTTAATCTGCACCCATAACCTCTTACTCTCTAAACTACACCAAAAGGCCCTGTTTTGACCTATCAGTTTGGTAGACAGATCCTTATACATAACTAAAGTGCGCAGAGAAAAAGTCCCAAAGATAGTTTGTTAAAACTGCCCATTGTCTGTCTTCACAATCACGACTGAGTTCCTAAAAATCAAATTGAGAGAACTGCCTTTTGCTCACAAGTATGATTTTTTTTAAAGTCCTTTGTTATTTGGAAAATCTCCTGGCCATAAGTGGCCAAATGTTCTCTCGGCTGTTTGTAGCCAGCAGTTTTCTAACCTAAACTATGTCACAAAGACTCATGTGGCTTCTTCTCTTAAACTCTTCAAGGCACCATAAACAAAGTTAAAAGGTAAGGAGAAAGCAAATTTACCATATTTATAATATAAAGAGTTGCATTCAGGACATATACCTAACCCTTACAAATCAATCCTTTTAGAAAAGTTAATGAAACTGATTTAAAAGCTACAAAAGATATAAACAAGAAACTTCTGAAGATGGGGATCCAAATGACAGGAAAATAGAAGACAGCTGTTCAGGCCCACAAGTAAACAACAATTACACACCACAGTTCTATACCCATTGGATTGGTAAAAATTTAGAAAGCTGACGCAGTTAAGTGTAGGCAAGAATAGGAAGACGTGGTTCTCCTAATTTGGCTTCCTGGAAGCCATTCTCTCTCCTAACATAGCACGTAAGTTTTCTTGGGGAGAATTAATACTCCTCAACTGTGTGAAATCTTGACAAAAAGTCAATGTTCTCTCATTATAGAAGCTGATGTTTCCCCGAAGCAGCTGTTTCCAACTTGCCTTCTCCCTCACTGTAACATGAGGTCAACCCTCTCCCAGAATTTGAAAGCTGTGAGACAAGGGCCAGAGCCTAGCGTGGTGGCCGAGTACCTGCTGTTGGTCCACCGAGAGGCTGCAGAGTGGGTACTGGCATGGAGACTCTTCAGTCCTGACAGGTCCAGAGACCATGCCTCTGACCCCTCTCTCCATCCTTCGAGCTGCCCCATAGCCCACCAATAGATCCTCTTTTAATCAAAGTTGCCAGAATTGGTATGCGTAACTTAAACAAGGATTCCTCCCTGATATGCCCAGTCCTCAAAAATTCAGTATCTCAGAATCTGCCCCAGGGAAACACAGGTAGACACACTGCAAGATGCTCATAGCAGAAATGCTTGTAGTGGTCAAAAAATAGGACACAGACTATTAGGTTGAACTATATGAAAATAATATTTTCAGATCAAAACAAGTTTAATGTCAGCAATTTCAAATAGTTCAACCTAACGGGATAGCTTAATAAGCAGTGGGACTTTCATATTTCACAATACTATGCAAAGACAAAGAAGAGATAAACCTTACCATGTAGGAGAAAGTAAGTTTAAGAATAATACATGTTGGCACCTGAGAGCCCTGCAGCTTTTGTTAGTAAGGTTTTGTGGGAGATAGGCACACTCATTTGTTTTCTTATTGTCCCATCTGCTTTTGCACAAGTGGCTGAGCAATTACACCAGTGACTGTCTGGCCCTCAAAGCTGAGAATGTGTTTTATGTAGCCCTGTAGAGACAAATGTTGCAGACCTCTTATTTAGAGCTATGGTTCTCAGCCCTGACGAGTATTGGACTCATCTGAATTTTTCCCCCAGTACTGGAGACCAGACCCAGAGCCTTCTCACTAAGGTACCATCCCAGGTCTTTTTATATTTTATTTTGAGACAGAGTCTCACTAAGTCAATAAATTGCCCGGGCTGGGCTTAAATTTGTGATCCTCCTGCCCCAACCTCTCAGAGTGCTGGGATTAAAGCTCCATGCTCACAAAAGATAACTGGTCAAGGGTGGGGCTTGGGAATTGTTTTCCAGGTGATTTTCATGTATTTCCAGGTTTGAACTTTTCGATTAATTCCAGACACCTGAGTACATCTTAAAAGGCCCTTCAAGCCCCGACTTTCCCCTCCAGTCTCGCCCTCCCCATCCCCACCCCCTACTTCCTCTGCTTGGTTACAAGGACACAGCAGGCTGGCACTTGTCTGCCTTTCCGCCTGGGTTTTCCCTCGTTTTGTTTCCTGGCAAGTGCTGACTCATCCGTTACATCTAGTCAGAAGGATGTCCTCCCCAGGGAACAGTCCAGACTTGCTCAATGCTGCACCCTGAAAGGTATGTCACTGTGCGCCCGTCTGTCACCCATGAAGGTAGGGTCAGGCATACCACGTCTTAGTTACTTACTGTATTCCTCAGAGAAGGAGTTTGATGAACAGTTGCTGAATTGAGTTAAAATATGATCAAATTAGACTAAATGTCCTAAATCCAGTGTCACAAAGGTATTTTGAAGTCTTTCTGTGTCAGAAAAACAAGACAATCCCTGGGTGCATTATAAATAGCCTAGGGCCGGGGATTTAGCTCAGTGGTTCCACTGCCTGCCTCGCAAGCGCAAGGTTCAGAGTTCGATCCCCAGTACCAAAAAGAAACAAACAAATAAATAGCCTAGTAATTTTCAAGTTATCTTCTGAGTCACTGTCTGGGTATTCCAAACTATAGCCTAAAGTTTAAGGGTCTGGGACTGTAACAGTTAAAGGGGACAGAAACAAAGAGGTGTCAACATTGAGCTTGTCTTTCTCCTTGGATAAAACTCTGAAGGGCACTTAGTAGAAAGGTATCCAGTTCTTCTTTTAAAAAGATTAAATTCTAGTTCTCTTTCCAAATAGTATTTTACTTCAAAAAACTGGTTGCATTTATAACTTTCTTACTGAGTTTATTTTGTGTGCTACACAAGTTGTAAATTGCATTTATTTTTGATTATGAGTTCGAGTGGACAAACTGCCCCTCTCCAGTCTCATCCCCTACTAGTTACTGCCAAGAACACAAGATATTCCAGGGCATGAGCAACATCCAAATCAAAATGCATTGTGATTGTCATGGTGGGGGGAGAGAATAAACTAATGACTAATTGCACCTGCTACTTCAAATCACGCAGCAGTTGTTCCAAGTTTTCATTTTCAAAAGATGAAAAAGAACTTGTTTTAATTTTGCTTGGTTAATTGGCAGACAGATCTATCTCACATGGTGACAATGATATATGGATATTAAAATGTACAGTTGATTAATTTCCGGGTTTGAATGGAGAAAAGACCTCGGTCAACTGTCTTAAATTTGAAAATGTGACTGGGGATTGGCTATGCTTCAGTGGTAGAGTGCTTGCCTAGCATGTACAGGGCCCTGGATTTGAGCCCCAGCTCTGGGGGGAAAAAGATGGACTTACATTATTAAGTTAAAGACAGAAGCTATTACAGTGCTAGGCCAGAAACAAAGCCTAAAAGACACTATCATTTTCAGCATTAACAACAAATATTTATTAAGTATCCACCAGATTTTGTTTTGTTCCACGGGAGACTTTTTAAAACTAGAATCTGATGATCATTGCCCTGTTGTTGATGCCTCAGGACACACATGGTAAATTCTGACACTCTGGTGCCAGGGATCTCCTTGGGGTGACAAAGAGATCTGAATATGCTCTTAATTTCATTTCCAAGTTTCTGAAGCAGGCTCTTTGCAGACACCTCCTGGTAGTGCCCTTTGTGTCTGCTCAACTATTAATCTTAGACTTACAGAGAAGAATAGCATGTGTATTTGTTTTCTATGGCTACTATAAAAGATTCCCACAATCTTGGTGACTTAAAAAAAATAAAGATTTGTTTTCTCACAGTTCTAGAGGCCAGGAGTCCAACATCTGTCTATCACTGGGACAAAATCAAGGTGTCACCAGGGCTGTGCTCATTCTGGAGGCTCAAGGGGAGAATTCGTTCTTTGCTCCTTCCACCTTCTGGCAACTGCTGGCCTCCTCGGCTTGTGGCCACATGAATCTCTGTGGTCACATCACCTTCTGTGTTGGTATGTGTGACACATTTCCTTCTGCCTCACTCTTTTAAAGGTACATATGGTTGCATATAGGGCCCACCTAGATAATCGTTTCCTCATTTTAAGATCCTTAATCATATTTTGCAAAGATGCCGTTTCCATATCAGGTGAAATAAACAGGTTCCAGAAATTAGGACATAGCTATCTTTTGGGAGGGTGTCTATGGCAACATGAATGTTTGATAGCTAACAAACCCAGAAATCTCCATGGAGTGTACATATCACCCTCTCTCTAATATTCAACTTTCTTGGTCTCAGCATCTTTTGTTTCCCAGGGTCCAGCCCTGTAGAGGTGCTGGCCCTCAGAACAGTGCCCTTCAGGCTGACAGCTGGCTGGGAAAGCGGCCATGTGTCCAGAGACTGAAGTCAACTAGATGATCCGTCCACTGCTGGTGACAGAAACAAAGGCAAGGGCAAGGACCAATGACTGGCACCCACCCATGCGGTGTCTTCCTGCCAACTGCCTCCTCTGACGAGTGTCAGCTGTGGGCCTTGGCTTCCAAGAGAAAAGATGAGGCACAGAGACAGCATAAAGAATTGTCTCTTCAGGAGAGAAAAGATGAAATCAAAGAGGTATGCTCGGGGCAGGAAGTGCAGCATCCTGACCTTCAGAGTGGACTCAGGGACTTGCTCCAGGGACATAAAGGGTTAAGGAAGTTTGAGAGCAAACCTGGCCTGGGGGAAGATTTCAAGGATCTTATGAGCTGAGAGAAAACAGGAAATGAAAAGCTTTGCAGGCAGCTTGGGAACAGTGGCTGGCCTTCCTCCCTCATCCTTCTGTCTAGAGGAATAAAGTGCAGGAAAATGCAGAAATCATGTAAAGCCACAGGGCCACACTGGGCAGAGCAGAGGAATAATTCCATGTGTGCCACTGCCCCTGCAAAGCCTGTGCTGCAGACAGTGTCCGGAGTGAGTCACCTTGGGTTTTGAGAAACGGCTCTGTGAGTCTGCTGCATCTCCGGGAAAATGAGGCCCAGGCTCTCCCCAAGACCAGCTGGATGATTTTTTTTTCCTATTGCACATAATAAGGCATGCTTTTACTTCTAAAGAGTGTATTCGAGAGGCCACTGCACTCTATTTTCGTTTTCCAGAGCTGTGGAGCTAACAGAGCTCCACAAAGTGGTGACTTTAAAACAATAAAAATTTATTCTCTCCGTTCTGGAGACCAGAAGAGTGAAATCAAGGGGTTGGCAGGGTGGCCTCTTTTGGAGGTTGTGGGGGGAAGAGTGTGCTCCCCGCCTCTCTCCTGGCTCCTGCTGGCTGCCAGCAATCCTTGGCTTTCCTTTGCTTGCAGATGCAGTGCTCCAGTCTCTGCCTGCATTGTCACATGGCATTCTGCCTATGTGTCTCTGTCTGTGTCCAAATTTCCTCATTGAATGCCACTGATCATTGGATTAGGGCCTGCCCTAATCAAGTAGCAAACCTCATCTTAATTTGCTGTCTGCAGAGGCCCAAGTAAGTTTACATCCACAGGAACCAAGGATTAAGGTTCCAACATCTCCTCCTGAGGACAATTCAACCCCCTCTCCAAGTGGGTGGTATTAAAATTATACTGATATAAAGGACATGGGGCACACTGCATTAGTTCGCTAGAGGTGCCACAATGAAATGCCACACACTGGGTGCCTTAAACCCAGGAACTCATTGCCTCACAGACCTGGAGGCTGTTATGTCCAAGAACCGAGTGTGAGCCGTGCTTTCTTCTCAGGGCTCTCTCTTTGGCTTCCAGATGGCTGCCTCATTGCTGTGTGTCCCCACATGGTCTTTTCCTGGAAGCAGGTCTGTGTCCTAATCGCCTCTTTTATAAGGGTACCTGCCCTTGGATTAGGGCCCTCTCTACTCATCCTTTCAACTTAAATTATCTACCAGTGTCTGTCTGTCTGTATATCTCTCTGTCTATCTCTCTACCTATCATTGCTGGACATTGAACCCAGGGAGGGCCTTTGCACTAAGCTACAACCCCAGCCTCTCCTTTTATTTTTTATTTTGAGACAGAGTCTCATAAAATCACTAAATTATCCAGGCTGGGCTCACCCCTTCCAGAAGGCTGGGATTACAGGTATGTGCCACCACATCCAGTTTAATTATCTCTTTAAAGGTCCTATCTCCAAATGCTGAGGTACTGGTGTTAGGACTTATGGATTTGGAGGGAACACAATTCAATCCATAACACACACATAATACAAATAATAATGAAATCTACAATAATCCTTATGTGCAAATACCCAATTGACTCCCACAAAATACTTTCATTGGTTGTGTGTGTGTGTGTGTGTGTGTTTTGACTGAACTCTTGTATCTATAGCCAATCTGTGGTTTCAGTTGACAAATAAGTATAACCCTGATATAAATATTGGTGTTTCTGTTCGCCATAATGAGTAATACTAATGTGAAACAAGAAAGATGTATGTCAAAACTACAAGCACTGGTCCATGATATGAGAAACTTGTGCTGATCAGATGACAGTTTGAATACTGCAGAATATTTCCTCATCTTTTTTGTGGTATTGACAATGTGATGTCTACTGCTGTTACACAACTTTGTTCAACTTTCGTACCTCACAATGTCTCCAATTACTTAAATCTAAACAGTTGACAAAACAATGAACCCCACCTGCAGCAATTGCAAGATACTGACTCCACAGCTGACTACCAATTCCCACAGTGCTGCTCCCAACTTTGGAGTTGGGAGGCCAAGCACAATAGTGTAGCAGCAATTCCCACCATACAGAAGCAATAGGTGGAAATAGTTTCAAGAGCACAGGTAATAGGGGCCTGGGGAGGTAGCTCAGTGGAACAGCCTTTGCCTAGCTTGTGTGAAGCTCTGGATTTGATTACCAGCACAATCTTACAAACTGACTGTAGATAATGGTAACATATATTCAGATAGCCAGGAAATGATGAATTTTGACTATTACTTTTATTCTTAGCATAATTTAATTATAAATATATTTGATTTAACCCATAAAAATAACTGTTCAACAACCAGCTTGACAATTTAACAATTAACTCTCACAAGCCCGCACGGACCAGATGTAGCACACACCTGGGCCTAGGAATTGGCATTTTTTTAAAGCTGCTGTTGATTTTTCACAGTAGGGGAAACACAGCTGGCCATTTCACGGTGAGGAAACTGGTTGAACAAAGTGAAATGGCCTGGGAGAAATCACGTAACTCTACTGCCAATCTAGCACAATTTCTGTGGCTCAAGAGCTTAACCGCTGGTCTCCAAACCTAGCTTATAAGAAAAATTAAGATGAGGAAAGGAACACAGAACCTGGTTCTGGAAGGTTCTGGAAGTCAGGTGGAGAAAGAAGATCATCAGCGTAGGACAGTGGTGGTAAACCTATGGCATATGTGTATCATTGAAAGCTGTTATTTTTTTTTCTTTAATGTATGAGTGGTTTTTTCTAAATTAAAACTTCAGTATTCAAGTTTAATTGCAGTGTTGCCACTTTAGGATAAATAAGTCATTTTGGGTTGCAATTTGGTAACTCGATCTCTGAAAGGTTCACCATCGCTGGCATAGAACATTGCAGACAGGGAGGGCACAGTCCCTTAAATGGGAAAAGATGAGGGTCCGGAAGGAGGAAGACAGCTAACACAGTAGTGGTAAAAGAGAAAGAAAATGGAGAAGAAAATGATGAATCAGGGGGAGGGTGCCAGCCATTACTATGTGACATGCAGATTTCTAGAATTTCTGTGGATTGTAGAGTTTAAAACAAAATCAGAACCAGAGGGAAGAGAATGCTCAGGGCTGGATAGTGACAAGAGGTATTAAGTAAGAGCCCAATACCCTATAAGGTAGCAAAATCAAAGCACACAGGAATATCTGGTGGATTTTTTTTCTTGTTAAGTTGGTAGATAATTGTCTGTTAGCAAAAGGAGACGAATGGAGGAAAGACGCTGAGCCTTATTACTAAACTTCTTTCCCACAATATCTGTACACTTTAACCTGTCCTGCCCACGCAGACTGAGTCTCTAAAGACCAGCCTTTCTCCTGCTCTGCAGTGACTCTAATTTCTGTCTGCAAGGCCAAACACCTCTGTGTGCTTCAAGGGGCATCTTCCCACCTGATTCCTCGGGTTTCTGCCCATCACCTGCAGCCTACGCGGCCCCATGTGGGTTGTCATCTCTGTTTTGAATTGGGGGTGGCACTTTAAAACTGTAATTATGTAATGCTTACTACATTAAAAAGGCATAAAGAGCCAGGGATTTAGCTCAGTGGTTTTGCTGCCTGCTGTGCAGGCGCAAGAACCCGAGTTCAATCTCCGGTACCAAAAAAACCCCAAACAACAAAAAGGCATAAAGAATAATACAATCACCTATGTTCCCATCACTCAGCTTAAAACGAAACTCAGCCAATCCCTTGAAACCTAGTGTGTCCCCAGTCACTCGCTCACCTCCCTCTCCAAAGCTATCCCCAACTGAACATAGAGGTTGTCATTCTCATGCTTTTTTGAAAATTCAGTACTGGGGATTCAACCCAGGGCCTTTGCACTGAGCTGTATCTCCAGCCCTTTTAAATTTATTTATTTTGAGACAGGATCTCACCAAGTCACCTAAGTTGCCCAGGTTGAGCTCAGACTTGCCATCCTCCTGCCACAGCCTCCCAGAGTATTGGGGTCACAGGTGTACGTCACCACACCCAACTCTCAAGCATTTCGTAACATTTGAACTATGTACATTTAGCAACAGCCAGCCTTAATTTGCGCTGGTTTAAATTTAGCTGCTGTATATAATCCATCTGTCTGCAACATGTTTTCTTCTTAATGTATCTCGGTGTAATCTCAGTATTGATATATTTTGGCTGCTGGGTTTGGTTTTGTTTTCTTGCTTCTTTTGTTGTTGCTTATTTTTTAGGCAAAGATGCAAAGTACAGGCCCAGGAATGAAAACCTATCCGTACCACTTTGGGCAAGATCTTTCACATCTCTCTGGCTGGGTTCCCCATTTCTAAAATAGATGATAAAAACTCTCCCCACCTCCTAAAAGAGGAGCTTTGGGACTAAACGAATCAACCCCTGCACAGGGCTCAGATGGGTGCCTGCCACTCAAAGAACTTACCACTAACTCTTGTTTTTCCATCCACATGACTGCCAGGAAAACCTTGCTGAGAACCAAAGTCAAAAACACATGCTGTGCTCAAAGATCTCAGGCAAAATGTCAAGGCAGCAATGCCAAGTATTTTCTGGTACATTAGAATGAAAATCAGTTCAGATATCTACAGACAGATGTATTTATCTATTAAAATAAGTTAATAATCCTCTATTCCACTTATATAAGTCATTCAGTTCTTTCTTTGGCTTTATTTATTTATTTATTTGGTACTGGGGATCGAACTCAGGACCTTGTGCTTGCGAGGCAGGTGTGGTGCCCTGAGCTAAGTCTCCAGCCCCATTCAGTTCTTCCTTGAACCATTTATCTTGAGGATTTTTTGTTTGTTTACTAAAAAAGGAGAAGATTTTCTGTTTTCAGGCTCCTACAGTAGATGGAACACGGTTGGTGCATGGCTACAGTATCTTGTAAGGCAAATAATGTTAGAGGGGCTGTGACTAATGATGACAATATGGGCCGCCTCTTCATCACCAGAAACCCCAGCCAGCATCACACCTTCTGGAGTCTCTTGGCCAGCTTATTTGGCCTGGGTTTGTCGCAATGTTGCCTATCAGTATCACCAAGTGTTGTAGCAAAACATAACCAATTCCAAAATGGGACTTGAAGAAAATGGCTACTGAATTAATTGGATTTATATTTTACCACCATTTCATTAAATACCAGGGCATCTGATCCAGTGTAGAATAGCAACTGTTTCAAATCATGTGCTATTTTGAATTACCCTATATTAGATAAAAACTTTTAACTTTATGGGGTATGTTATTCTACTAAGTGTTTTTCAATAAAAAATTAAGTAGTCCTGCATTCTAAATGGAAATTGCTAGGTTAGTTTATCTGGTTTTAGAAATAGTTTCTAGATTTTTTCCTTGTCTGTGCCTTTCACTAACAACAATGAATCATTCTCCTGAAGGAGAGGTTACTTCCCTGGTGTGGGGGGGTGCCGCTTTTTGGCAGAAAAGTATGTATTCCTTCAGTTGTGAGAATGACTTTGGGAAACATTTTTTAAAAATTGCAGGAGCCAGGCTTGATGGCACACACCTATAATCCCAGCACTTGGGAGGCTGAGGCAGGAGGATCACCAAGAGTTTGAAGCTAGGCTGGGCTACATAGAGAGAACCAGTCTCAAAAAAAAAAAAAAAAAATTGTAGCTACCTGAAATCCATACATATTACATGCAAAGTGGCTTGGCTACAATCTCCTTCTAGCCTGAGCCAGGGCCTTTACCAACACACTCCTTAGAATTTATTTATTTATTTAATTTTTTTTTCCAGTGCCGGGGATTGAACTCAGGACCTTGCACCTCCAAGGCAGGCAGCGGCACCACTGAGCTAAATCCCCTGCCCTCCTTACAATTTACTATTATGCATAAAATGGACCAGACTTTCTCCCTGAACAATAAAGACTTATTATCAAAAGCAGAGTAAATGTCTAAAAAAAGAAATAAACCAAGCTATATCATGTGACAATGAGGTTATCAACTTCGATAATAAACAGCAACACCCAATCTAAATAATTCTTAAAAGCTTGGTTCTCAGGAAAGGCCTCTGGCTAGACTGACAACACACACACACACACACGCACACACACACACACACACGCACACACACACGCACACGCACACACACGCACACACACACGCACACGCACACACACGCACACCCCAAGCAACTTGTAAGCTGAGGCTTGTCTTCTCATCCCTATTTGGTGCTGCGTTTTTAATTCTCTCAAGTTTGTGGAGAATGCTTCTAGCACAGACATCAGACTGCCCTGTTCACCTACCCAATGGGCTAGGGAAGCCTACTTACTTCTCAGGGCGTATTCTTTGGGCGTCACTGAATTCAGATCAGAAAGAAATTCATCAGTATCTTGCATGCACTTGAGAGAAATGTTTCTTGCAGGAAAAACAAAAGATAATTGAAAAGAGAGCAGGCAAAAGAGTAAAGTGGAGACCATCATTATCTCTCAACCTGTCAGGATGAGCCTCCCTTCTTAGACAAAGAACCTTCTATTTATGAAGCATTTGTCTCTTACGTGTTGGGGTAAATGTGACATTGCTCACTCCTTAACAAGCAGAGAGACAAGCCATGTTTCCTCAGCCACCTGCAAAGCGGCAGAGATGAACAAACCATGGAAACCAATTTATATACAACTTGCTATTGTTAAGTAAAATAGCACTGTGGATGTGGGGGCACCGACCACCTGGCCTGCTTTAGTGATGCAGATTAACGTTTCCCACTAACGTGGATACAGCTTAATTTTCTCTGGTTGGATGGTCTGGTCTATATCTCTGGGTTTAAAAAAAAAATATGCCAGTGATGTTAAGTGGCGACATTTGATTTTTGCTCAAGAATGATGACAAATCCAATGTATAAAATGCTTAGATGGGTAATAAGCAACAGAGGGTCTCTGATCATCTGGGTTATGCGACTCAGTGAATTTGCTTGACTTTGGAAGTGGCGTCTCCCATGGAAGGGGTGATCACAGTAGGAAAAACACACATACACTCTCACTCATAGGTTTAGGACACACATCCTGAGGGGAAAGGACACTGACAAAAGGCCATCACGATGGCATTCAGTTACCCTAAAGGATGGTAAAACATGTCAATCTGGATTTCTCAGTGTAAAATATTCTTTTTCCAGAAATGCTTTCTTTAAATAGTAACTTTTATAGTTCCATTTAAAAGGTGATGCAATGTCTGCAGATCTTGTTTACACTGCCAGACCGAGTCTGCACATGTGGGTGGCTGTGACTCTGCTCCACTTCCTGTGGGCAGCAGAGCATCTTCCCGCACCCGGCTGGCTGCTGCTCTTCCAGCTCGCACTGTCTGTCCGCCTGGCTCCTTTGTTCCTGCCTGGCCCTCAGTGCAGAGCGCCTTCTCTCCAACCCCTCCTCTGGGGCTGTACTCATTCACCCCTGTTTATTTTTCTGAATAGGTGCTGGCTCTTCAAGGACCCCTCCTGGGCTTCCCTTGGGGTGAGACTAGGGCGTGAGGACAGCCTTTCCCTGTGTTCCCTGATGACTGCATGCTCTCTACCTCTTCCTGCCTCTTGTCTTACACACCAGGAGCTCCAGCTGGCAGCCATCATGCTCTTTGTATTTTCCTGGGCTTGGCTCAAGAGGCAGTTGGTGTCATTGTTAAGAGACAAACCTAGGTGCACACCTGTGATTCCAGCTACTAGGAAGGCAAGGCAGGATTGAAAGTTTGAGGATAGTTTGGGCAGTTTAGCAAGACCTTGTTTCAAAATAAAAAGAGATCCAGGTGCTGTGGCACACGTGTAATCCCAACACTCTGGGAGGCTGAGGCAGGAGGATCACAAGTTCCAGTAAAGCCTGGGCAACTTAGTGACTTAGTGAGACTCTGTCACAAAATTTAAAAAATAAATAAAGGGGGGCTGGGAATGTAGCTTACTACAAAGGCCATAGGTTTGATCCCTACAGCTTCAATGAACAAATGCAAAAAAAAAAGGAAAGAAAGGAATAAGGCTATCACTACCTGTGTGTCCTAGGCCAGCCTCACTGACTTTATCTGGAAAATGAGAATAATCATAGTCTTTACCTTTTGGGAATTGTGATATTTAAATGATATATTTAAAGTACTAAAAGAGTATTTGACTCATAAATATTCAAGACACGTTAGCTATTATTTATATATTCTAAAATGCCTACGACCACCTGGCAGATTGTAGTATATATTTATATCAGACATCCAGATAATGTACAATAATGTACAAGGAAGCTTTGCAGTCCTGGACCCATAGGAGCCCTTAGTGGATAGTAGCTATTGTGGCAATTTATTATGGTGTGGTTTTGGTCCAACAGGGGAAAAATAGCACTCAGGCTTACAGGCTGAAATAGTTCAGGTATTGATTAAGTGAACTGAAAAAACAGATTGTTGGATCCAAATGATAAAGGGACAGTTTCAAAACGACAGAAGTCTCTAGTCAGAGTGATCCAAGATGAACTAGGCTCTTCTGAGTGGAACAGAGGCTCCACCCTTGGAGGTGCTCAGCCAAGGTGTCAGAGGCCAGAGCTGAGCTTCAGTGGTTCTTGGGCAAAGGAGGGCTCCTGTGACTGAACCCTCTGCATCCCCTGCACCCACGGGAGAATGCCCTGCCATTATTATGTGGGTTGCTGTGACACACCTCTGATGATGGTGCCAAAGGTAGGAGAGCTTGAAATTCCAGTGGAGAAAGGAAGATAGCATCCAGCTGGAATTGTATTTGTGGTAAAGGAAAAACCTAATTTGGCACCAGAAATAGGATTTCTGTCCTGGCTCTGTTGGAAGCTGGTTCCATTTCACCACCTGTAAAATCATAAAGTCAGCCTACCTCATGCAGGTGTTTCATAGTAGTCTGTCAGCACTCATCACACGGGAACATTATAGACTCACGGGTCATAAACATACCTGTTAGCATTAGACTTCTCAAAGCTGTTATTTCCTGTGCTTAACTGTCTTTCTGCCTTTTAGAAAGTGTGAAGGGAAGGAATTCAAAAACTGGAGGTTAGTTTATTTGAATACGTATAAATCATTAAACAGAAAAGGTTTCTGAAAACTGGATTTATTCACAAGAGACAGTTGCTGACATTGTGCAGTCATTGAAAATAAGAATAAGAATGATAATTGGTTTTAGAATTGTGTTAAATACTCCAACTTTTGTTGAATGGGATAAAAAGCATAACGAGCAGACCCTGTACCCATATTTTAATCATTTGTCAAAACTACATAAAATTGTTTTAAAACAGCTCCTAAATAAAAAGGGAGAAAGAAAATCTTATTTTTGAGTAATTAATAGCACAAGGCCCTCTTAAAGTTTGTCACAACCACTAAGAAATAAGATCATGACTAGTCCATGTTTGAGAAAACTTAATAGTTTTCCAAAGATATTTTAGGCCCCTGTTTTATGCAAGGCAGTGTCCTAGGCATGAAAACGGGACAGGAAAATAAATAATGTCTTCCTTTCCTGAAAGCAGGCCTTTATCATTTCTAGCAGCAATCAGCTGGCTGATGCTATTGTGAATGCCACAGTCATTTTATTCAAGAACTACTGAAAAGGAAAGGGCATTAGGCCTCTATCATTTAGTAATGAGTTTGAGAACACAGAAATCTGTCTTTGCTGACAGGAATAAAGACCAACTAAATAGAAAAAATGAAATCCCTCATGCTCTCAGGTTGCAAGATGAAAAATGTCTCTTCCCTTGAGAGGAAAAGATGACTACAAATTAGGAAGCAAGCAGAGCCCATGGACATGCTTAGAACATTCATCCAGAGGGTGGCAGACAGTCAGCAAATAGGCACGTAATGCTGGGCTGAGGCAAGTGCTAGGAAGAAAAATAACAAAATGTCGAGGGGGGGGGGAGCAGATGTGTGCTGCTGGTTGGGCAGCACATTTCAGCAGAGGAGCTGTGAAAGGCTTTCTGAGTCAGGAGACCTCTGACTGGAATGAAGTGAAAAAGCCCAAATGGAAAAAACTGAGGGAAGAACATTCCAGAAGAGAGAGCCATAAGGGCCAAGGTCCTGGAACGAGAATGTGAACAATGACAGGAACAAAAAGGGTGGAGGTGGGAGTGAGAAGTGGCAGGAGATGAGGTAGGGGAGGTGACAGGATGTGGAGGAGGCAGGTCTGGGATTAGTCTCTCGTTATTGAAAACAACACTTGTTTATCTTGGTAAGCCTCTGCTAAAATAATTGACATTGGCATATTATTGGAATGGCGTCTTATTCAGAAGGCAGAAGTCTAAAATTCAGTGTCCCACCATGGTATGGGGACCCCTTGCACCCAAGATGGTTCAGAGATTCCTTAGAAGCAGCCTGGCCTCCCTCCCCCTGACCAAACAAGTACAATTCACAAAGTAGCTTTCAGTCAGCAGTCACCAGGACGTTGCCACTGTGCCAAGAGAACGGATTCATTTACTCTGTTCCTGCTTCTTTGTTTCGAGGCAGGAACGTGGTTTTGGTCAAGATCAGTCACCCTCCCAGGCTGCCAGGGATAAAGCGAATGACCATCTGGCCTCCATAGCAGGAGTGAGATATATCTTTGGCCAAGGTTCATACAAAGGCAGATGCCCCAGCTCTAGAAAGGATGTTAAGGAGGCTGAACTGGCACAATAAATGTCGATCATGTCTGCTTATAGGTGGCAGTAGATATAGCTCCACTCTTCCCAGTCCTTCTCAGCTCACAATGTCCCCACCAATTTGCAGATCTATGCTTGCCTTGCTCTTTTTCATAAATGATGTTTATTTTCCAGAAATAAATAGACCAATTAAGCCTGACTTGACCTGAATGTCAGAAATTACTTGTGGGCTAAACCCACAGTATCTGGAACTGAGTGGAAGGTGTGCTCTGGTAGATTCAAATACAGTCTTTTTTCCACCATAGTCTTCTAGACATGGTCTTTCTTGTATTTAGAAGTAGATCTGCCATGGTAGTATAATTTACAATTTTAACTATAACAAAAACTTAGGAATAAGCAGCTTTTAAAAAAAGCAAAGCAAATTGAATAATCAGTTCCCTTAAATACCATGAAACATTATACATAGTGTGGCATTATGACTCAGAACTAACCTCATACATTGAATTTAGAAACTGGATATTTTCTGGAAAATACTATTGTTTCTTTGAGTAAAAATAAGGTATAATTTCAGGATAAACCTGGTGAGATAATTAGAAAGCAAAGGTAAATGTAGAATCCTAAACACACTGTTCCATATGACAGCCTACCAGGAAGAGATAAACTGTGTGTTGATAATGAAACAGGTGTAATCTTTCATCCCCCCTTCTCTGTCCTCTTCTGTGCCCAGCATACTGACATCTACAGACTATCACTGTAGCTACCTGTCCTTTACTTAGCCCTGACCAATGTGGGAGGGGTGCAGCCGGAACATTTGTGAGGAAACATGTTCCTGGTAACTTGCCTCCCCACTTCCTCCCAGCGGCACCATGGACCTGCCAGTGGCTGTGTTCTGCTCTGGCCACGGATGCTGTCAAGTAGCCCTGATCTGAGGCTCCAGCTTCCCTACCTATTTAGGTTTCTCATGCCTGAGTGGCTCCCCATTTTGCTAGTCTCTAGGTGCTTCAGTGTCCCACTGATCTATATATAGTCACTTCCTTAATTTCTTTAAAGTCAGACCTTTTCTAATGTGCTATCTGTATCCTGCTGGGATCCTAATTGAAACAAGATGTTGTGTCAGGCATCCCCAGCTCTACCCTTCCAAAGAAAGCAACAAATATAAACAAGAAAACTCCCACAAAAATGTAGGTTGATTATGAAGATTTTATCATCCAGTGTACTGAATTTTTACTAAAATATTCACCAAAATCCAGAGATTGTAGGGAAGGAAAAATAGGTATGAAAAGAATGCTTAGGGAAGACAACAAATGTGAGAGGAAAAAAATGCTTGTTTCCCGACACTGACCGATCTCAAATTCAGCCCCACACTCAAATCACGTGGATGATGCTGAACTGTTCAAAATGAGTGGGTTTGGGGTAATGGTTACAGAATTACATCTGCTAGTCTAGAATCTTCTAGGAGTGGGAAGAGGTTCTACAGAGATGTAGGGATTTATTGCTATACATTCCTTCTTCAAACCACTTTTGCTGCATCCCATACCTTTTGGAATGTTGTGTTTCCATTTTCATTTATCCGAAGACTATTTCTTTTCTGATCGATTCTTGTTAGTAGCATGTTAATTTCCATATATTTGTGAATTTCGCACAATTTCTCCTGAATTTCTCTTGATTTCTATCCTCTTAAACTTGTTCAGACTTGTTTTGTGGCATAATACGTGAATTATCCTGGACAAAGTTGTGTATGTACTTGAATATGTATTCTGTTGTTTCTGGATAGAATATTCTGTACATGTCTGTTAGGTCTCTTTGGTCTGAAGCATAGTTGAAGTCCAATTATTTCCTTAATTTGTCTGGATATGTCTATTATTGAAAGTTAGGAATTGAAGCCCCCTATTTTTGTATTACAATCTATCTCTCCCTCCAGGTCTATTAATATTTTCTTTATATATTTAGATGTTTCAATATCGAGTACATACATATTTACAACTAGTATAACCTCTTGATAAATTGATTCCTTTTTATATTTTTGTTTCTGTTTTTTGACTTAAAGTCTATTTTGTGAGTTCCAAGTATAGCTACCTCTGTTCTCTTTTGGTTTCCACTTATGTGGAATACCTTTTCCCCTCTATCACTTATTCTGTGTCTGTAAAGGTGAAGCGAGTGCTGTACATAGCATATACAAAGGTCTTTTCAAGTCACCCAACCACTCTTAATCCTTTTTTTTTTTTAAAAAAAAATATAGTCCATTTACATTCAAAGTAGTGACTGATAAGGAGGACTTAATACTGCCATTTTGTAATCTGTGTTCTGGTTTTCTGGGATATAATTTGTTTCTACCTCTCTTGCTACCTTCTTTGTAGTCTGATAGTTTTGTAATGGTATTCTTTGAATGCTTTGCATTTGTTTTGTGTATCACTGAACATTTTTTGCTTTGTGGTTACCATGATCTTTGCAGACAAATAAGTTCATGTGGTCATATCCTCATGGCTTACAATTCAATTAGTAAGGATGTGAGGGCTGTGACAGAATTTTTTGTGTGTGTGGTACTGGGGATCAAACTCAGAACCTTGCGTTTGCCGGGGTAGAAAAATTTTCTAAGCAAAAAAAGAAGGTTCAATAATCCATTTGCATAAACAGCAAGAATGCCAGAGGAGGAGCTCAATTTTTAAGGAAACTAAGTCTAAGTTTCCTTATTTAGATGTATGCTAAGATTAAGAGCTACAATCCGGAATCTTTATAGCATCTGAAATTTGCTAAGCGGGTGTGCATATGTCATGGAAACCACTGCACATCTGAATTGGCATACTCCACTTCATTTTCAGATTTTCCTCTGAGATAAGTGATACGTTTCTCCGAGTCACATTTTACAAAATCCTTCAGGCATTTTCTTTTATTTCCCTTCCAAGTAGGCATTTTTAAAAGTGCTCAGGACATGATTATATTAATATTAATATTTTATATTAATATTGGCTTCCCAAATCTTTCAAGAGGAAATTTCACTGTTGGTCAGTTCCCATGATGGAGCTCACTAGTGTAAATATAGGCAGTGGTGAAATGTATCCACCAGAGATTTGGGAGGAACAGTTGTTCTTTTTTTGTATTGGGGATCAAACCCGGGTCCTTGTGCTTTCGAGGCAGGCGACGGAACCACTGAGCTAAATCCCCGGCCTAGGAACAGTTGTTCTTTATACTACTTAACTATGGTAGGAGTTAGGAATCTGCAGAAAATGTGTTTAGAAGGGAGGAGAGGTCAATGGATGTAGTCTAAGCCTATGTTTTCCTTTTTCTCTTTTTGCTGCCATTCTTTATGCACTGCTGTTACTGTATTCATTGCTGTTAACCACCCACCATCTAGAAACAAAAACTTGTCTTGAATATATATCTAAAACTCAAAGCATATTATCATCCCTATAACCAGGTCTTCTAATTTTTACTACCATGTTTCTATTTAATCTAAACTGACAAACTCATTTAAGCTTGAACTTTCAGATCTGACATCCTTCTCTTCACTCCACTGTATGAAACGCTTTTGTTACTGTTTTGGAAATTTTCATTACAACTGAAGCCTCTTTCCAAACCTGCTCCTACTACATAGGTCAAGTCCTCATACTGTGTCAGCACCAGACCTGTAGTAATTAAACTATTCCTGTGATGGTTATTTATGCTGTCCAAATTTTTTTAGCCTTTTGGGCACATGGGAAGCAGTACTTCCTGGCTCCCTTGTGACAGTGAAAAACATGACTGGTTTTGATCAGTTTGAGAAGTGGCACCTCTCAGTTCTGGGCCAGAGCGTTTAATCACACTTTCCTTTTACCACAGTCACCAGTAATTTTTAAATAGTGGGGAAATGGGGATCAGGAGATAGGAAACCATATGTCAAACAGTCCACACTGGACACTGAAGATGAGCAAATAAGAAATCTGGTGATAAGCCATTTAGACTCTTGAGGTTGCATGGCATAGCATAGCCTACCTATCCTGATTGATACACTTCCTCACCTTCCATCCTAAACACTGCCACCAACTCAGCTGCTTATGTCATTACTCAGGCCAAAAAACTCATTTCTAATTATCAAAGGACAAACCTTCAGTATGTCATTCAGGCCCTTTTTTTTTTTTGAGGGGTTGGTATAAGGATAGAACCCAGAGCCTTTGCAGAGCTATATCTCTAGCCCTTTAATTCTGAGACAAGGTTTTGCTAAGTTGCTGAGGCTACACTTGATCCTTCTGCCTTGGCCTCCCAGACTGCCGGCATTACAGGTGTATGCCACCTAGCCCGGCTTTCAGTCTTTATAACTTGGCCTAAGCTTGTCTAGTTTCACTCCCACCTCTCCACTACAAAGCAGATGGGCTTCCTAAAAACTCACTGAGCATGCCCCCACAGAATTCTGCTTTTGGTCTGACTGCATTCTCTCTCAAAGGCCCACACTTAGCATGTCAACCAATGGAGAATGGACAGAACTTCAGTCCCAACCTGTGTGTTCTTGCTCAGCACTGTTAACCCAAGTATTCGTGTATTTCATTAATGGCTAAAATTTCCATTCTAATCTTTCTAAATTGTCTTGTTCCTCTTTCTGGAACTATTAAACCTAAGTGGGAGCTTTTCGTTTTGTCGTTCTTGACTATTAACCTCTTTCCTATGCTCCGTATCTCCTTATCTCTGTGCTGTATTCCAGGTGACTTCCGTAAGATGTGTCTTCCAGTTCAGCGCCAGCTTCGTAAGACTTGACCATCCAGGTTTCCCTCCAGAGCTATAGCACTGTGTAGTGGTTTTTAGTCTGGATTTTAGTTTCTTCGCTTTGGACCAGAGTATTTTAAAAAACTTCCTTATACATTCAACCAGGCATTTAACAGATAGCGATTCTATATTATCAAGCATTTCTGGGTATTTACAAGTGGAAAGACTTTCAGGTTACCTTATAAAAGCCGTAATGCCAAAAACAAAAGTTCTAGTATCATGTTTTACACATACTTTTATTTGTTGAATAAATGAGTATTTGTCCATATGTACATAACCACATAGAGCGAGCACTAGATTTAGAGCAAAATATTTGGGTTCTAATATGCAAAGCCACTTACCAGCTACGAGGGCTTAGGCAAAGAACTTAATCTAAGCTCAGCTTCCTCAACTGTAAAACTGGGCTATACAGACCCATGCGGCCCTCCACACAGGTTTATTGCAAGGTCCAAATGCAGAAACATGTGAAAGTGCTATGGTTACAACTCAGAGCAATACAATATTACTTGGAACAAGTAACAGCAATCAAACTTCAAGTTGAGGAATACTTAATCACACCCTTGGATTGTACTGATGGAGTCAAGAAGGAAGTGACAAATAAGCTGATTATTAACGAGAATGAATATGCCATTCTTCTGAGTGGGAAGAATATGGCAGTATCCTGTAGTCCGTCCCAGCAATTAATCACTTCCTTAACTTCATGAAGATGTCAGAGACCCACCATCAATAACTCTCTCACAGAAGCACAAGGGCCAAATGTCCCACGTTTATTTACATATGAAATGTGTTTAATACAGTTATGATGGATGTAGTGTGTAACACCTGACAGCAGCAAGACCTTCTGAGGAACCGAACACCAACTACATTCTATCATGCAAGTATCTATATATACACAAAAGAATTTCTTTACTTACAAAAAAAAAAAGTACAAAACACGTTCAGGGATAAATACAAGATATAAAATGCAAAAGAAACCACAAAACAATAACCAAAAGAAAACAAAAAACCCCAAACATATATATAACTCTGCCAGAGAACTACAAACAGAAGGGACAGAAGAGTACCTCGCCGATGCTTCAATACGCAGAACTACGGATGTGAGCTGTACTTACTGAAATGACTAAATGAAACCCAGGTGGCTCAGTGCTTCATCTAATGGCCAACTGCAATGTGCAGACTGCTGCTTTAATAAGTCGGTGGTTAAAGTTGTGCATCCCAACTCTAAGTACCAGAACGTTTGGCAGTAGCACCCAGAACAGGAAACGCCAACTGGTTAGACAGCAAAGGGTTAGGTCAACTGTGACTTTTTTTCCTGTCAAGAGCCAGAGAAGTACTTGATATTCTTAACTGTGTTATAGTTAATAAGTTACAGGACAAAAACCTGACTAGACATCTACTGGTCTAACTACATATTTGTAACTTTTACAGTAGTCTAGCCCTTTCAAAGCTTTATCTCCTTGTGCTCTTAAGTCAGCCTCTATCAGCCTCATTTTTTTCCCTTCAGAATTCCCTTCTTCCCCATTTCGCAAGATGGAAATAAGCAAATCCACACTCCTTACTGGATTCCTGGCCTGTTCTGTCCACTGCTGGGAAGAAGGTCCCTGCAAGGCTGCTTTAAACACACTGGGTTGGGTGCTGGGTTGGTGCGGCCTGAGCCAACCCACCACCCCATGCCCACCCTGGAGTGCAGCTGTCCCAGCCACCCCTGCTCTCGAGTCAGGCCCACTGGGAGTAGTGCTAAGACACTTAGAAGTTCCTAGTGTTGTTGAGACCCACGATCACCTACAATTTATGTAGTGAGTTCTAAAACTTAAAAACCCTAAAAAGGCATTATGTTAGCCTCTGATTAGCGAACCTATTCAAATCTGTAACATACAAAATGGTTTGTCTGAAGTCAGGAACTGCCCCTAAGAACTCTGTTTTAAAGAAACAGTACAAAAAGAAAAATTCTAACCCAAAAAACTCAAAACATTTTCCACTAAATACTGATACAAACATGTAACAAAGAGTATAAAAAGTTATTCGTTTAAATATATACAAACTCTTTTAAACTCAAATACTGTCATAATACTTATGGAGGAGATAATCCGACAGGTGAAGAAGATACACTGAGAGGAAATATATTGCAACAGCCTAGACAGTACTGTTAACTCTATTACACTGCAAACTTTTTGTAACAAAAATGTTTTTTTAATTCCAATGTGGATGGGGATTTTGCTTACAGAACATCTGTGGCTATTTCTCGGCTGAACTCATTCTTTTGGACTTAATGAAGGCCATGCCGTGTGTCCGCATGTGCGTGTTTAAGGCAGCTTCCGTTTCGAAGGTCTTTGCACACACCTTGCACTTCCTGTCTGATGTAGGGCCGTCCGGGGCCTCGTCCTCAGGGCCGGGCTTGTTCTCTTGCTGGCTGTCCTCCCCAGCCCCGTTCTGCTTGGACACTGGCTGGGGCTCCTTGAGCTTGTGCACGATGAAGAGGTGCCGGGACAGGGAGACGTGGGATGTGTAGCAGAGGCCACACTCCCGGCACTGGTAGGACGAGCCATCCGACTTGTGCTGGGGGATGTGCTCATGGAACTGCAGCAGATTCTCAGTGGTGAAGCCGCACACCGCACACTTGTGAACCTTGAACACGTTGATCTTGAGCTTTTTCAGTGGTTGAGTGATGGCTCCTCTGGGAGGTCTGAACTCTAAAACCGGTTCTTCCAACTTCCGCTTGGGACTGGGGACCTTTGGGGGGAAAAAATAGCAAATAACACAACTGGAGCTGCCCTGCTGTGTCTTTAATGAATGACTGGAGCTGCTAGGAAAGTACAGACTGTAAGTGCAGGACTAGGGCTTCTGAAGTCATTCATCTGCTCCGCCAGAGGAGCAGATCCCTTCATCCCACAAACAGGAACCCAGTTACCGTGTCCAGGCATAGGACAGGGCAAACCAAAACAGGCACAGGGATCTAGAGCACACAGGACTCAGGAAAACAAAGCAGGTGGGAGAGGGCATGCTGGGGAGAGCAGAGGTATGGTATATGGGGCCAGGGAGGGCTGTGGTAAAGGTGGACAGGAACCTCATTCAGGGAAAGAAAGGAGTTAGCCCCAGGGAGTAGGAAGCCACACCCCGCCTCGGCCCCACGTTCTGGGGACAGCAGGGTGACTAGAGGGGCAGAGTGGCCCCAGGGAGGACAGGAGGCAAGGTCTGGAGAGGCAGAGGAGGAGCTCATGTGACAGAACACATCACGCTCTTGTTTTCATCATGACTAAGCAGGGAGCTGCTGCTCCCACCCCCAGCAACTCCTCTTGCAGCCTCTTCATTTGTCTTTCTCCTCCATTCCAGCTTTCCTAATCCCTGCCCATATCAAATCCTCCACAAGTCCAAGCCCAAGTGACATTTCCTCTCCATTCCCTGTGGTCCAGCTTTCTCTGCCCTGTGCCTAAGCTCTCTTTGCACGCATGTTCTTTGAACTTCTGTGGGGAAGGACTAGGTCTTGATGTGACACTAGTCTGATGAACTTTTTACACAACGATTAACTCCTTTGAAAGCAGTTTTTGGTGAATTTCTTTATCTAAGTGCTTTCAAGGTGTAGCGTGGCACCAAAGCCAGCGATGGCTGCTGAATGGTGGCTTCCCTTAACTCCAACAGCACATGGTATACACTATGCCTTGTACACAGGCTCACAGAATATGAGGGTAAGGCCTGGGGGCTGGAGATTAACTCAATAGTAGAGCACTTACCTAACACATGCAAGGCCCAGAGTTCAGTCCCCAGCACCACAAAAAAGGGTGGGAGGACATAAGTTTGTGGTTTTATCCTTTATCGCTACAAAGAACTAAGGAATCACCTAATTGTTATTAGGAACCTATCACCACTGACATACTATCAAAAGAAGAATCTGTCTTTAATACATTCCTCTAGCTAAAAGACAACTTCCCTAAATCATCATAAAATTTTTAAGTTATATAAGCAAGTAGATCCCTAAAGCTGTTTCTGGAAGGGCACAGAACAAACTTAGCAAGTTACCCTTCAGGAGAAGCTGAGGGGTCAAAATGGCTGTAGAGGGGATTATCCACTGTTTTATACTTATATATAATCTGAATTTGTTAAACTGTAACCATAGTCAAAGGTAGATGAAGAGAATGCATAGAGAAAACAAGTCAACAGAGCTTCACTGTGAAGAAAAGAGCTATAATGTTTAACCTTGGTGTCTTCCTTTATTTCGGTTTCTTCCTCATTGCTGGCTTCAGTCATTTCTTTCACATCCGGATCCTTGATTCCGTGCATCAGCTGGATGTGCTTCTCCAGCATCAGCCGCTTAGTGAAGGTCCGCCGGGAGTCGGGGCAGTGCCTGCAGGGCACAGACAGGGAGAGAGACCACTCTGCTACAGTAGACCGCCTAGAGCTGGAGGGCCTGTGTGACAGCCCCCGGAATTCACAGAAGGCCACCATGAGCTAGATTAACACCAGTGGCTCAAAGAGAAACAAGCAATGTTGCTATGAGTCATAGTTCCCAGTTTGTGAAAAAGGTTTTAAAGAAATGTAAAAATGCTTTTTTGTAAAAAGCACTGTTGGTGCAGAACTAGACTAATTTGCTTCAGTTGGAATATTTTCTAGGTTTAGTCAAAGTATGACTTAATTTTAAAGTGCTGAATATTACATTTCCGAAGTTTTCTTTACAACAACACAGAACACCTTCAGAATTTACACCATGACTGACCCATCAGGCGGAGGACAGTGCCTCCTGGGCCTGCCATGCTGTTGTTAATTCCCCTGTCCACTCTGCTGTGATGAGACAGAGCCTCTAGCCCAGACTTCTTACCAAAACACAGATGTAACCTGAGTCTTTATCACCACAGCACTTGAACAGGTTTGCTCACTGAATACACATTCCCAAAGTACATGGATCAGCAAAAGGGTGCTTCTTTCTCAAGTACACATAGGCTCAAATGTAGAAAACTGAGAGACCAATTCTTTCAGTTTTCATTTTGTCTTGTGCTAAAAATATCGTAATTATGAAGGTAGTTTGTTTGAAAGATAGGAGTTTACTGTTTTCTTAAATCAGGCCAAAAACAGTTTTAAAGAGGCTCATGACCATTATGATGATGGACACTATGCATCACATCAAAAGTACCACTGCAATGAAGGAGGATGAAAAGCATGGTCTTATTTTGAACCAAATCTGCTTTCAAATAATGACTGGCCCAAATCTTGACCTTCTTTGGGGCAGTGGCAGGACATGAGCTCTTGATCCATGAAGAGATTTTTGCTGGCAGTAAATTAAGTAGGAAGTCTTGGCATCTTACTGCCTTACAGTGACTTCACATGGAAAGAAACAAAACCTTTCAGTAAAGGATTATGGCTGAGCAGACTCCTTTCTCTCCTTTCTCAGCCCAGGGCATCCTAAATTCTCATTCTTTTAATTCAGTCTCAACATAGACTATTTATGGAGCACTGTCACCTCACCAAAATCACTTTACCTCTTTGATTTCATTCCTGTTTGGCTACCTAGGAAACTTTCCCTAATAACCAAGCCCCACTGAACTTTCCCTGGGGTGACAGTCAGCTTCATGTCTGTCCCTGTGCACAAGGCCCACAGCACCTGCTCTGACCCTGTTTGTGTGGCCTTACACACTGGCTCTCCATATTTGAGGTCCTAGAGATCTCTCTGATGAAAAGTACCTTGTTCTACCAACTCCCTTGAGTGGGTAGCAAAGATTGTCCACTAACAATGACATGACACATCTGGTCTTCACATCCAGAGAGGCAGTTTGTGACTGGCCACTGAGGCATGAGACTTTACAGCCCCACTCAGTCCCTCACATGTGTCTGGTCTCAGCCAATGTACCGCCAAAGGGCCCAGGACCTGGTCTGGACTGGGCCCTTTCCAGGCTTCCTCTGAAACTGAATAAACTTACCTGCCAAGTCAATCTACAATGCTGCCCAATTGCTACGGGCAGGGACAAGGACATCCCTACTGCCTACCCACAAACCCCTCCCAACTCTCAGTAATAAAAATGTCACTAAATATTATAAAAGCCTAATGTACATGGTCTATGCAAGTGAGTTGAGCCAATCAATAAAACTGTATGCCAAAATAGAATACAGTTAAGAAATTTAATCTAAAACCTGGAACAGAGGATGAAGAGTCAAAAAGTTAATGGTAAAATATGAAAACACATGGATGCACATTGAAGCCATACTCTTAGATGAAATAAATAGCACACATGTGTAAATACTGAATAGTTTCTCTGGTGTGAGAAACTGAAAGTGTAAATAAGGACTAAATGTATAATAGATAATGAGAAAAGGAAGAATAGGTCTAAAGGACTAGGGGAAGTGGGAGGGGTAGGGGAAAGGAAAGAAGGGAAAAGAAAAAATATGAGCACATGAAAAAAATGGAAACAGCCTGTAAATAGGGAAGGGTGGAAGGGTGAAGGGAGGGCAGGGGAATGGGGAAAACATAAGAACCAAGATACATCATGTAAAGGTACAAGTTCCCAATGATGAACGTAACTGTATTGTATACCTAAAATGTACCAATACACTTAATGGGAAAAAAAACCGAAAACACAGCTGCAAACGGTGGTGCACACCTATAATCTCAGCTAACTGAGAGGCTGTGGCAGGAAGATCAAAAGCTTGAGGTCAGTCTGAACAATTTAGCAAGAAATTGTCTCAAACTGCAAAGAACTAGGTATTCCCTGAATTTAATCTCCAGTACAACAAAAGCAAACAGAACAAAACAAAAACCTTCAAAAGGTGCTGACAACCCTTTCACTTTGCTTCCATGTTAGAAATCATGACTTACGAGCAGGTATAAACTTTCCTGATGCCTTTGTGCTTGATCCTATTATGGCGGCACAGGCTGTGGGAGGAGCTGAAAGACTTGTCACATTGGCGGCAAGGATGCTTCTTCATTTGCTATCAAGAGAGAGGAGAAGGTCACTTAAAACAATAGCAATTTTAAGAACTCTCATATGCTATAAGCTCATCGTTACTTAGGAATACACTAACAAAACCAAAAGGTCCTTTTTAAAAAACGTAGTTAAAATGAGGGCAGCTCTGGGGTAACCATGAAGGGGCTAACTTCAGGAGGGTGGGATAAACAGAGAAAGAAATTACATTCTGTCCCCAGGCACTTATGTTTTAATGCAAATGTCCAAGAATATTTAATAGAGAACATTAGTGTCTTTTTATGCAAAGAGTGCTATTTTAAAAAATGAGACAATATATGAAAACACTACATTTAGAAAATAAAGCCATTACATATTTGTTGTCAATAGAAAGAGCATGCCCCCTTATCCAATGTTAAATTAGACATGTCAAATTAAATCCCTGGCTAGTTACAATTCATTATATCATGGAAGAGTTTTCTAGAAGTCCTTTTGTTTTACCTAATACCATTTGATTATCTCAGGAACACAGAATTTTGAAGCCACTTTAAGGAAGCTGTCAGTATGTGTAGCTGATAGGTAAGAAAGCAAGCTCGCACATTTGCATACAAGCCTTCAAGCTCCTAACCCTAACTTTGTTCGTATTTAAAAGTTTCCCACTTGGCTAAGAGATAATTACATTAATTAGATGTATTTCTGCATAGAACTTATGAAATACATTAGCAGCTTAACTTTAAATTCTTTGAGTACGACATACATAGTATGGAATAAACAATGTCATATCACAAGGAAATTAAATCATAACAGCTGTCACTCATGAATGGAACAAAATTGGCTTAACCCTCACTAAAAATAAGGTGGAAGTGGCAATCAGTCCTCGTGTGTGATAATACCACTATTCTTGGCAGTCAGAGATAAGTAAACAAGTGCAAGATAAGTGATAAATATTTTTTAAAACTTTTTATTAACCAGCTGACAAGAATGTTTTAAATTGGCAAGCAAACCTATTTAAGTGGTGAAAGTTTGGCGCTAGATAACCAAAGATTGGGTGGCACCTGTTTCTGCCATTCACCATCATGTGTCCTAGATCGTGTGACCCAGGGACAGTTACTCAACCTATCAGCAGCACCCCCCCCCCGCCAATGTGAGGTGCGGGTGCAATATTATCTTCCTCAAGGGGTGCTGCAGGAAGATAGGAAACAAGGGAAAGGGAACATAGAAAAGTGACTAAAGTTACGTGTCCAAATTTCACTTAAAGAGTGGGAAACTGTCTTTTTAGTAAAGCAAACTAGTCCAATAGTGACATGAAAGGTTCTTGAACCCAAAGGGAGGAATTTTGTCCTGTTAAAAATTACAATTTTATCAGTGTTTTTACTGTTTTTCTAAGCATAAAATCCTGCCTCTGAGACATGCTGCTCCTGTTCCCAAAGGTATTCCTTCATAACAACTTTTCATCACACACAATAGACCATTAGTAACCCTTGGTCTATTTATGCAGCCAAAAATGAGTAAGAGGCAACAAGTCTTTATTTTGGAATAAAACAAGAACAGAATCATTAACAAACAATATTTCAATAATAACATTTAAAAATCAAATACCTAATCCCTTTTAACTTTGTGTATATTAGAATAACAATAGTAGTCCAAAGAGTCAAAACACAAAAACAAGAGAGTTTTGGCAAATAACAGATGCAGGGGATGGAAATGTGTCTTTCTAGCAGTTTAACAGGGTGAGAGGCAAGGCCCCAGAGAAAGGGCAATTGGACTCTCTGAGGTGAACGGTTTAATATTCTCTTTCTACTGAGTAGATACATTAATATCAAAGCAAAAGTCTAATGGAGGACATCCTCTGTGGACAGTGGAGAAAAGCAGCACAGCTGGGTGAGCAGACAACATATGAGGTACCTACTTCTCCTCATCTCAGTCCCAAAACGGAGCAGAGCTTCAGATCAGGGGCGGAAGCTGAGAGGATGAGAGGTGTAAATACTGGTTTCTAGGTCAAGCCTGCCAAGCTCCCATTACCCAACACCACAAATGACTGGGGGGAGGGTTGCCAGAAATTGAACCCCGAGCCTAGGGTATATGAAGCAAGCACTTTAGCACTGATTTTCTTCTCTGTAAAAATTTAAATACTAATTTATTCAAGGTGCTTGCGTTTATTTTCATAATTTTTATCTTCAATGTTATAAATTTATTAACTACTACTCAATGACAGAAAACAATTCTTAAAAGTCAAAAATGGAAAAACTGTGTGAAGAAAGTATAAAGCCCATTTTGTTTCCAATATTTTTAAGGCCATTTGCTTGTCTGGCTCCAGTGTAATGGAAGTTGATACTGAGTGAACCAGGACTTTGAGTTTCTAGTTATGTACACTTAAAAAAGGAACATGTTTTCTCACTCAATTCTGAGTTGTTTCATTCATTTTTAAATGGAACTCTGAAGGAACAGCTAATGTATAAGCTGTCAAAAGTCCCAAAATTCACATAAAATTTTGGCATATAATACCAAATAAAACAAACATGGGATCCCTCAACATCCTTTCTAATCTCTTTCCCTCTCTCTCCCCCACCCCTCTCTTTCTCTCTTTCTTGCAGTGGTGGGGTACTGGGAATTGAACCCAGAGGGTACTGAGCTGCAGCCCCACCCTTTTTGAGACATGATCTCACTAAACTGCCTTGAAGTTGCAATCCTCCTGCCTCAGCCTCCAGAGTATTTGGGATTACATGTCTTTACAAGATATGATCAAAAAGCTGGTGGGTGCTGCTGCCGAGTGCCATTCAACAGGCAGGTAAGCTTGTAACAACACTGTGATATGTCCTGTTCCAGTTTATTCACCAGATCTGGGACTTGTGATTCCAGCTCTTCCTGAAGTGAAAATGGCCATGAAAGGTCAATGTTTACAACTGATTCAGGACATCAAGGCAGCCATGACAGCCTAAGAAAGACACTCATGAAAGAGGACTTTCAGAACTGCTTCAGAAAGTGGTAAGAATGATGGGGTGTATTCAAAGTGAAGGGGAGCATTTTGGAGGGGAATAAGGGTAATGTGTCTTTTACTATAATAAAATTTTTAAAAACTGTTTTAAACTTTCACCATATTTTCTGATCACAACATAGGTATCTGGCAAGACATCCACTTCACCATATCACCTGCAAGAGGTATCTGCCTCACACCAACATACACAGAGCCTCCTTAACTGTCAAACACCCAGAAACAGCCACAAACTTCCTATTAAAGGGTACACAATTTTCGTAGGCCATGCTGACACATGCTCTTCAGCTCTGCTGTAACATTTTATGAAAAGAAAAGACCAAACCAATTATGTGATTTAAATATATCTCAACACCAGCTCCTCGGTGGTTAACTCCTAAGAATCTGAACTCTTCCACCTAGGAGTCTGTTCTGTTACTCAGTCCCCTCGCCCTTTATTGCTGGGGACTGAGATACATTTCAAGTGTCCCCACAGATGCCTTGAAATCTCAGATAGTACCAAATCCTGCCAAACATATACCATTCTTTTTCCTATATAGGTGGCTCCCTTGACTTACAATGGAGTGTGTCCAAACAAACCCAGCTTAAGTGGAAAATGCATTTAATGCCCCAGTAAATCTATAATGTTGAAAAGTTGCAAGTCAAACCATGGTAAGTTGGATAGTTTGTACGTGCATACATATGATAAAGAAGATTAACTGATAAACTAAGCACAGTAAGAGATTAACAACAACTAAAACACAACAGTTGTAATAATACACTGTAATAAAAGTTAGCTGCTGTATGTGTTTCTCTCTAAAGATTTCACTGTACTTCAGCTTCTCACCTAAACAAAGCACTTTCCAACTTCTCTTTGGCATATCTGAGCTGCCAGTTTCACTACTCTTGCACTTTGGAGCCACTATTAGTAAAACAGAATTACCCGAATACAAGCAATATAAAGCCATACCCAAGACAACAGGTAAATATGCAGTGTGGATACCCTGGACAAAGGGGTGATTCAGTTTCTGGGTGAGATGGCACAGTACAGCACATAATGTAATCAGGCTACCCAGAATGGTGCAATTGAAAATGTGCCTTCTTTGTATCTGGCATCTTCTACTTTATATTCAAACTGCAGTTGACCATGGATAACTGAAGGCTCAGAAAGTGAAACTAGATGTGGGGGGCACTACTGTACTTAAATAAAGAAACCTGAAAATATGTAAGAAACTTGGTGATTATGGGTGCTAAGGGTAGGATGAGGCTTCGTTGTATTTTTTCATGTTTGGTTTTTTGAACCATGTGAATACAGCACATACCAAAAAAAAACATCAGGAGGCTGAGGCAGGAGGACTGCCATGAGTTTGAGGCCAATCTGGGTTACATGTGAGCTCAAGACCAGCCTGAACTACATAGCGAGACCCTGTCTCAAAACACGCCCCCTCCAAATTAAAGTTAGGCTTACCCTGAAGTATAACTTACAAAACATAACATTCACCTTTTTTAAAGTATAGCTCTGAGGGTTTTTTTGTGGTTGTTTTTTGTTTTGGTACCAGGGATCGAACTCGGGTCCTTGCGCTTGCACAGCAGGCGGCAAAACCACTGAGCTAAATCCCCAGCCCAAAAGCTCTGAGTTTTGACAAATGGATACAGTTGAGTAACTGCCGTGGTACTCACGATACATAATAGACACATTATCCCTAAGAATCCATGAGCCCCTTCATAATCAACCCCCTCCTCTTAAGTCTGGCTCATGACAATCATTGCCAATTTTGTATCCCTCTAGTTTTGCTTTTCCATCTGTCACATACATGGGACTCCACAGCAGGGAGCTTTCTATGTCTGCCTCCTTCACTCAGCGCCATAGGTTGATAATTCAGTTTCTGTTCATTTTCACTGCATGGAGGTTATCCCACTGTTTGGATGTACCCCAGCTTGCTGACCCCTCTGCCAGTGATGAATGTCTAGGTTGTTTCTAACTTTTGGAAATAATGAATAAAGTGACTGTAGACCTTCCCACACAGTGTTTTGGGTGGGCATGTGATTTCACTTTTCTTCGACAGATACTGGAACAAGGTTACTGAGCCACATGGTAAGTTCAATAAGAAACTGGCAGACTACTCTGCATTTCCACTGGCCCAGGAAAACAGCTTCAGCTGCCCTGTATCCTTCTCAAAATTTGGTGCCACCCTTTTATTTCAGTCCTTCTAAAGGGCAGCTAGTGGTGTTTCATTATGGCTTTAATTAGCTTTTATCTAATGACTTATGGTATTAAGGTTTAAAATAAAGTTTCAATTAATAGATAAAACATCTATCTACACAGTGTACCAAAAGAAAAACCCTGACCATGACAAGTTTTGATTTCCATAAAAGTAATGTCTGGGCATTTTTACTCCTCCATAAGCTCCTTGAGAACAGAAACTGTGACTTACTCTTGTATCCTTGCTTTGTAGCACAGAGAATATACTTAGTCTTTAAGAATAAATAAAGAATAACTGAATATATCATTATCAGAAATAGCGATAGTTGTGCATAATAATCAAAAAGTAAACTCAGGTAAAAAACAAACTTAGAGCAAACAATGCTTATTTTCCTGAAGACGGGTCACATCAGCATGTTTGCATGCAGATAAGAGGAATAGGAGAGGTGAGAGAGGAGTCAATGGGCAGGGAGGTGGGGAGGGGTCAGGCAGAGGAATAGCAGCTCTTCCCACAAGACAGGACCCCAGGCCCTGTCCCTAGACAGGTGCAAAGCTTATTAAGCCTATGGTGGGTCGGGGAGGAAGAGACCAGGAAATTGGGGAAATTCCAGTTCCAAAGTGAAATTGTATGGCACATCTAGATACACTGCCCTTCAATTTCTTTCTTATTATAAAAGTAATGAATGTATATTGCAAAATAAAATAAACATGAAAGAAGGCTTTTAACCTCACCATAGTCAATTTCTAGTTACTGTATATCTGTCCCATTTCTTTTCTAAATACATGTATATATTTGTATTTGAGTCTATATCATAGATTTTAGCCCATTTTTTTCCACTCAAAAACTGAACACATCTACATATGTTTTAATATTTCTATTTCTTCTTAATGCCTGCAGAGTATTCCATTCCATAAATGGGCTGTAATTTATCTTCTATTACTGATTTGGGTTGTTTCAGTTTTTTCATAATTACAGATACAAATTTCTGTAGTCCACCAATTATTCCTGAAAGTAGTCTAAATCTAGCTTAGTTAGAAGCTGTGAAAACATTCAAGACTCTTTGATACTCTCTGCCACTGGTACTTGTTCACTAAGAGTCTCCAGCCAAGATCACTATTTAACTCCAACAAAGTGATCAGTAAAATGTATTTCACTTTTTTCCAGTGTCCAATAATGTTGAACACCCATCTATGTATTCCTTGGTCTGTGTTTCTTTAGTGAACTGCCCAATCATATAGTTTATGTAGTTTTCTATTTCTACTAACTGGGAAAGACTTGGGGAGAAACAGGGTTAGTGATAGGGAGGAATCAAGAGTTACATTTTGGATATGCTAACTTAAAGGAGCCCACTGGAGCTCTAAGCAAAAATGCTGAGCAGGGGGAAAGGAAGGTTGAACAGACTCTGAGGTACATGGACCATGGTGAGGGAGGGAGGGATGTCCTTGTATGATGAGAATATACCAGAGAGTGTGAGTGGAGGAGTCACGTGACCAACACATTAGCTAGGGTCATTCTGACTGCCAAGCACGGAAGCTAGGAAACCAGTGACAAAGCTGCATTGCAACAATCTAGGGGTGACATCATGTGCCCTGGACTTAGAACCTAGAGAAGGTGAAGCTAAATGGGTGTATCTGGTAGGATTAGTGCAGGTGCTCAACGTGGATGACAAAGGAGAGAGTAACAAAGATCAAGAATAATTCTAAATTTTTTTGGACTAGGCATCTGGTAGGAGTGTTGCCAGTTACTGAGAAAGATGGGGAGAAACAGGGTTAGGAACGGAGAGGAATTAAGAGTTACACATTTTACATATGCTAACTTCAAAAGCCCACTGGCAGTCTAAGCAGAGATGTTAAACAAGTGGTCAGATTCAAGTCTGGGACTCCAGACAGTTCCACATCAGAGATACAAACCCAGGAACATTCACAGACTGGATGGATGGGAAAGACTGAGCAGGGGTTATCGATGAGGCAGGAAGAAAACCAAGAGAAAATGGTATCCTAGAGGCCTGTCAATAAGCATTTCAGTGGACAACTGCTTCGGACAGGCCACATAACTCAGCCAAAACTCCTGGGCCTGGTGACATGGAAGTCACTAGAGACTCTCACAAGATTGTACTGATAAAATGGGAAGAAGACCAGAGGCTCAGTGGGAGAACAGAGAGGGGTGATAAGGGTAGGAAGGTACTTCAGGAAGATTGGCTGTCAGGGAGGCAGAGGAATAAAACAGCATAACAGGTTAAGAGATATGATAGCATACTTTATGATTTTGAGAATGACTAGGAAAAGCTTAAGATGCAGGAGAGAGAACAAGTGTGGCTGTAATGCACTGGGATGGTCAACAAAGGGGCTGCAGATAAAGGCACACAGAGTTACCCTTAGATTAAAGAGGACCAAGTATGTGAATTCAGATACTAGAAGGTTTTCTTTATGTGTACTGCCAAATCCAAATTTTCTGGTTTCCATGACTAGCCATGACTTAATGGAAATAGAAATTCATTCTTTCCTTCCCCTCCGGACACAGCCTCCATTCTTCCTGAGCCCATTCAAACCCTTTCCAGCCTTACACTGGGTGACCACTCGGCTCTGTGACCTCTCCAGCCATCACAGTCCCCTCCTCCTCTTGTCCATATCCCACACAGCTGCCCGAGCAAACTGCTGGAAACTAACATCTTGATGGCTCACTTCTCTCTGTAGCTTTAAGGAGTGATGTCCTTGGACCTGCCCAGTCCCCAACCCCAACCTCTGTCCTCACAATATCTAGCATGTGATGCTCAAACTATTAGCAGCCGCTGACCACATCATGTGGCTTGTACCACATCCCCACTCTTCTGGCTGCTTGGCACATGGGCAAATCCCTCTTGGGTATCTGACAAACACCCTCTCACCAGTCTTTCTTCTGCTAATCCCCCACAGAAGTCACCCTCAAACTCTGCTTCCTTGTCTCCAATTCTTCTCTGCCATCTGTCACACTGAATTTTATTTTTTCATACAAGTCTCTCCTCCTCTGACCTCTGTGAAGGCCAGACTGTATTTTATTATTCACTCTAGTCATAGGACCTCAACAGCACCAAGCTGAAAGTGGAATTCTAAGCAGCTCTCATTTAGCAGTTAATTATATACCAACTTGTGATTCTTCTAAGTCACCCAGCTCTTAAAAGAGTTTTAGCTTTTATAATGTTTCTCTTTTTACCAAACTAATCATCTGTAGGGCATGACTTCATTTAGACTATTCATAGCAAATGCTATGCAATTTAGTAAATATTTGTTGAATAAAAGAGGGAGGTACATTCAGAAGAACAAACATGCTTAAAAGTTAAACATCCCCAGGGTGTGAATGAATGGCCTTTTTTCAGTTTCAGAAGCACACATTATACCTATAACATGCAAGTATCCAGATAAAACAAAAGAATGCAGCAAAAAAAGAAAACAGAAGGGAAAGGGAAAAGAAACAGAGGCTGAACATCCCTAATCCAAAAATCAACTAGTAAAATCTATGCAAACATTCCAAAATTTTTAAAAAATAACGATCTGAAACATACATACTTCTAGTCCCAAATATTTTGGAAAAGGGATACTCTACATGTAGCATACACTGGTAAACTGGGCCGGGGATTTAGATCTCAGTGGTTTCGCCACCTGCTGCACAAACGCAAGGACCTGAGTTCGATCCCTGGTACCAAAAAAAAAAAAAAAGAGTGCTTTCGCCGCCTGCTGTGCACTGATAAACTTGAACAGGGTCCTCCACCACCACCACCACCACCGAGGACTGAACTCAGGACCTTGCACTTGCGAGGCAGGCATGGCGCCACTGAACTAAATCCCCAGCCCTTGAATAGGTTTTTGTGGGGAGGGGCGTGGTGAGACAGGCTTTCCCTATGAAGTTGAAGCTAGCCTTGAACTCAGTGTATTTAATACAGCCCAGGCTGCCCTCAGCCTCCTAAGTGCTGTGATTATAGGCACGCACCACCATACCTGGCTTGAACAGGTTTGTTTGTTTGTTTTTTAAAATCTGTAATATATGTTCTATAAAGTAAGTCAGATTTTCTACAAAATAAAAATAACTAATATAAATGACTTCAATAAAGTTGATTTTTTAAAAAACTCACTTGAGTATGGTATTGCTAGCATACTTATTAAATAAAAGTTATAATTTTCACTCAGATGCTTCAAGCTTTTCATCAAGAAAACAAAAACTACTACTTCATAGGAATTAAAGTTTCTCATTAAAAACAGCTCTGAGTCTGTCATGTAGACACTATCAGCAAAGCTTGCTCTCCAGGGCAGACAAAAATTTATGGACAAAGATTTATCACTGAAATTAAATGGTAGCAAACATGTTCAAGGAATACTATGGGGATCTTGTTCCTTCATGAATAGGAGAAGAATAATACTGGAATGGTGGGAAGGCAAGGGATTGTGCCCATCATGTGAGAAGCCTTGGGACGAGTTTAAATAATGGCTCAGCAGAGAATACAGATATTCTCTCCAAACGGCCTGTTTCACCATGATGTAAAAATTGGGTCGTGTACATTTTTATGTTAAACTTTTTGTTAAATACATTTTGGTAATAGTTAAACAATTAAAAAGGTTTCTCATTTATTCCTATTTGATCTGGGTATAATCAATATATGCCTGCAGAACTGGAAAGCTTTAGCTCCTGTTACATAAATATAACCACCAGCTAAACATGGTAAATTGTAGGAAATAAACCTGCTTGCCCAAGCCACCAGTGCTCTCTTAGCAAGTGATCTTACACACACAAGTAGCCTTTCCCTGAAGTGTGGAGTGCTGTGGGTCATAAACTCTAAAGTCCTCACTGAGGGAATTTAACACCTTTGGCACTGTTGAGATCTTGCAATTCCAATTTCACTGTATCTAAGAATAGACATGGGAGTGTTTTTGGTGTACACAGCACAGCAAATTCAAACTGTCTACATGTGAATGCTTTAGGAAACAGAATTTTTTAGTACTAAAATTAACCAGGCCATCCAGGTTTCTACAAATTATAACTGAGTGGTTATGGGGAAATATTTAGGCACAGAGTATGAGTTTAGACCACAGGTCAAGCTTTTTCTGTACAGTGCCAGAATATAAACATATCAGGCTTTGCAGGCTGTAAACTACTCAATTCTGCCCTTGCAGTTTGGAACCAGGAAATAATACATAAGTGAATGAACACGGCTGTGCTTCAACAAATTATTTACAAAAACAGGTGCAAGCCTGTGAAATGTAGTCTGCCACTCCTTGATTTAGACCATTGTCTCATATTCAATAGAAAACAGGTAAGTCAGAGTCATCTAGAACCAAATCTATTTAACGAAGTAGACAATCTAGGTAAAACAAGTCATAAATTATAAGGCAAGGGGGATGCTTGCATTGTTTCATGTAATACGGTCTGTACAGGTTGTAAGTATTAGCAATATAATTGTAACGTGCCTAGATTTTTGAGGTGACAACTTTGAAATGAACTGTGTTCATAACAAATATGTGCTTGTTGTTATGCTTGTTTAAAACAAAACAAAACCAAGTCTCCCAACTTTCTGGTTAAAGACTATCTGGTTTGGGCTGGGATTTAGCTCAGTGGTTCTGCTGCCTACCTCGAAAGTGCAAAGTCCTGACTTCAATCCCTGGTACCAAAAAAACCCCACAAAACTATCTGGTTTGCTGGACACTGTGCAACTGAAAAAGTTTAATGACCCAGAACAGTAATAAACGCACAACCACAAAAGAACAAGCCAGAGCTCATGAAAAAGAAACATGTTGTTCCATAGTGTACATGCTCAGAGCAAGGCCAGACACTTGGCAGTGGAAAGAGGAAAGTGCTGAAAGGAAGCTTCATCTCCTAAGGAAGTTGCAAGAATTAGGGCAATGAAACTCAGCAACACCCTGCCCTGTGTGGCAGAGTCACCAAGAGGTCCATGCCTGCCTGGGACCGCAGTGTCTTTCCCCACTGAGCAGTGGCCACGTGCAGCCAAAGGTTGGAACTCCCACTACATACCCTAAACAGACCCTGTGTCTGTGCCCTGTCAGGAGAATCCTGGGTCTCTATTCTCCTGCCATCCACTTGACTACATTTTCCTTCACCAATCCTCATTAGGAGGCCGGCACACAATTCATCCTGCCTAACCATTCCTCCGGCTCCTTCACAATTGACATTCCAGGAAGAGAAGATGAGGCTGAGAGTGTAGCTCTGTGGTACAGTATGTGCAAGGCCCAAGGTTCAATCCCCAGCATCACAAAGGAAGAAAAAGAAAGTGGACACACAGAGGCCAAGGGCACACGCCAAGGCTTTAGGAATCCTTAAACCCCTGCAGGGCCATGTGACTGTGAAGCCCATCTTGGCTCAGCTTAGTTTCCCTTTCCTACTTACAGGGATTGGTCTTATCTCTGAGATCTCCTTGGTTCCTAAAATGTTTCCTTACAGCCAGGGATGAGCTCAGCAGTGCTGCACCTGCCTGGCAAGTACAAGGTCCTGAGTTTGATCCCCAGTACCGAAAAAAAAAAAAAAGAAAAGAAAAATGTTTCCTTACAGGGATGACACAGTATTTCTCTATTCTTCCCATTCTCAGAACATCCACTCTTCCAGGAGAGACCAATGGAAAGAATATATGAAATGTTTTCTTTCTAATGCAGACCTTTTCAATCCCAGGTACCAAAAAAAACAGCAATCTCAAAAGAAAAACGTCATTATGATCAATAATGTAAAATAGGAATAAAAGGTCCAAAGGGGTAGGGGTAGTGGGAGGGGCAGGGGAAAGGAAAGAAGGGAAAGTAAAAAATGATGAGAAATGGAAAAAATGGAAATAAAGTCTTTGTAAATAGGGAAGGGTGGAGGGGGTGAAGGGAGGGCTAGGAATGGGGAAAAAATAAGAACCAAGATGCATCATGTAAAGGTACAATTCCCAATGAGAAATGCAATTGTGTTGTATACCTACAATGCACCAATAAAAGAATTTAATACAAAAAAAAAAGAAAAAAAAGAAAAACGTCATTGTGAAAGACAAATATTGAAAAATAAAAAAAAATCTGATGACTTAACTAGGGTCTTTCTAACATGATTCATTTCCATGAAAGACAAAAAAACTAATACATCCTTTAAAGATAATCAGTGTTTTAATCAGATCACCTGTTAAAAAACTCTGTCAATAATGTTAAAAAAATAAGTGATCATATTTTAAATGTCCAAAAGCAAACATTAAACTTGATTAATGACAAATTACTTTTATATGATTTAGTCCTACATCATACAGGTTTTTCCAGCTGTCTAAATAAGCTGTTTTAATGAGGTAAATGCTGGTAGTTATAACCAACTATCAAATCCGACTGTGAAAGAAGACCAGGGCCAGAGTCCAAAGGACCCCTGGAATGATCCCTGGGGGCATCACACACCTGGTGTGAGAATGTGTGGCCAGACAACTGTGCAGAGGCACTTCTGCGCTCCCTTTGAGGGGATGAGATGCTGTAGATTCCCTTTTCCTTCCAACTCTTTGTTTTGCAGCAACGTGCAAACACACCCTGGGCATTAATGTGTACTTGCTGGATCTAAGGAATCAGAAAGACCGTTCCTCAATGCCCACATTGCACACTACGCTTTGGCTCTTCTGCCAAACAACAAAAGTTTGTTCTCCTCCAAAACCTGGGGTGGCTACTTTAAAGGCACACCCCTAGGCTTTGGCACAGGGCTAAATGCTATTAAAAAAAAAAAGTTCTTCAGCCCTCCCAGGTCTGAAGTTTTCCCACTCATAAACTAAACTGAGTGAGAATCCATGACCTCTCAGCAACCTCCAGGTACTATTTTATAACTCCTTTTTAAGTCAAGCCTGGCCCAGAACAGCCTTTTATTTCCTTTAATGTCCCCAGTTGAGGCATGTAAAGTTATTTTCTGTTTCAAGTTTCAAGGTAATGTCAATTTACAGACAAAATCAGGGGTTAAAATCTGGTCTGCCGGCTGGGTTTAAGAACACATTTTCCTAAAGCAATCACAAAGGACAGTTGCATTCTTGGGCAAATCTGTAACAGTCCTGCCATGTACTGTGGCAGAACCACTGTCTTGGAGGGACATGACAGAGCCTAAACCACCACGTTCAGTGCTGGTTCCATCAAGAAACCTAATCCCCAAGCAAATATGGGCTCTTCAAGGGAGGAA
This sequence comes from Heterocephalus glaber, assembly GCF_000247695.1. The sequence continues at coordinate 4,432,752 of NW_004624792.1, read as the reverse complement.
TGACGTAACTCTCCTCCACCTTCCTAGCCCATAGGACCTGCAGCTACCTGCCAGGAACCCCAGGGACAGGGAAGAAACCTGCAGCACAGGAGGGACTTGAGGTCTGAGAGATGACAAGGGAGGCATCCGTAGGCTGGGAAAAGCAGCAGCGAGGTGAGAAGCCAAGGCTTTGCCACACAGTAAGCTCCCCAGTGTGGTGGGCAGCACAGAGACACCAAAATCCAACCTCAAACAGAAGAAAAGAACTAAGAGCTAGACTCACTGCAATCATGGCAGTGGAAGGAAGCACAGCTAAAGATAAAACTGATTTTCTGTACAGTGAAGAAGGCAGCCTCTGGCTGCGGGTAATGTTTTTAATAAAGAATGTTCTTCTGAAAAAAATCAGACCCCCCAAATTCAAAGTCCCAATTCAAAACTGGGCACCTGAAATGAACAGACATTTCTCAGACAAAGAAGTAAAAGCAGCAAATAAATATATGGAAAAATGTTCAACATCACTGGTCAGTCGAGAGATGCAGATGAAAACAACACTGAGATTCCACCTCATCCCAGAAAGAATGGCTGCTATCAAGAAATCAACCAATAACCAATGCTGGCAGGGGTGTGGGGAGAAAGGAACCCTTCACTGTTGGTGGGAGTGCAGACTGGTGCAACCACTGTGGAAATCAGTATGGAGATACCTCAAAGAACTAGGACTGGAAGTCCCATTTGACTCCGCTATTCCACTGCTGGGGATCTTCCCCAAAGAATTAAAAGAATCATACCACAGTGATATATGTGCCCCTATGTTTATAGGGGCACAATTTGTAATAGCTAAAGCTTGGAAACAGCCCAAGTGCCCACTGACTGGAAACTGGGTAAAGAAGATGTGGGGTTTTTTTATAAAATGGAGTACTACTCAGCCATAAAGAATGAGAAACTAGAGTCATTTAAAGCTAAATGGATGCATATTGAGGCCATACTCTTAAGTGAAATAAATAGGACACACATGTGTAAATACCAAATAGTTTCTCTGGTGTGAGAAACTGAAAGTGTAAATAAGGATTAAAATGATTAAAACGAATAACTGATAATTTGAAATAGGAAAAGGTCCAAAGGTGTAGGGGTGGTGGGAGGGGAAGGGGAAAGGAAAGAAGGGAAAGGAAAAATTATGAGAAAAGAAAAAAAATGGAAAAGAAATTTATGTAAATAGGGAAGGGTGGAGGGGGTGAAGGGTGCACAGGTAACGGGGAAAAAATAAGAATCAAGATACGTCATGCACAGGTACAAGCATCCAATGATAAATGTAAATGTATTGTTTACCTAAAATGTACCAATAAAAGAATTTTTAAAAAAATAAAGAATGTTCTTAGCCAGAAAGTCCTAGCTGGTCACCCAAAGCAGACTGTGACAGGACCAAGGCTCCTGTTTTTCCTGTCTAGGCAACAGCACCAGGCCCCAGCCTGGCATCAAGGAAGCCTCTACCTTTTGACTGTCCTTAGAGATAAACAAGAAAGGCTGTTGGAGGAATCTTTTCTGCCTCCCAACTTAACAGCAGAACCCATTAGGCATTATGCTGTGTGTGTCTAGATGTCTGTAAACATCTCAGTCGCTGATTTGAGCACCCAGCTTTAACCAGTTACTGCTCACGTGCCTTTTAAGGTACAGACTCTTCAGAGACAAGTGCCATATGTGCTGTACTGCATGTGCAGACATCCAGCTTGCTATCTACAGCCTGAGTGACTGTCTAAGCCCTGTGCAGTGAGCCTGCACTGATCACTCCCTTTTGACTGGTGATTCTGGGCAAAGGCTTGCATCTGCCAGGCGGTGAGGTATAACCAAAGGTGAAGGTGCAAACATTATTATGCAAAGGAGAGCAGGTGGCCATGGTAAGTTTTTGGCCAAACACTGGGGCCTGAACCAGTCTTACTGGCCCAGAGTGGCACAGGAGACAGACCACTTGTGTATCTGCATCCCTTCCTTCCACATCTACCAGGCTCTGGGTTTAATATGCCAAGATCTCCTTGCCCCGAAGGACATTATAATCAGGAAAAAATAGGAAGAGGATGCTAGCACAACGTGAGAAATCACTGCAGATTCATGAAGGCCATAGCAGGCATAGTGGGGATTGGGGCCTGCTACTGGCCTCTGGCGCTCACAGGCAAGCAAGGAAAGGACTTCCTGGCAGAAAGAACAGAAAGAGCAAAGACAAGGGAGAATACAGCACATGTCAAGAAGCCACAAGCAGCTCTGTGTCACTGGAACAACACAAATGGGGACGGCAGAAGGTAAAGTGAAGTCCACATCCTTGGATTTAACAACCACAGAATGAAAGTACCTGGAAAAAACTGCACCTACACGAAACATGTACACATTTTTTCTTGTCATTATTCCCTAAACAACATTGTGTAACAACATTTACATAGGATTTGCACTGCATTAAGTATTACAAGGGTAACATACGCAACTACTTAAAGCATCCTTGGAGTTTTGTATATGTAAGGGAAACAGCAGTTCTGGAACCAACCCCAAAGATATGAAGAATGACAGTTTTGGGTCCAAATCCAAAACTGGATTGATTCTGCTGGGGACCCTCCACTGGGATCCCCAGTTACTCCAGCTCTAGGAATCCCAGCCCCAAAGCCCTAAAAGACTTTTGGGGAAAGGCCCGTTGAGTTGATTACTGGGACTCAACACATTTGCCTTACTACTCTGTGTCACAAATTTTATTGTACATCTCTCAGTCTGGGGTTTTTAAACTTAGTAGTAAATGCAATGAACTTCAATATACTTTCTTACAGAGCACAATCAGAAAATGGTGTCTATCATGACAAAAAAGTTAATAAAGCCATGTCTTTTTCTTTGGAATGTATAACTGAACGTGAACAAGTATTTATTTGCAACCCTTCCATTTATTTAGACAAATTTAGGTGAGTTTACAGAAAAATGCCTCCTAAATGGCAACAACAGACATTTGACAGATACAAATAACTTACCCTAAGAGCAAATACTGAGAAACATCTGAGAGATAACCCTTCTGGTTATAAACAAAGTACAGAATAAGAATTGACTCTTACTTGAGTCACATTTTCAAAAATAACAACATTCTTGAAAGACTTTATTTTCCTTCATTTCTCTTTCCCTCATGGGAACAAAAATAATCGGTAATTTTAGACATGGAAATCAGTTACTTGTTGTCATTTTATTTTCTTTCATTTTAGAGAACTCAAGCTCACTGTTCTTTTTCTGAATCCTTCACTTTATTTTGCGTCAGTGAAACAAAATAGAAATTGCCTCAAAAAGGGCTGTCCAGCTTCTCGTTTGTGACCCCAAGACAAGCAGTTTGCTGAAATAGTTTTGTAAACTAACATCAAGGCAAGTCATTTTTTAAGGTAAACTTTTAAAATGGAGGGTAAGGCCCACAATAAAGGCTTGTGCACTTTCTAGCTATTTTTAATATATACAACTGGGGGTAGCTCTGTGGTAGTTCTTGCCTAGCATGTAGTTGCCTAGCGTAGTTCTGGGTTCCCAAAACTACCAAAAATAATAATACATTAGCTCCCCAACTGAAGTTGTTCTCCAACTTCATCTTCCTGCTAGGGGAGCTTTTACAAGCTCTCCAGCATTAAGAACTAAGTACCCTAAATAGCTTCTCTCTTAGCGGTCAGATGACTTAATACCTTTACAGCAGAACTTCTCAGCGGGGGGAGAAAGGGCAGGAGAGTGGGAGAAAAGGCATGTAAGAGTGCAAAGGTATTAGAATTATCCAGGAGGAGCTAAAGATAGACTTCACACCCATTTAGGCCCAACTCACTTTCCCAGCCCCAAATCCTACAAGTACACCAGCAGGAAGATGGGAAGGGGCCTTGTCCGAGGACCTTTGCTATAACACCTCTCCTCAGGAGGGGCCTCTCCATGTTCTCAAACTCCTTCAGGAAGAGCCTCTTTCTCCAAGAACTATTCAAAGTCTCTCCCAGGTGGTCCAGGCCTGCTACAATCCATTCAGCTTCCATGTCTATCCCAGGCAACTGCTAAGAAATACAGGGTACTCTAAAATGTGGCAGGCTCTGCAGGGAGACTCGCCCAGTTAAGTGACAACACCACAGCACTGTTAGCCACAACTGCAACCAACTCCAGTGAAGCACTAGGTCCCTGCTGAGAACTCTAAAGCCATTATAACCAGCCCTCCCTCCCAGCTATACATGTTCAATGATGATGACCATGACAGAATACCTCAGCTAAGATAACTGTACCAAAGCAGAAGTAAAAACTGGATGGAAAAGTACATTTACTAACTAGTTGCTACTTACAATGAAAGATTCAGTAAGACAAAAAAAACATCTTTTGAATGTCAAGTTTTTATGCTACACAATCAGTAACTGCTCATCTGGGGCTGAGGTGCCTGAGGAGTAGGCTGGAACTCACCCTGTACAGAGAGCAGGACCTGGTGGATCCCAACCTGTCCGGCACCTCACTGCTCATCCAGAAAACCAGCTTGTAACAGCAAACACCTCCACAGGCCCACTAAGACAGTATTTTCACAACCTTAACTAACAGTCATCACCAGCGTGAAGGAGGACAAAAGGGAGATGAGATATTTTTATTTCACAAATTTCATAAAGATTAAGGGAAGAACTTATGCACCACCATTCATTTTACAAACATGACTACGATCCAGGTTGGGTGAGTTGAGTTCCTTAAACAAATTATATATGTTTGAAGACACACATATATTTATAATCCTGTGCAAGTGTGAGGCCCTGCAAAGCTCCATGGTAAGCCTGACTGAGCATGCTGTCTCAAGCTTGAAAACAAACTCAGAGTTGTTTTAAAAGATGCAAGATAGCTCCTTCACGTCAATGGTCTGCTAAGGCTCAAGCACTAACCTTCATTCTTTTTTTTTTTTTTTGGGTACCGGGGATGAGACTTGGGTCCTTGCGCTTGCACAGTAGGTGGTGAAACCACCAAGCTAAATCCCCGGCCCCATAACCTTCATTCTTCTATTTCCTTTTCTGCCACTAGCCTCTTTTTCCCTACAGCTCCACATACTCTGGAAGCATATTTCAGAATAGAAAAACTAGTATTAGATATTCCAAATCACCAGCACTTAGTATGGAAAAAGCAGAAGGTATGATCTGCGGCCTTCCTTTCAAGGATTTACAGGGCCAGGGATTTAGCTCAGTGGTTCCACCACCTGCTTCGCAAGTACAAGGTCCCGAGTTCGATCCCCGGTACCAAAAAAAAGTCACTTTTCTAATAGCTTCTCAGCCTTTTGGCTAATATCAAGTGTGGATTTACAAACCCTTTGGGAGGAGAAATGTCAAGACATCCTAAGATTGCGTAGTCAGGCATTAAATTGTATCAAACAGACTTTGGGCTCAATAACGCTGAAATTTCTTCCTTCCATGGTGTTGCGTCCTGTGAATTCAACACCAGGAATGAACACCCAGTTGGGAACAAACTTTCCTAAATATAAAGTGGCAAATGTGCGTGGATACTTTAGAAGTCACATGAGCAAGGCTCTCAATCTTGGGTACACACAGAATCACCCGTAAGCTTTAACAATGCCTGTGCAGCCCCGACCCCCAGAGGTGAACTCACTGGATGGGGAGCAGGTGTGCTGGGGTGTGGCTCTCCAGGTGACTGTGTGTGCAGCCCTGCACTACACTCAGGCTCCACCTGCAGCTGCTGCTGACACGATGACTTCTTTCTACAAGTTGTTTCCATCTACAAATTAGATCAACTGGGAAAAGAAATGTTTTCTATAGAGTCTTTGGTTAGTTTAAGGAATGACTTTTGGAAGGTGGCTGGTTTAAAACTGCTCCCTCACTGTAGTTACAGCTCTACTCCACACACTGCTTCAGGCAGCTTCACTCCATTCTAGTGTCAGTCTCAAAGGCCAGCGTGGCCCTGGATTCCACCTCTTCAAAGGTGGACATTTGGCCGCTACTAATTCCAGTGACAGGTAGACATTTCTCCCTCACACAGCTCCAGACAGCCTGTAATTATCCTGCACCTGTTCTCCTATGGAGGCCATAGACCTCTGAGGACAACCATCCAAGCTCACTTTGACCCTAGCACCTCCTTTCCTCTGTCTTTAGTCTCTCACCATCCTGGTCACCCTCCTCTGAGTGCTCGTTTGTTAGCATGCATCTTAAATGGGTACTAAGGGAACCTGAGCACATCATCTCAGATTCAGCATAGCCACCTTGCTAGGGATGGTAAACTCCACCTGTCATTCCCTCCCTTGGGGTGCATAGGAGAATATACTTCTTAGCCCCCTTCCATTGTGGTGCTCACATGATAGGTTCTGGCCAATCACATGTGTTACACAGAAGCAGAACGTGTGAAGGCCAGGTGTGATTGTCTAGTGTGCACTTCCCCCCCATTAGGTAATACCTGTGTTGAGATAGCGGGGCTCAAAGCTATTTAGCTTTGATCACCAAGTTCCCAATGTAATGGATGACTCCCTGGGAGAAATGCTCAAATCCACAGCAAACCTTGCATGTACAAGACATGAACTTTCATTGTATAAATCAATGGGTTTTGGGGAATTTCACTGCAACACAGACTAAGCCAGTGGTTTTCAAAGTGTTGCTCCAAGACCAGGAGCACCAGCATCATCCATCACAGGGACAAGCAAAAGTGGAAATGACTGCACTCCAGACCAGACCTGCTGAATCAGATACACTAGGGATGGTGCCAGCAAGGAGGAGTTAACAAGCTCCAGGGAATTCTGATGTACACTCAAGTTTTGAGAACTGCTAACTATCCTAGATGTGAATGCTATTTCAGCAGCTGCAAAAAAAGGATGAATTAAGTCAGGTGTGGTGGTACATGCCTATAATCCCAGAACTTGGGAGGCTGAGGCAGGAGGAATACCATGAGTTCCAGGCCAGTCTGGGCTACATAGTGAGTCCAAGGTTGAACTACAAAGCGATACTGTCTCAAAAAAAACAACAAAAAAGGATGAATAGTGTTAAGACTTGAATAAAAACAAAATAACTTTTCATATAACTCACCTAAGCCACATCTACCTCACATAGTAATTGCACTTGATTTTTTTCTAAGTGAAAATCTATGCATTATTTAAGACTTACTACATTTCTTTTCCTACAATCAAGTCATTGGTAGCAATGTTAGGTAAAATCTGATCCTAGCTGGAAGTTCTTTCTCCAGCAAGCAATTAGCCACAAGTTAGCTATAAATATTTCATCCAGGCCCTTTCACATGTCCTACAATAATATTAAAGGGAATCTCTCAAGAGATATTTGCTGATGCCCAGTTTCTCAGTCTGTAGGGTTAGTCTACCTATTGCAGAGTTACCTCTGTGAAGAAAAGGAGACATACAAAATCATGTATTCTTAGTCTTCATCAAGTTCTTTGCAGCGCTCATTCAGGACCCAGTTACCTTGCAAACTACTCTCTGAAATGGTTGGGCTCTTTCAAGTCAGAAAGACTTTTAACTCCTGTGAACTTAGCAAACCTCTTTTACATAAGCAAGATACTCAACCACACTTCCTGCTCCCACAGTACATATCTGCAAGCTCCTTTAGCACATGTAAAGATGGAGAAATGAACTTATACTGGGGCTAGGCTACTCCTTAGGGCTTTGCTCTCTTTTTCAAACTGCTCATCAATTCCTAATTACATTGACTCCCTTTTATTGGAAAAGCAAAATGGAGGTGAGTGGATTATCTTCTCTTAGTTAACTATAAATGTCACATAATTTCTTTCAAAACAATCGTTTGTGCCTGTTCTGTTCATTCATATCCTAAAACCTATTAAATATGCCTTTCAATAATCAGACACATTTTACAAGCTTCAGCTCATTTTAATTTCAACTGGAAGCATCTGATAAGACCCCACTAATTGCCAAATATATCACTACCTCACACTAAACAGTTGAGAAGCCACTTTGAGGCTTGTTTCTTTTTTCCACCCACACTCTATTTTCCCAGTTACAGTTTCCCACGCTCAGTAATGATCAAAATACACGTACCAAGTCTCTTAAAAATGTATTTGCTATCAATCCTCAAAGGATCCAGACTCACAGAAGAAACAGATGACTCTAGGCTGGGGTAAGGGAAATAAATGAAGAACCAGGCATACACCATGACATCAGAAAGGACATCTTTGGAAGGGGCTTACCAAGAGGACACAAGAGCTACAGAGAGGACCTCCTAATGGCCACATCCAGGGCCATTAGGGCAAAAAAATAACAACAGCAATGGATTTTAATCCATTGGGAAAAATAATTTTTCATAAGTCCACTCAGTTCTCAATAAAAAAAAATGAGCATCCTTACATCAGAGTTTCAGTGAGCAAATGTAGAGGCAGAAATACAAACATCAAGTCCCAATGAGGCAAATACCACAATGATAACTGCTACAGGCAAGAATGAGGCTGGATATTTAAATTAGTAGGTAAAAAAATGAGAAACAGGGTATTTACATGGTCTCACAGCATCTCCTCACAAGATACCTATTAGTTACAATGGGAAAACAGCAATTTACAGTGGAGAAACCTGGCAGACACCACAGTAAGCAAGTGATCAGAGCTGGCAGCCCAGGAGTGAGTCACATTACCACCAGGTGCCTCATGGTAAGGTACACTGAGAAGGGCACAACCTCACTTCCGTAATATCCCTGCAAAAATAAATGACCAGAACTAATCATTAGGGAACATCAGACAAGTCCAAACTGCAAGACACTGTACCAAATAACCAATCACCTGCAGGTGTCAACATTATTAAGAAAAGGAAGGAAAATGTCACAGATTCGTAGAGAAGACAAGGCAGCTGAATGTAGTCATATCATGGACTGGATCCTGGAGGAGAAAAGGAGCATTAGTGGAACAACTGCCAAATCTGGAATAAAGCCTCAAAGTTTGTTAATGATACTGCATCAATGAGGATATATAAAGAACTCAAAATCACCCAGACCCCTCAAATTTAAAGAACCAATCCAAAAATGGGCATCTACAATGAATAGACACTTCTCAGATGAAGAAGTAGAAATGGCAAATAAATATATGAAAAAATGTTCAACATCACTGGTTATTCGAGAGATTCAACTTAAAACAACACTGAGATTCATCTCACTCCAGAAAAAACGGCTAATCAACAAATCAACCAATAACAAATGTTGGCGGGATTGTGGAGAAAAAGGAACCCTTCTCCATTGTTAGTGGGTGTAGACTGGTGCAACCACTGTACAAATCATGGGGAGATTCCAAAAAAACCCTAAAACTAGAGGTTCCATTTGACCCAGCTGTTCCCCAAAAGAATTAAAAGCATCATACCACAGTGATATATGCACATCCATGTTTATAGCAGCATAGTTTATAATAGCTAAATCTTGGAAACAGCCCAAATGCCCATCAATGGATGACTGGATAAAGAAGATGCGGTTTTTTTTATATAATAGAGTACTACCCTGCTGTAAAGAAGGATAAACTTGAGAAATTTCTAGGTATATGCATGTATCTTCAGACCTTACTCTTATGTGAAATAAATTGGACACATATGTTCAAATATCACATAGTTTCTCTGGTGTGAGAAACCAAAAGTGTAAATAAGGACCAAAATGTATAATAGATATATTGGACTGGGGATTTAGCTCAGAGGCATCGTGCCTGCCTCACAAGCACAAGGTCCTGAGTTCGATCCCCAGCATCAAAACAAAAACAAAAACAAAATGTATAATAGATACAACAGATATTGTGAAACAGGAAGAAAATGTTCAAGTGGGAAGGTGAACTGGGGGAGAAGGGAAGGGAAAAGGAAAAAAGAGAACAGAACGAAAATATGGAAACAAAGCTTTTGTTAGGGAGGGGAAGGGAAAAAAAGAAGAATCAAAACATATCATGTAGAGGTACAAATTCCCTATGATGAATGTTATCATTATCTATATCTAAAATGTACCAGTAAAATTATTAAAAAAAGTTTATGTGCCTGTTGCAATCACTGTACTATGGTTATGTAGATGCAAACAGCAGGAAAGCTGGGTGATGGGTATCCAGAAACCACACCATTTCTGCAGCATTTGCTGTACTCTAAAATCACTCCAAAATGAAAATTTAAAAAATATATATACTTACAAAAATATATATACTTACATGTTGTAAATTTATAATGTCAATACATTATACATTTATCTTGGTCAGCTTCTTGCATGAAAAATATAATTTTTAAAGATCTAGTGTTCAGACAGAAAGTAGAAAATAGTTACTATGTATGATACAAAATATATGATTTCATTATATTTGATCTTCAAAAGAGCCTTCTGTGGTGAATATTACTATTTCCACTCTAGAGGTGTATAAAATGAAGCTGGACAATTATTTTCTTAGAAAGCCACAAGACTTGCAGGTGGCAGTGCCAGAATTCAAACCCTGGTCTGTCAGGCTTCCAAACCCAGAACTCCTTCCACATTACAGACACAGAACTAACCTGCGTCCACATGAAGAAGAACCTCAAAAGATAGTAAGATTTATTTGGATGGGTCTCAGCTCCATAATTCAACATATGCCCCTCTGCTTTAGAATCTTCCCGAACAATTACTGGTTCTCTCATTGTGTAGAGGTCATCAAGCAGCAAATAATTATAATAGATCATACTGCAATTTTAAAGATTTGAACAAATACAGATAGCTTTTACTACCAGTTCACATAATTGCTGAATATTTGATCCATAGGAATGACCTCAGATATTACCTTGTACAGGGGATTTTAACTTGAGGTTCCTAGAACGACTCCTCCTAAGGGGCAAGCAAAAGAGACCCACCTAAAACTATATAATACACACACAGTTGTATGAGAAAGGGCTCACAGTTTGCATGAGATCATCAGGTTAATGACACCAACACAACAAAACAATTTTATGGCTGAGAGCAGAGACTTCAAAGGTAAAGGTTTTCTGTGGTTAGAAAACTATTTAAAAGCCTAAGCCTAGCTTCAATATCTGTACTCATGACTAACACAACGCATTCAAGCAAGAACCAAAAGAAAACTGCTTCAACTGCTAACTCCAGAGGTGGTTCCCAAGGCACAATGCCACAAGCCAGAGGAGGAGTCATAATAAAACAGACAGAGACCTTGCTCTCCAGAGTTTATCACTAAAAAGAACAGCTAAAACTGGCCACAGAAAGTGATTCATTTTTCTTGTTGGTTTTCTAAATAAGAAATCTGTGGGCCAGGGATTTAGCTCAGTGGTTCCAGCGCCTGCCTCGCAAGTGCAAGGTCCCGAGTTTGAGCCCTGGTACCAAAAAAAAAAAAATTCAAACAAATAAGAAATTTGTGTAACCATCTTTTCTTTTGTTGTTGTTTTTGGTTTTTTGGTGATACAGGTGAGTGAATCCATGGAGCACTGAGCTATATCCCCAGCCCTTTTTATTTTATATTTTGAGACAGAGTCAGATTAAGTTGCCCAGGCTATCCTGAAACTTGTGATCCTCCTGCCTCAGCCTCTCAAGTAGCTGGGATTAACATACACAACCCTGCCCAACATTATCACTTTTAAAATGCTGATGTTGGGAGATGGGACAGGGAAGTAAAAAGATGGGATGTATATCTATACCAATACCCCATGATGAATACATTCATTATGGATCACAAACACACTAACAAAAAGAAAAAATACTGATGTTTTAACTATTTCTCTTTTTAAAAATGGCCAAAGTAACCACTCATCAAATTACAAGTTTTTAAATTATACCTTTAATAAATATGCATTATCTGTGCAAAAATTGAAGTATTTGACATATCAGATTATAACAAATTACTGGAAAAGAATTTAAAACCAAAAGTTGTATTAGTAAAGAAAAAAATGCATTTGGGATATAGAGAAGGTAGCTACTGAATAACTAGCAAGCTGAAACTGTATTTTTGAATTTTAGTGACAAAGCTGCTGAATAACTTCATCTAACAGGTATAGCTTCATATAAAATATTTCTTTTAGTAACGATATTTTGGTTGGGAACATGGAGAAAGAGGAGAGGGGGAGAGGGGGAAAGAGAGAGACAGAAAGAGAGAGAGGGAGTTCCTAGCACTGGAGAGGCTGAGGCAGAAAGATCACCCTGAGTTTGAGACCAGCCTGGGCTACATAGTGGGTTCGAGGCCATTCTGGACTACATAGTGAGACTCTGCCAAGAACAAAGGAAGGAAGGTCAAATACAATTAATAGCCGGGCATGGTGGTACATGCCTGTAATCCCAGCACTTGGGAGGCTGAAGCAGGAGGATCCCAGTTCAAGGCCAGCCTGAACTATATATATAATTAATAAAACTAAAAAGGCCATTTAAAATGAGAAGCAGTTATTCTGATAAAATTTTAATTTAGCCAATTAGGCTTACCTCTAACATAATCTTTTCTCTAAACCATATCAAAATAATAATCCATACTAGAAGGAAAAACACTATGGTACTGACTATATTGTGTTTGGCAGAAAATGTTTAGATTAATCAAAAATTCTTCTACACATTTTTAAGGCACAGTTACGGTATTAATAAAGTATCCATTCATAGTGCACTGGTTCAAAACCTTTACATACTTGTCATAATGCACAGTGATAGCTCATTGAGCAATCTGGTATAACTTCTGGCCTGGTGGAAGTAAACAATTATGCTCTTCTGAGACCTTTAACCAAATATAATTTTCAGTACCCTATATGTGTATTAGCACCGTTCACACTTATATCTCATATTAAACCCAAAAGGATTGCCGGATGTTTGTCATTTCACATGTAGCTCTTTTTAGGTAGTCCCCCCCCCCGCACCGCCTTCTCGTACTCATGACCTTGTGCTTGCCAGGCAGGCGAGGTGCCACTGAGCTACATCCCCAACCCCCTTTTTAGGTACTTACAACACAGGACACTGAGGCCACTAAAGCATCTATAGCTCCCATTTTAAAGAAGAGGGGTTAGATGACTTCCAAATCATAACTTAGTGTAGGTACACTGATTCAGTATTTTCCAACTGACTACTAGACATGTACTAAAATCACTACAGATGGCAACTGAAGAGTGGAAGAAAACAAAGTCTAGTGGGAGAAAGAGATAAGCAGCCTCCTTCATATGACGGTGTTCTGATTAAGGAAGTAAGTGCTGCTATGGAAACATTCAGGAAGAAGACCCCATTCAGTTTTAGGAGACCAGAAGGAATTTCCAGATGAGGTGCTAACCTGAGACCTAAAGACTTAAGAAGTTCCCCACTAGCTGATGGAATGTCACCTGAAAAGCCCTAGAGGCAAATGAGCAAAGGGTGTTGGAGAAACTGAAAGTTTTGTCAGGATGACCATATGAAGATATATTTTTTTTTGTACCAGAGATGGAACTCACAACCTTGCACTTTGTGAAGCAGGCAGTACAACTGAGCTAAATTCCCAGCCCTGAAGATATCTTCAGATGCAGGCAGAAGGAACAGGCTCGGTAAGTCATGTGATGAAGGCTAGACTCTTTTGAGGGAAAAGAGAACATAACATTTTATTCAAGAGAGTGACACAAATGAATGCATAACCTTAAAAAAATGCCTTCTGCTTAAGGTAAGAATAATAATCAGGCAAGAATTGACAGCTGCCTAAACAAAGGCAGTGGCTGTGAAAGCAAAGATAAATGGCGGGAAGAAAGAGTATTTAATATCTGGCTGGGCCCCAAGATAGGCTGGCTAGAAAGGAGAAATTACCAAGTTAGGGTGGACAAAAGCTAAGGGATCAGTGTGGAGGAAGACTGTAAGTTCACTGTTAGGCTTATATGAAAGCTTCTGTGAGGTATGCAAGAAGTTAAAAAGACTTCATCATAAGTGGCTGGATTTGGGAGACTGAAATTTAGGCAAGAAACCACAGATTTGGATGCTATCTATATATATGCTATATACATGACAGTGGCTGAATTAGAGAGAGAGGGGGGAGAGAGGGGAGAGAGAGAGAGAGAGAGAGAGAGAGGATATGCAAATATGTGAATATGTTTCTATGACAGAAGCCTGGTAAATATTCAGCAACTAGGAGAAAAGCCAGAAGAGCTCAACAGTAAGGTTCTAAAAAGTGTTTTTTGGAAATAACTGCCCATCATGTGAGTTACGACAATGTGCTCAAGTGAGATACATCCAATGGACTCAACAAGCAGGTGGTCTGCATGAAATGGGTGCAGCTGAGACATACACAGGACAGGAAGATGTAGAGACCATGTGCTACACTGGTTTTCAGAACAGAGGAGAGGGAACAAAAAAAAAAAGACAGCTGAAATTTGGCCCTGAAAGGGAAGAGTATTCTGATTTAATAAAGGAAAAAAATATGAGAATAAATGTAAGTATGCTTATAGGTAAAAATCTCTGAAAGTGAAGATTTCCAGTCCAATTCAGCATCACGGAATATAGTGCTGGTTTCTGACACTTCATTTTACTATCTTATAAGGTATATCTTTCCTTCCCTTAGTTCCTTCAGAAAGCTGACTAAATAGAATTGAAACTGCAGGGCCGGGGATTTAGCTCAGTGGCACCACACCTGCTTCACAAGAGCAAAGTCCTCGCAATCCCTGGTACTGGGAGAAAAAAAAAAACAAAAAAACTGAAACTGCACTCTAATCTGATATACCTCATCCCAAAAGGCAAGACCTCAACACCTCCAGAGCTAATGCTAACATCTCTTCCAGCTAAGTTCACACCCATGCACATATACACATAGACATACACACATTTTTAAACATGTGTAAGAAATGAAAGGATTGGACTACTAGATAATTATTAAAGTCACCTCCATTTTAACATTTATGAAATCCAGCTTGAGTATCAAGTACAAAAGATTCTTCTAGAATCACCACACTGGGCTCTAAAAGAACTGCTGCTGATGTGTTTATACAGTGGGTTGATGAGATACTGCTCCCTAAGACCCACCCAATATTTACAACGGTACTGTAAGAGGCTACAACAGAAGCCTAAAATTGAGATAATTAAATAAACAATTGTGCCACTAACACCAAATACATCCCATTAATAGCTACATTTTATATGAAAGATACTGTAGTTACATCAGATAAAATAAAAACATCTGTACACAATTTGTGATCATAGTGATCGATCTTCAAAGGTACATTTATACCATTTGGATGAGACCAATATAACACATTAGTTTCATGAGTAGCTAAAATAGTACAAATAAATGAAATTAATAAAAATAATTAACATGTAATATAGTAAGATTTTCAAAGATCTAGTATATACTTTTTGACCTATGGATTATCTCTATTTTATAGATCATTCACTATGATAATTAATCAATTCCTATGTACTCTTTATACATGTTTCCAAAATATAAGTTTTGTTCTACTGGTTTAAGTTAAACAAATAAAATAGTTTTCTGTAAAAATATTGTGCATCTGAATGCAAATTTCAGTATCATTAAAAGCGGGACATACTGGTATTATGTTCCTCCTGACATCATACAAAAAGAATGCAGTACCTATGACAGATCTAAAAGCTTCAATCTGAATCTAATCAAAGTTCTAGTAATTATAAGATACAGAAGAGGGCTGGAGATTTAGCTCAGTGGTTCCAGCACCTGCCTCGCAAGTGCAAGGTCCCGAGTTTGATTCCCATAACCCCCCCAAAAAAGATACAGAAGAGCAAGTTAAATAATATTAAAAAGAAGCAATTATCCAAATCCAACAATATGAGGGATACTCTACAGGACAAACAACTCAATTTTTCAAAAAAATCAATAGTATATTAAAAATTTAGAAAGGAGGACTGCTGTAGAATAAAGAGATTTAAATTATACAACATGAAGACTTTTTGGATCTTGACCAAACAATAAGAAAATATGAATGCTGCCTAATATTGTATCTAGATATACTATTAAATCATATTAAAAAATAATTTTGCTCATTATATTAGGTCTAAAGAGAAAGAACAGGCATATTGTGACTCTATAATTTTTCAGGGTTTTGAAGTGTAGAACTTCTGAAGTTCAAAGATGAGGTTCATCTTCCCACTACAAACTCAAGGAAGAATCACATTAAGTCATACAAATGCTACTACAGCTCTCAGCACACCCACTGCCTTTCTCTCCTCCCTTCTTCCTTTTTGGTCACAGGACTAAGAAGTACATTCAGACATGTGTAACTTTGTTTTGCCCCTGTTTACATTCTTTGGCTATCAACACAGACATCTTACCAACTTACTCCTAGACTTGGGGTAAACAAATGAAAGTAGTCAGCAAAATCATAGAACAAGATTGGGAAAGGTTGGGAATGTCCATTTTACAGATAAACTGAGACACAGAAACATGGAATGATTTGAGGCTTCACTACTCATTACCCACAGGGTTGACCCTGGTGTGGAGCCAATGTGGTATTTGCACCCCTCTTGGCCCAGACAGTCACCTCCACTGACCTTCCCATGTTCCTTCCGCATGTGGGAGATGTACACATCTCTCTGTGTGAACAGGCGGTCACACTCCCAACACGTCCACCCGGGACTGGCCACCTTCTTGGATTCTGCCGACTTTTTCACAGGAGATGGAGACTTCTTTTCCGATTTCTCTTTCCCATTCATGGACTTGGTGTCCTCTTTGTTGTGGTTTGCTGAATTCTGAGTTGCAGGCTTAATGCTCAAAGGCAAGTTTATGCCCAAGTTGGGAGGCCCTTCGATACTTTTCAATGTTCCATGCATAGACTGCATTACAAAAACAAAAAAAGTATCTATCACAAATCACAACAACCAAAGAAAGCACATGTAAACTATCTTAATGCTTTATAGATATTTTAAAGAGATTATTTATCCATTCAGAAATATTTTCTAACATATAAAGAAAACCTAAGCTAAAATTACAGTTTAAAAAGAGGACATTTTTTAAAGGACATTAACTTTTATTATCACTATAAATTATGGGCTTCTAGTTCCTAATAATTTTTAAAAACTTATGTATCTGCGCCATTTTAAAACCTCTGTATTGAATCCAATTAGTCCTGGTACTCTGTGTTCCCCTTGGTCTCAGAGCAAGTCCCTTGTAAGACACCATTTTCAGAGGGTCTTACTTTCCTGTCTGCAGATATGTTTAAGTAAGTTACTATACTGTAGGTGAGAGAGCCTTAACTCACCAACCTGAACTGACATCTGAGACTATTGTCAATGGCAAGCCTTTCACATCCTGGGAATATGTGGAACCGGGTGGGTTTCTTCTGCTGGGTTTTGGAGGTAATTTTCTTCTCTCTACTCCTATCCCAGTCATCCCTTCTTACTAGTAACACCCGACCTGCAAACTGTACATATTAGGTACACACAATGCCTTTTATAATTGTTTAGCTATTTATTATCATTGATAGTCACAACACCCATCTCAAACTCACAGGATTTAAATGCAAGTGGGAAAAAATTATTGCAGTTTGATTCTGAAGACTAACCCACTTTAGTTTTTTCTTTTATTTGCATGTTAAAGGCATGGAGTCCAAATAAATATAAGGCGGCAAGTCTGTCCCTCAGTATCCATTTTATGTTTGCCTTTTTTTCTGATCAGGATGCAAGTGAGCCACTCCCTTCCCCAGTCCTGCACCTACTGAAGATGCACACACCATCCTTCCCCAGGCCCCTGTCCCAGCTGGCACTCAGAGATCTGAGCCCCACTTCCTCCTGAGTGCTCTAGGAAGCAGCTTCGACTTCTGCCTACTCCTGCATGTCTCCTCTAAGCAGTGCCAGCATTAGCCAGCCTTCTTCAGTAGCATCTTTCCCCAAAGGGAAAATAAGCTTCTATAACCTATAGCAGAGACTACCAGCTCTACCCAATAAACAACTGAGAACCTGACCATAGGAGCAGAGAGGAAGGTCTAACAGTACTCCTTGCACAGAGAAAAGCTGGGCAGAAATGGTTTCCTGATGGCCAAAAACTGTACATCTGTTTCTTTACCATATAGGTGGAAGGCCTCTGTGTTTGAATGCACCTCAGGTTTTTTTTATCATAAGTTTCTAGGTGAATGCACTTTGACTAGCTGAAAAGCTGGTAAGAGGGTAAAATGTTAAAGAATTCTTCTGTAAAATAATTTTAAAGTGCTATAGAAATTATAAAAAAGCAGCACAGATTCTGTCATGACAGAAGAGGAGAATGGGGTGTGTGCATGAAACGAAATTACTAATTTTTATTTACATAATGTAAGCAAAAAAGACATTATTAAAGCCAAATCTTTTTTTAATAAAGGAAATGCAACTTGACTGGGGGTGTAAGTCTGTGATGGAGCACTTGCCTAGTATGTGCAAGGCCTTGGGTTTGAGTGACAGGACTACACAAAAGAGAACAAAGAAGCCTGGCATGATGGTGTACACCTATAATCCCAGCAGTCCGGGAGGCTGAGGCAGAAGGGTCGCAAGTTCAAGGCCGGCCTAGAAAACTTTGGGAGACCCTATTTCAAAATTAAAAAACAAAAAAGACTGAGGATGTAGCTCAGTGAGAGGGCCTAGGCTAAATCCCCAGTGCTTGAGGGGTGAGGGGAAAAAATAAAACTTAGTTCTTTTAAAATTGATTTTTTTGTTAGCACATAAAACAATAAACAACTTGAATATGTAAAAGTTTACTTCAAATGTGAATGTCAATGTCAACAGGGAATACAAGGAACCTACAAAAGAAAGAAATCTGAACTTTGGTAGAACAAAGAAATGAACTGAGGCAGATGTAGTGGCTCACGACTGTGATCCCGGCATTTGGGAGGTTGGGGCAGGAGTATCACGTCAAGCTTAAGGCCTCCCTAACCTACACACAATTGAGTTCAAGGCCAGCCTGAACTACATATCAAGACCCTGTCTCAAAAACAAACAAAACAAAAATCTTCAAAGAAATGATCTGAGTTGGGTTAAGTTGGACAAATAAAGTCCACCCATAAATGAGCACGTACCAGCCCACTGCCTCTTTGTTCCTTTCTCAGAGGCACCAGGCATGGTAAACACACAGCAAGAACTACATATATCATCTTAAAAGTAAAAACAGGGTGCTCCTAAAACTATATATATGTTTTACCCACCCTAAGCACATAAATGCAGGATAGTATTTTAAGATGCACATAATATTCAGCAAATGAAAATAGAAGTGAACATTCCCACTGATTTCATATCATGTAGACTAGTAAAGTTTCAGATGAATACAAACAACCCTCTCCTCCTTGTGGCCACAGGACTTTGCCATAAATTTTAATTCTGTATTCCTCCAAACTCACCATTAACACAAAGAAGACCTCAACCACAAAGCCCATAACTCCACATCCAGATGTGAAGATCAGTTCCAGAAAGAAATTCTTTAAAAGTCACTTACGAGGCATGTTTCTTTTCTTTGTGTGTGTGTGTGGGGGGGTGTCATTGACCCATATACAGTGGTGCCTCAGTTCTCGACCTTGATTCTTTCCACAATTCTAGTCACAAACCGAGCTGGAGCAGAATCGAATCAATGGTTAGGTTCAATGTTGACCTTATGAGGAAATCTGATTTGGTTCTTGTCCAGTTCAGCTTGTGACTAGAACCACGGAAAGAATTGGGTTCGTGAACCGAGGTTCCACTGAATAGTGTATTAAAACATTCTAGTCTAAATCCAAAGTTCCCATATCTTTATTTTCTTGATCACTCATTAAAATTTACTGTCAAAAACAATTTTATAATTTTTGCTAAAACACTTAAAATATCCTTCGTGGATTTTATTGCACTTCAAATGAGAATGACAAAACACATCGCCCATGCATTTATCCACCCTTGTAACGCCACCACCACCATCTTCACTTTGCCTACGGGAGCAGAATCTTCAAGATGTTAAGTTCCTTTCTAGTAGCAAGTATTCTTTATGACCTCAAATATGTTCAAGACAGAAGCTTTTAAGAATTAATAGTCTATTCATTTAACAGACACAAGATGAGAATAACTGACTTTATTTGCTCTTTAACTGACCATTTTGTACAATATATGTTTAAAAGACAAAAAACTAAGAAAAAGTGATTGAGTTTATGATGATAATTGGTTTCTGTTTCTCCATTTAAAAGGAAATCATTTTAATCTCTGAAAGCCAATGGATATTACCTAGTAACCACACAAATAAAAATGTTAACCTATCATAGTGGACAGTCAAGAAGCTAGAACTAAGCACCAGTCTGAGTAAGCTTAACAGACTGAAAATAGATCATCATGGCCCCTTTGGAGCTGGGAGAGTAGATAGTCCAAACATGACATTTATTCATTAACGGAACACCCGCTAGGTACAGGAACTTGCTATATCCTGAATATTTAGTAGTCAACTTACACAGAATTTTTATAGTGAGAAAAAAATCCTAAAAGATCCAAGCACACCAAATATAACATGAATTTAATTGCTTAGGTAATTTCAAGGGAAAAACTTTCATTTTTCTAAGTACACCAATATTTATATGAAATAACATAAATTGTCAGAGCTCTTGTCCATATCAAAATCCCATACAACATGGAGTTCTCAAAAGTAAACTTCAGTCATCATTTTCACTTATACATTTATGTTTATAAACTCCTAATATTTTATTACTTTTATTTTATATATATATATATGTTTATAAACTCCTAATATTTTATTACTTTTATTTTATATATATATATATGTTTATAAACTCCTAATATTTTATTTTATTTATTTTTAATCCGGACATGCACGCATCCCACAGTCAAGTGAACACATGCTGACCAAATGTTTTTCTCACCGACAACAACTAGCATCCATCCCTTCCCTGGACAGTGTGCCACACTATACAGCAATCTGCAGCTCAGGCCTGGCTGATGCCAATGCATGTTATCTGCAATTCACTTAAGAGGAGAGGAGAGATGCACACACACCTTGATATGGTCCATCATAAGTTGCTTCTGTGCATATAAAAGAGAACAGTCTGGACACTTGAAAACAGACACCTTCTGGTTTTCAATGTGCTGGTCAAAGTGGCGGTACAGCAAGGTTTGCAGGGTGAACACAGTGTCGCACATGGAACACTTATAGATTATTCTAAAACAGAAGAAGTGCAGCGAAATAACGTCAGTCAGCCTCATGTCTCAAGTCAAAGAAGTGCCACTTGGCATCTGAAGAACTCAGGAGGTAGAAGCACGTTGAAAACACACAAACACAATTAAAAGAACAACATTTTAGCTGTGAAACAAACTTTTCAAGACAACTGGCATCACTCAATCACAGATCAATCTTAACATTCTAAATAAAGATATATTCGGCTCCATCTGTTTAAAGTCTAAATTAATGACCATTTTACTACTAACAAATCTGTAACTGGCATGTATTTGTCAAAATCTTCACATGTTACTTTAACCCAAAGCAAAAGGGTCCTCTGAAGAGGGAAGCTTAAGATCAGACAGGGCTATCCAGCTCAAAAGGGGACCCTAACCTGAAAAAGAATTTGATTAAAGAGCTCTGAAGGCCCATTCAGCACAAATGCCTGAATAAGTTATTTGTTACAAGTTTTACATTAAAGTTAACAGCAATTTTATACATGAATATCAACATTTCTATCCCAGTTCTTTAAAAAGGAAGCTCTATGCCAGTAAAGTTATACACTGAGATAAGGAAAGAAAACATAGCCCGTACTACAAGAAAATTCATTGCTTCTTATGCTTTCAATGATTTAAATTACTCATTTGTCCACTACAACTATTTCCACACCTAATGTCACGCCAAACAGCCCCTTACATTAATTCAGCAGACCTGAATCTTCTGAACGTAATCCCTTCTACTCGCCTACACCCGCCACTGAGGCTTGAGTCTGGCAGAGGTGAACTGCACAACTCTCTCTGCCACCCTTCGCCTCTGACGGATCTGACTTGTCACTGTGAACAGCTCTGACCACAGCAGATCACCCTTTCTCAGTAAATGCTGCTGGTCATCCAGGCCTGAGGGAAGGCGCTATGGGGTTAGTATGGCCTGTGAACAACCATGGGAACAGGCTCAAAGAATCTAGGGGACAGCTTAGGGAAAGGTCAGAGAAAAACAGGTGGAAGGTGAAGGCCATAGAAGAAAAAGGAAAAGTTGCAGTTTCACTTGATATTCCTACAGCAAAGTCAGAGAAAGAAATGCCCTATAACACCACTTGTCTTTCCTCTCAGGCTCTTCTTAAGACAATACTTCTCACTCAGCTTCAAACTTCACTGTGCAATGCTGTCAAAAAATTACAGATTTAGGGCTGGGGATTTAGCTCAGTGGTACCACGTCTGCCTTGTAAGCGCAAGGTCTTGAGTTCGATCCCCAGTACCAAAATAAAAAAAAATTACAGATTTAACTTTTTTTTTTTTTTTGCTTTTTCCACATAACATTTATAAACTTAATCGGAGTAGCACATATTTTTCCAAGGTCTTGACACATTAGTTTTCACCCCTGATTGTGGATGCTGCAAAGATCAGACAAGGTCTTGTGGAACTTTACCACACAGCCCAATGTTGGTAGTCCATGGTGCAGCTCAAGGAGCATAACAGGTGTGACAAGGATGTTCGGTCCCCACCATCGCAAATTATTAGGGTTGTGAACAGCCCCAACATCCAATAACATAAAAGGTTAAACAGAGCAACCATGTAATGTTTTATTAAAATGTTGTTCCAGACACATACCAATGATATCGAGATTTTCACAAAAAATAAAAGATTAATAAGACAGTATTACTATATAATCATATTTTTAAAGGTATAGGAGAGAACTAGAAGGCATATAATTGTTATCTCAGCTGGATGATGATATATACATTCTTTTTATTGATTTGCTTGTCTGCACTTCTTGGGGCTTTTTCCCTCCCCAATAATTAGAATATAACCATTACAAAACAACTTTAACAAAAGCATTGAGATTTACTAGTTGGGATGAAATTTTTCTCAAGATTCCAGCCTTCCATTTTCTTTTTTTTTTCAGTCTTCCATTTTCAGAAGTAGCTTTTTTTTTTGGTACCGGGGATGGAATTCGGGTCCTCACGCTTGTGCAGCAGGCGGCAAAACCACTGAGCTAAATCCTCGGCCCAGAAGTAACTATTTTGTGAAAAAATGGCACGGCTCTCATTTCTTTCATGCTACATTCCTCTAGGGAGGGGTTTTGTCTCTCTTGAGGTGTTATCTTATATCTGCTAACCAAGAAAGTACAAAACTAGAGATAATGTATGTACTTAGCATCTTCCCGAGGAACCTGAGAATTAGGTTGCTGCTATGTTACTGGAGTATCGTTCCACACTATGGCCATACCATCCTGATTGTGCTTGATCTCATCTGATCTCGGAAGCTAAGCAGGGTCGGGCCTAGTTAGTACTTGGATGGAATACCTTTCCACAAAACACTAAAAAATATAAAGCGGGACATTTCCCCTATGACATTACAGTGGAATAACATGGCAGACACCAACCTGGCTTGGTGATGAAGGTGACACCACCAATAATGAGCAGGATGGGGGAATGCTGCCTAAGCCCCCAGTGGGACCCCATGGGAAAGAGTTCAGCATCATTTCTGAGGCAATTCTTGCCAAGAGTGTATGTCCTGTGAGAAAACTGCCATGGACGGATGGAAAGTCATTCTTAGAATGAAAGGCCTGTATCCTCTTTTAAACAGCCAAGACATGACAGGGGTGGAGGGACCAGAGTTGAGATGGAGCAATTATATCTGAAGAGCACACCCAGATTAGAATCTTAGAGACAATCTCAACAGCTGAAGAAGTGTGAATGCAGTCTACAAAATGGATGGTGTTGTGACTAACACCACCTTCCTAACTAGGGACTATGTGGTGATGATTTACATGCATGCCCTTTTTGAGGGGAGGAGCAGAACTCATGGAAGTATATAGGTCACAGTAGGATATAAGAACAGCGAGCTGGACCTAACACTGAAAGTGCCAACAACTACAGAATCTGGTAAAGGAGGTGCAAGAGTTCTTGGTACATTATTCCAACTTTTTTGTAGGGCAGGAACTATTAAAAATTGCCGCTAATGTTTAAAAATACAAAGAGCAAAATGAAGGTACCACAAAGACACAGGCGTGGTTAAGGGACAGATGAAGATGGAGCAAAGTCTCTGACAACAATGGAAAAGCCCCAGGGAGACAGTGTGGGGGGCGGAGAGAAGGTGAGGCGCTCCTGACGGGGGAGGGGCCCCTACTGTCAGGGCTGAGCTCTGCACAGGCACAGCAGGAGGAGGGCACAGCCCGAACCCCAGTGAGGCTGACTGAGTTCCTGGGGTGGGGCAAGGCGAGGAGGTGCTGCCCAGTTGTGCAGGGCTCAAAAAGCAAACCCCAAAACCTAATTCTACAATGAGTACAAGCAACTCTATTGTAACAAAGGGGGAAGAGGACAAGCAGGAGGACAGAAAGAGAAAGCAAAGGGAGAGGGAAAGGGAGAGAGAGGAGAGGACAAAGGGAAGTATGGAAGGAAAGAGAGAAGAGAAGAGAAAGCTAGAACCAAACACACTCCTTAAGGTCAAACTCATAGCAGCCACAACTCTCCAGAACACAGCGCTACACCTGAGCTGGAGGTAAAAACAAATAAGAGATTCTACCCCTCCAAACTGCTGCCATAAACTTCCTACTTTACTACTGATTGAATCCAACGAGGTGCAAAGTAATGTCCTCCACATCACACAACTAACCCTCACACCCTGTTAGGTGCATTTATACTGCTAACCAGTTCACAGATGGCACATTAAGACTTAGAGTTATTAAATCATTTGCTTGATGCTAAATAAATCCCAGGGCCATGGTTCAAATTCAGCTTTTTCTGAGACCTCCTCCCCCGAGTCCTCCACCATGCAGACATTCTAGTTTTTCATGTTCTATTTTTTAGGAACTTGTTTAACAACTCTGTGTCTCCTATACAATTCTTAACTTTGGAGTTCTCATTTCTCCACTCACACATTTAGCAAATAAAAGGCGCAGCAAAATAAACTACTGTTAATCAAATACTGATGAAAAAATATAAAGACAAAATTTTATTCCCATAAAAGTGCAGTAGTAGATATTCAGAATGATTTAAATTACCCAGAAAATACTACAGAATGTTCCATGTTTTTGTTTTTCTTCAGAGACAGAGTCCCATTATATAGTTCAGCCTGGCCTTGATTGAATTCATGATCTTCCTACCTCAGTTTCCCCAGTACTGACAAAAAGTATTGGGCTGGGGATGTAGGTCAGTCGTGGAGCATTTGTCTAGCACGACTGAGATCCTGTGTTTAATCCCCAAGACTACAAAAACAAAAAAGAAACAAAGTGCTTACAACAATGCTTGGTATACAGTAAATACTATATAAATTCATGTTAACTTAAAATCTTGCATTGTGGGCCAGGGATAAAGTATAAGGGTAGAGTGTTTACCTACAGGTGCCAGGCCCTGTGTTCGATCCTCAGCAGCACACATGCACACACACACGCACACACAATAAATAAATAAATGAATGAATAAGTGAGTAAATAAATAATCAATCTTACATTGTGCTTTTCAAATTGAGGTGCTGGGGCTGCAGAACTCTATGGTGTATTTTCAAACATCCATATGTTCACTAAAGACAATGGGCGGAGGATTATTTTAATACTGATTGTTAAAAATTAATGCAAATCACTTGTGTAATTTTGGATCGTTTGCATAAACGCCTGTTAACCAAATACTCCTGGAGATTTCAGTGCCCGTTTCCTTTGGAGTGAGGACCACTTACTTATTTTGGACTTACTGCCAAAATGCTTTGGACTTAACTGCTTTTGGGTCAAATGTAGACCCAACAGCCCCACAATGAGTTTTACAGTATGGTGAGTTGAAAGTGGTGACAAGGGAAGTACTGACTTGGGCTCGCAACGTAGAGGCCTGCCAAGCCCGCATGGGCAAGGCAGCAGTGTCCTTTGCTGCAGCAGTGGTGTCAGCGAGAACTGGATACTGCCAAAGACCAACCATATATCAGACTAATGCTGGCAGCTTAAACTTCATCGGTTTTCCTCTGTAAACTCTTTAGTTTTATAGCTTACAATACAGTAGTTTATATGTAATTTTAGGCTTGCACTTGTTAAAGAACCATGGTAATTTAAAAAAATTTTTTTTAAATACTGAAACAACCTTTTTCCTATAAAATACAGCAGTCCTCCTTTATCCATGGGGTAGGGTATATGAGCCAAGAACCCCAGTGGATGCCTGAGGCTATCCTAGCACCAAACAGTATAACTTAATGCCATTTTCATCTTAGCACTTATCATGCACTATGACTATAACTTTTGCTGTTGGAAATGTGACTGCAAAACTAATACTAATTTCTTCTTACTTCTTCATGATTTCATGAATAGGTATTTTTCTTATCACAGATCTTAGCACCTCAACATATACAATATTTTTTCTTTCCTTATTAAATATAAAGAACTTTAACCTCTTTACGTAAAGGAAGCACTTTAAAATTCTCTTTGGCATTATCTGAATCACCAGCATTACTACTATTGTGCTTAAGGATCACTGTTAAGTAAAATAAAGATTACTTGAACACAAGCACTGCCACACTGCAAAAGTCAATCCAATCATCATGTTGGGCTCTGTGTTGTTAACAGGCAGGTAATATATACAGCAAGGATACACTGGACAAACAGATAATTCAGGTCTTGATGGAGCAGGATGGCAAGAGATTCTGTTACACTGCCCAGAATGGTACACAATTTAAAATTTAAGAGTTTGCAGGGCCGGTTGTCAGTGGCGCTGCACCTGCCTTGCAAGCTCAAGGTCCTGATCCCCGGTACCAAAAAAAAAAAAAAAGTTTGTTTATTTTTGGAATTTTCCATTTAATATTTTCAGACCATGAGTAACTGAAACCACAGAAAGTAAAACATGGGCTGGGGATTTAGCTCAGTGGTTCCGCCGCCTGCCTCACAAGCACAAGGACCTGAGTTCGATCCCCGGTACAAAAAAAAAAAAAAGAAAGTAAAACAGTAGTTAAGAGAGGGATTATTGTACTCAAATTTGAGGAATATTGTTTTAGCTTAATCATCTGCTGTCCTAAATTCCCAAGTTACAACTACTATTTCAGATTTCATATACATTTCAGCACCGAAGTTTAATTTTTTGAATATGGAACCAAATAATTATATTCACTGGGAGGTAAAAGCTGCATTCATATCCAGTTCATATCCAGTGTTGTTATCATGAACATTGATAGATACTAACATTCACTAATCCCTGTCTTCAAAGCCAAGGCACCAAGTTGTTCACACATCCCTAATTTCTAATGTGTTTCATTTTGCATGTCAAAATACAAAAGATCAAAGTGAAGGTCCTATTAGAATAAAATTAGAATTTAGCATTTTAAAAGTATATAATCACTTCTATTTATAAGGATTCAATCACATTTCCTCATAACTAAATGTTATAATAAAAGCTATGTATCTAGGGAGAGATATACAGATATTATAACACATATCTGCTTATATTCCTATAACTCCTTCATAATGTAGTTACAGACAAAAATACACCAACAGATTTGGACATGAAATCTAGCCTCACATAATTATCAAACTACACTTCCATAGTGAAACCCTAAATAAGATGAATACAACCAGAAGCCTCTAATCCAGAGCTATATAAACAAGGAGTGAAGAAATGCAGGAAGGAACTAATGTTTCCACATTCCCAACGGAGGGACAGTGCAGTACACATTTTAAATATGTCATCTCATTTAGCCTCTCATAAACCACAGGATGCAAGCATTACTCTCAGTTTATAGCAGAGAAAACAGAAGCTAAGGCTGGTAAATAACAGACCCAGGTACACAGCTTGCAGGTGGTAGGATTTTGACCAGCCCCTGTGCTCATGGTTCCCTCCTCTCTATAACCCTCCCCTCCTGCAGGAAGGCATCCCCTGTCTGCCGAAGAGCCAATTCATTTTTAAAGACTCTACAAAGCAAAATCAGTAAAATGAAGACTAAAATTAAGGCAAAAACAAGTTTATACCTACTAATGAAGGACTTAATACTGGTGATGATGTGAAACTCATTAACCAGTAATTTAAGCTGACTTTGTCTTGTAAATACTACTGGGAAAAGTGTATCCTATTAGGAAGAAACTATGAAAAAATTTTCAAAGGACAGTTTTTTAAAAAATAATTTTCCTAAAGCTTACTTGTGAAAATCATCTAAATAATACAATATATAAATATTGACTTTAGCAAAAACTGATAGCATAAATAATAGGTGACATTTGAGGACAAAGGCTTTACCTGGAAAGAATTGAAAGGTTTGCATGAGCTATGAGCTGTACTTCATAGAGCATCAAAATTGGAATAGCTACATAATTTTTGTATCTTAAATTTTATTCAAAGGAAGGACTACCTCCTCTAAATTACTAATAAAGTAGAGGAGTACAAATTGGAAGTTGGTATGACTTACTTTGGTTCTCCTATCTTGACGCCAGGATGCTGAGTGTAGGCGTGGGAATGTGTACTCGGGGCAGACTTAAATGCCATTGGACAGATAGAGCACTTGTAGAAGACTTCACAGTGAGAGCCTTGAATGTGAGATTTCAGTGCAGCCACATCAGAGTACACAACATTGCAATGTACACATCTGTTAGAAAAATAACACAGTCATTAGCATAGTCCTCTAAACACGTATGTCTTCTCTGTGTAAGACCTCGGTAAGATGAACATATTTTATAGCCAATTTAGGTTTCTAATGGCTTTTTGAAAGTTTTTTGTTTTTTTCTATTTACAACAGATTAAAATTATTTTTATATGTCTATGAGGGAAGGTCATGAAGAAGAAAAGTGAAACTCAAAAGGTCAATTTTTTGAGCATCTTTAGGCCTGGAGACTGATGGGTCGTGGGAGCCAAATCAGCCCAAAGAACATTAACAAGCCCTCACAACTCCTGGCTCTGGGAAGGACTTCCACATGCTGTATTCTGATACCAGGACCTGAAGCTCCGACCCATCCCAGTTTGCAAATGGCATTTCCAATGGAAGAAGCCCTTGCAGCAGGCAGAACCTATATCCTCTCACAGAGAGGCAGAGAAATGCAAAAGAGCACCAGCTCCCAAGCAATACCCACTGTCTCTTGGTGCACAATGTGTGGTCAATGCATCTGATGTACCTAATGTATGGTGACCACAGGGTGGAGAAGGTCAACCCCCTAGGTTTTTTGTCTCCTAGAAAATAAATATGAATACACTTGGATATGCTCAAGAAAGTACATGAACTACAAGCTTCCGAAAAAATTATACCTCTAAAAAAATTGCCTCTAGATAACTTCCTTACTTTTTGAATTTCAAATAATTTGACAATTAGGTCACTCTTTATTCCAATCTAACCCACAGAAACAAACTTTAAAACTAAGGATTCATTTCTCCTCTACCTCCTCATTTCATATACATGACTCAGTGGCACTTATATCACTTCCACTGGAGGACAGAGTCATCTTTGTTCTGAAACCTATGCTACAGTGTCTCTCTGCAGACTTGGAAATCTCCAGAGATTTACTTGGATGTATCTGAACATGTGTGTTCCTGGACATGTGCGTGAATTACCTGGGAAGACCGCAGACAGGCCCTTCTGTCCATGAAGCAGTGCCCACTGACTTCCATGGTAGCCTAGAACACTTCCGTGCTTAAAGGCTCCCTTCCAAATCATGGAGATACTGTACTTGCAAAGCCAGACAGGTGTGGCATGTTCTGTACCATATGCATTATATAAAGCATGCCTAATTAGGCTTTGGATGCAATTTTTTAAAAATATAATTAATGCATTAGTA
The DNA here is from genome assembly GCF_000247695.1 of Heterocephalus glaber. Next base: position 4,403,070 of record NW_004624792.1, on the reverse strand, counting down.
TTCTGAATGTCTTAAGGCATAGTGTTCAGCAACACAAAGACACTGACAACAGGAAAACAGAAGGAAAGCTTCACTATACTATCTACTAGAATTGTTATTTCAGGCAATGCAGGAGCCACCCAAGATACTGGAACTCTTCTGAGTTAACTTGTCTTGGATAGGTTAATGTTCCTTTATGGACCAGTTCTTACAAAATGAGAAGAGCTGAAAAAGATTGTTTTTAGTCCTTCTCAACCCTAGAAGCTCATGACTCCAAGGAAAGGGGAGACTGGGCAAAACAGGAGTGGAGAGGTTAGTAAGAAAACTAAGGATCCACCATGCCACAAATCACAAAGATCTTCCCATCAAGAACAAGAAAGTGATGCTCAAAAGACCAGGGAAGGACGAAAAGGAAGAAAGTGAAATGCACCAATTCCCTGAAGTCATTTTCAGAGACAAGATGGTTTAATTAACAGAAAGTACAAAGGAAGTTAAAGTATTTAAACTACAAGTGGCATTTTTTATGGCAGAAGGAAGTGGTATTAACTCAGTCCAAAACCACTATGGAGGCCAAAAGCATACCCTCCTTTTTTGGGAGAGCAGGTGGGGGTGTGCTGAGGATTGAACCCAGGACCTCTTAAATGCTATGCAAGTGCTCTATCACTCAGCTACATCTCAGCCCTATTTATTTTAAGACAGGCTCTCATCTAGTTGCCCAGGCTGGCCTTGAACTTGTGCCTCCTGCCTCAGCCTCCTGAGTAGCTGTGATTATACATGTGCACCACCCATCCCGGCCTGAAAAAGTTTTCCTTTGTGTCCTGGCTACAATTCAGTCCCTTGATTTTCTTTTGTTTCTTTTTTTTTTTTTTTTTTAAACAGAGTCTCACTATGTAGTTCAGGCTGGCCTTGAACTCGCTATGTAGCCCAGGCTACGGCGATCCTCCTGTCTCAGCCTTCCAAGTGCTGAGATTACAGGCATGTGCCACCATGCCCAGCTTCATTATTTTCTGAATATAGTTTTAACTTTTTTTTACAGTACACAATCCTGTAAGATGCAGACCCAATGTATCAGAAGGCAAGAAAATTCAGAAAAAGACTTGACTTTCATCAATATTTGACTTTACCAAGTTAACCAGAAGCCAAAGGACCCCTTAGTATCTGAGAAATGCAGTATGAGCAAGAAAGAGACTAAGACGCTTGCATCAGAAATAGACAAAGGAAGATGTGGGAACCATGTGACAGACTTCTTTGGCTACAGAAAAAACAAATTGAAGATAATTAGCTATGCAGCCAAAGAGAGAGACAAACACAACAAGGTCTACAGGCTGTCAAGCCCCAGTGAAGTATCAGACTGGACCATTATTTAAACAGCAGGGAAAACAATTAAGCTTAAAAATGTTTCTCTCTCTTTTCGAGGAGATATAAACATAAACTAAACTTCATAACAGGCTTAACAGTATTAATACATAATAGCACTTTTAGTTTGTATAGCCTCCAGTTGGGCAAAGGCAACTCTACACTTAATATAAAACTTAAAAATTTGAATCTGTAAAGCACCACATTTAAGAAACTGTGGACGGATCAAAAAGGGAATCACAGATGGTCTTTTCCAAGTGAGGTGATTACTTTAGGGTGCATGCAGAGTATCTGTCTCAGCAAAGACACCATGAAAGCTTCACTACAGCCTTGGTTTGTTTTCATATTAGAAGAATAAAGTAAATGCTTGAGGAAAGTTTGGCATTAATGAAAAAAGCAGTATGTCGCAGAGCTGCCTTCTATCATTATGCATGGAATGTACCAATAACAGTTTCAAAACATGTGATAAGAAACAAAATATTATCCAGCATGGACTTGAAGCTCTAAGGCATCTGATTATCCTGTTTGTAACATCCTAGTGGTGCTGGCCGCAATCAGCCCACCAAGTTTATAGACAGGGCACCACAGCACAGAGAGAATGAATGAATTTCCACACAATCAGTTACAGGCAAAACAGGTACTGTACATGAAACTCTGATTTCTTGATTTCTAAACCAAAGGTTTCCTACCAGGCTAGATCTAGTCCATAAAGCACGCACTACAGGTTTGGAGGCATGAGATAAAAAAGAGAGGTCAGTTTCATAATTTAGTATTAGAAAAATCGGCAAAGCCACTCAGTGATATAATCTAAATTTAAATAAAATAAGACTACAAAACCATCGAATCATACCAACTGGACTTCATTTTTATAAAATATAACCAGATTATAACTAAAAAAATATTATTGCACATTTAACAGTCTAATATTAAAGTTACTGGTTGAGCAAACAACACTAAGATAAACATACAATACAGAAATACCTCCATTAACAAAGACACTGTGCTATATATGACGTTATCTTGGGAGATTTTCATGGAGTCAAAATATATATGGCACAGGAATGAACTTCAGAAGGTCATAAAGTAGAGAATAAAGTTCATCGCTCAATACTGAACTAACATTAAATTTGCCAGATATGGTAAAACACATGTCTGGGAATCTTTGAGAGCAATGAAAGGGGCCACAGTTAATCTGTGCAGGAGACAGTAGAGAAACCTAGACTCCAGGAAAGGAGGAGGAGGACACAGAGGAGCAGGAAGGAAACGTTATTTGGAGTAGAAGATTCTTCTATAAAAAGCAATGTTAGAAAATGGTTTATATCAGGTTCTTCAGTATGGATAAAGTAAGCAACCATCTCACCATTTGTTTTCATTAGCAGAAGGAAGGCATTAAGAGATACAGAAATGGGCCAGGGATTTAGCTCAGTGGTTCCGCCGCTTGCCTCAAAAGCACAAGGACCGGAGTTCGATCCCCAGTACCGAGAAAAAAAAAAAAGAGATACAGAAATACATGGTATTCTTCCACGGGTTAAAATTTAGGGAGTGTGACAACAAAAGTGTACTAAACTTGGTGTAATGGCACACACCTGTAATCCCAGCACTTTGGGAAGATGAGGCAAAAAGAATCCAAGTTCAAGTCCAGCCTAGAAAACTTGGCAAGACCTTGTCTCAAAATTAAAAAAGAATAAAAAGATCTGGGGATGTAGCTCAGTGCAAAGGCCCTGGGTTCAATCTCCAGTAGTCCCCCACACCTGAAAAAAAAAGTGTACTAAAAAGGATCCAGACAGAAAACGTTATGACAGTTGATCAAAGCCGAGCCTCCACACATGCACACTATTAACTAAAAGGATTGGCCCACCTGTCCTCAGCTCTGTGTGGACAGCAGGGCCAACACTTCCTTGAAAGAATTCAAACAGGTCAACTCTAGTACAAATGAGCTAGGCTTCCAGAGAACTGTTAATTGAGGTATTACTGCATGACCCTAAGAGCTATGTGCGTAGATCACTCCAACCACAGTGTAGTTATTAGTGAACAATATACTGACCGAAAACCAACTCTCCGCGTGTAGTGCAGACAGTTCTTGGTGACGTGGGTCTGGAAGTGCACCGACCTGCAGATGGCCCCACACTCGGGACAGGTATAGGGAGATTTGTGCTGATGGATTCTCTGATGTGATGCATAACTGCACTGGTTAGGAAGCAGCATCTGGCAGACAGTGCAAGTCTTCTAAATAAACCAAAGGGGGAAACAGGGTTGGTCCTGCTAAGCATTTTCTAATATGCAAAGAACCTTGGTTAAACCTCACAGCAATTATACCTCTCTCATTTCAAATCCTACTATAATTGATTCTATGCCCAACAGAAGAACAAACTTGAAAATTGTATGTTCAATGGAAAAATTCTTTACCCTGTAAAAAATAAAATTTATCTATATTGAGCAGTCAGGCTCATCCGAAAGTATGAGCTAAAGAGAATGCCAGCCTTAAACAGTTCCAATTTAGTAACTTTTGCATTTTGTTTAATGCAAGAAAGAGGCATTCTTGCAAATTATGTTAGCAAATCAACTTTAATGTATATTAACAAGTTTACAGGCATATGTATCTTGTGGGTAATCACAGCTCCCATGATTCATAAAATTTCTTTTAAAAAAATAAAAATTAACCAGAGGCTAATTCAGTTTCTTTGTTTCTCCCCTAGTCATTTTAGTTATTTGAATTCTGCAGCACAGACTGCAAAAAGAACGGCCACAGCAATTACTTTCCTTCCTGCACTTAAATTTGGCTTTTAAATGGTCAAACTGGCCATAATATAATTTATAATTCAGACCAATGAACTCCAGCTCTGAAACATAAATGTAGGCATTTAGTTGAAATTTTACAGAGATCAGATACATACAAAATAAAATAAAGACTGAAATCTCTTTGGAAAAGACTATATAGCATTACTTAGGAAAAAAAAGACTAAAATATATTATTTTCATCCCCTTAGATGTTAACACCAAACATGGTATAATTTTAAAACACAAAACCAAAAAAAGTTAATATAAACTGAGAACTTACTTCCATTCTAAAAATAACCCTAAAATAGCATCAGATAAAATGCTTCAATACTTTCAGACACTCATGCAAAAACAAGTACCTACTATCTCTAAAATACACAATTTGTATCAAAGTCAGAAAAAGCTTCAAAATACAGATTTGTGCTAAGATTTTAAACACTCTTGAATATTGACAACAGAGTTACAAATTTTAAAAGCTTCTACGCTTCTGAATAAGCCCAAAATGTAAAGTTTAAACTTCAGGGTGACTGAGACCAAGAAAAATAAGAAACTCACTTGAAAATTCTTTCTTGGTTTTCTCCTGAAAGGTCTAAAATACAAATTTTATCCCATATAATGTTTATTATAATCACAAAATAAGAACATTACAGGTAGCTTTGATGAGGTTAGTGTCATTTAAAAATAGCATTCCTTTTCTAATAACACATATTTCAAAGGTTAAAACAAGCCACAAGGAAACAACAGATTCATCATCACAAGATCCTGTTAACATCTACATTATCACCAGCAATCATTTGTTTCTTTGAACTAAAATAGTCTTCTCTCTAATGTCACACAGTGCTTAATCCCAGGCTGTGAATTAATGATGTCTGCATTTCTGCAGGCATCTTAGAATGTCTTGCACTTACTTGGAAATAAAGTTCATATTCTGATACTAAAAGAAGTAAAAGAAATTATATATCTATACATATATCCACAATACACATTATGCATTTATATACACACATACATATTATATGCATATGTATATATAAAATATAAATATAGATTGATCCCATTTCACCAATGAACCAAGTGATAAATTAGGTACTTTAAATACATAAATAAATTTAAGTACCTCTCCCATTTATTTCTCACAATAACCTATGAAGTACACAGTATCTCCATTTTACAGATGCAGAAATGAGGCTTAGTAAAGAAACTTGTCCAAAGCCCCACCAGCTATTAAGTGCAAAAATCAGGGTTTGAACCAGATTCTAATAATTTTAAGGCTTTTGATGGAGCAGCGATGAAGGAATGGATGGGGGTTATAAGGAATGAACAACAACAAGAAAAATACACAAGACTGAAAACTAAGCAAATAAACTTAAATGCCAAAGATGACCATGTCATGCTAGGATTAGAAAGAAATCTGTACCCTCTCCCGCAGCAGCTTCTGTTATCTAAAGTATTGTGCTGTACAATACTAGTTTTATAACAGTACAAAATAAAAAGAAAATTTAAGAATATAAAGTGTTCCCTTAAAAGCTTAAAAAAAAACTTTTCACATTATCTTTCAAGATGTAACAACAAATGGTTAATCTCCACAATACACATGAAATGCACAATGCGTTGTTACTTAAGTTCATCATCATGTCTCCCCAGTTCCCAACCACAAGAATCAGCACTCGTCCATTGCACCAGCCAAGGTTCTTCACCCACATTAGATACGGAAGCATAAGGAGAAAGGGGAGCCAATAAGGACTACAGCCTCAAATCAAAATGCTTTCATATTCTGCAATTGCTGAAATGGGAGAACATGGTCATTTGAGAGTCATGCTGAACACACAGGGGCCTTACCTTGTTTACACAGATGCATGCATATTTTTATACGTACACTGCATCTACTCCCACATCTGTTTACCAGCTTCCACACCTTGCCTCCACTCCATGTGAGAAAAAGTATGCTCTTCTGTTTATAGACTCCTTAATATTTTCACAGTACCAATAATTTTACACCCTTGACACGGTTTACTTAGTTGTACTCAACTTACCTAACTGAATCTGTTTTATAGTAAGCATGTCATTCCTGCGCCTCAAGATAGTAGTCAAATGTTTTCACAGCACAAGGGCGTATTCCACTAGTTTTTCTGAGATGCTCTGAATTCAGAACAAAGGTGCACATTTTTTGGATTTAGAGGATACACTTGAACACTGTGGGGGCGTGCAAGGATTTTTTTGTGGTTTAAAGGAACCTGATTTTCCCTTTCCCCTTCTTTTCTTTTTAACCAAAGAATCAAAATATATCTAAAAATCCTAACTCCACTGTACAAGTTGAGACTCCTGACTAGAGAAGGAAGCAGTTTAATTTGCTGGCACCTGCCTTTCAGATAGAAGCACAATAAAAGGTACTGAAATGGTCTTCTGTGCCTCTTGATATTTTACTTATGTCATCAGATATTTTGCTTATGTTTTTGATACTCAGGTAATAGCTAATTTCTACTCTGGGACACCCTCATTTGCTCAGACAACTGTTACTTTTTAAGGCAGTTATTACTTTTCAGTAAAGTCAGGTGGTACTAAAAAACTATAGGAAAATAAAGCTGAAAAGTTATCATATCCCACACTTTACAATTACCCTTCTTGAGCCCTTTCAGCCCAATGCTGGCACTGAAAGCAACTGCTGATATGTAGATATATAGCTATAAATATACACAGGCCATGGGGAAGGACGAGGGGCCCGAGATGGGCCTGTTAGGGAGTCAATAAGGTGGAGCTCAGCATCCTCTTTCCATCATGAGGAAATATCAGAGTAACAAAGAAAGTAAGTGTATGTGTTTCAATTCATATTTTAGAAAGAAAAACAGCCCGAGAAAGAGACAAGGGAAAAGGTGAGAAATGTGAGTAAACATGGCATATATTCATACTTAAATTCAAATAGACCAAAGCCTGCAACATGAAATACTGAATTCAAAGGTCAGAACACTGCCAGTTTAGTAATCAGCCAGATGCTAAGTAAACTACTGTCCCCACATTAACAGCAGTTCCATAATCTAACTACAGAATAATTACCAAAAAACAGGAATAATAAAACATACCAGTTTGTTTTCTGGTTTTCATTTTCATCCAATTTTACAGTAAGAACACAAAGAAAATATTTCACTTCAGATCTTACTTAAATGGGAATAACACAAAGAAAGCATTATAGGAGAACTGACTACAAATACCCTTTGTTCCCAATGCTAGGTGGGGTAGCTTTGGCCTCAAATTATTCTGCTACATTTAAAATCTCTAGAAAGAGGTGACAGTTAAATGAGCAAGTTGATTGAAAGCTATATGGATGATATACATAAACTACTTAAATGATTATCCTTGGAAAGTACAGGTATATTTGAGAGTTGGTAACACTAAAATAAAAACTGGAACAAGACTAGTTTGAACAAAAGAAAAACTGAGAGCAGGGCCAAAAACCCAGTCATGAGTCTTCAGGTAATAATACTTGGGGAGGGCTGGAGGGGCCTCCACGATTTCCAGGAGAAACTGCTTGAGGAAAGTGTACATAGAAGTGAACTCAATATTCTTAACGTTGTGTTAATGATGTCCAGAAAGTTCCTGAAACTAACATGAACAGTAATCCCTAAAAATGAGGACAACTGCAGACATTTCACCCTTATTCGAACTCTTAAAGCCAATCTGGATATAACCCAAAGAGTTCTTTCTTATGTGAGACTCTAGCTATGATATTCTATGTTTCTGTATCCTAGGAAATCAGCATGATGCAGCAAAAAAATAACAAGCCAACAGTAAAGAAACCTTGCCTTAAAAAAAAAAAATTTTTTTTAAAGAAAGAAACCTTGCCTTGAGTCCTGGTTGTCCTACTAAACTGGGCATTTGTTTTTCCAATGTAAAATGGAAGAGCAGCCCAAAGGGACCTATTACATTCTCTGATTCTATGCCTGACATAGATGCTATAGAAAGAAAACAGATTTTTAACAATTAAGAGGTTACAGCAGGCACTTCCAGTCTCAACTCGACTATATTTAATCATGGTTTTACTAAGAAGTGAAGCAATGATATAAATACATTTAAGTATCAATTATTAAACTCACAGTCATCAGCTCTTAAAACACTTCCTGGACATAAAGAGCATTTCTCTGGCCTCTCTGCCCACTCCTTTTCTCAAGGTGCCCCACAGCAGGTACAATGAATCAGACGGGTCAGAACAGAAGCCCCCAACTGGGACAAATTCACTGGTGTGAAAAAGTCAGTTGGCCACAGTCCATTTTCACTGCACTCCTTATTTCCGTACAGCCTGCGGGGACGTGACCCTCTTTCTCCTTCGGCTGCCCTGCTACTCCGCCTCTGCTGTGCTAACTCCAGACAGGCGAGGGAGGCGAGGAGGCATTCTAACCTCGGCCCAAGCATGCTTTGGGTTCCTGGACCTCATCACTTGCCTGGGTATGAAAAAATTCCAAACTTGTATTCAAGCTTGGGCAAAGGAGAAAGAAAAGAAGGCTTAAACTAGGTCCTGTATTCAACCCAGCTTGTTGGGGACCTGATAGGGGGCATGGCCTGAGCACAGAGCTGGGCCCCATAACCGGGCTCTGATGCTAAGTGATTGTTACTTTTGTATAGACCATCACAGAGTGCAGAGGAAAAGCAACTGGCAAAGCACAACACAGCAAATGCCACCAACACCTTCTTCTGGCCCATGACAGACAGGCACGGCTTGGGAAAGCTGAACAGCCCTGCACAGGAACCGGCGGAGATGCAGCACACACAGCCACCGTTGGGAGTTCTCGGGACCAGAAAATGGGAGGAACTGTTCTGAACACACAAAAGGCATGAAAGATAATGGAAAGAAAGATGAGTGCTTAAAAAAAGGAAGATGAGGCTGAGCTAAACCAAGAAAAGCCATTCTGAGGACGACTGAGGGCCCCTGGTAGATTCAGCAGATTAGAGAGGGAAGAAAGGCAAGCTCCTTCCTAACCCAGGTGTGAGGCCAGGCAAGTTAGGACAATCTGGGAGAATCCAGTTTCTCCATTCCTCATTGAGTTACCAAGAATATAGATGGCAGTGGTGAAACAGAAAGGAAAGGTTTTTGATCCATGGAACACAACACACATGAGAGAAAAGCAGAGAGACTCAGCAAAGTCTTGGTGCTGGAAGTGCCACTGGCCCGGGGAAAGGAAGCCTTTCCCGCCTGGGGCGGGGGGAACCTGGGCCCTCCTGCAAGCTAAGCCAGCACTCTATCCCTGAGCCACATCCCTGTGATTTTTAGGGTCTTATTAAGTTGCCCGGACTGGCCTTGACCTTGTGATGCACCAGAGTTAGTTGGTAGAGTAGCTAGGATATCAGATGTACACCACCGTGCCTGCAAGGAAACCATTTCTGTAGGTATATTTTTTCCCAGCTGAGTTCAAGTTCACAGTTATAAGCTGCCCAATGGTTGTGTGACTAGCAAACTGAAAATACAGAATGAAGACTATGTTGCCTTCTCTTTTGTGTGTGTGTGTAGGGGGTTTATTGGAGACTGAACTCAGGGTCTTCACACTGAGCTACACATCTCCAGCTGTTTTTTGATAGGATCTGCCTAAGTTGCCCAGGTTGGGCTGGAACTTGGGATCCTCCTACCTCAGCCTCCCAAGTGCTAGGATTACAGGTGCACACCTGCATGCCTGGCTTTTTTCCTTCTGCCTTACTGCAGCCCTACAGTTAACAAATACTTCACTTGGTGACAAGTGATAAGGGCCACCCCACCTCCCACTACATCATGAGGCTTGTACACCATGGCTACACGTACGCTGCTGACCTCCTGGGGCTGTGGGAGAGATACAGGTGGGTCTCATAGTAGATGTTAAAGGAGTAACTGCTGGAGATGCTAGGGTAAAACCAGACTCCCCACCTGAATCCAAGCGAGAGCCACCTGGTTTGTGTATGAAAACAAGAAAATGTGCAGTCTTCTGGACCATGACTGTAAGACAGGGGAAATGAAGCTAGGAGAACCTGCGGGGCATTTTTATGTCTCTAACCCTGTAGGACATGGCCACACTGTCAGGTGAAGCTCACTATCTCCTTGCAGGTGCTAGCATGAGAATTATGTTGAGCATGAGAATTACGTAGACATAATAGGGAAGGACAGCAAATAGGAGCAATGTGTTTTGCTTCATGTGTAGTTGGCCTTACAGTTAATGTGCATCCTGCCATGGCTCATTCCTTAGGATCCAAATGATATGGGGGACTTGCATATTTTATGTGTCTCAGCAAAATATAAAAGTAATAGCAGGAGGCCGGGGATTTAGCTCAGTGGTTCCACCACCTGCCTTGCAAGCACAAGGACCCGAGTTCGATCCCCGGTACCAAAAAAAAAAGTAATAGGGTTGGGGATTTAGCTCAGTGGCGCCACGCCTGCCTCACAAGCGTAAGGTCCTGAGTTCGATCCCCAGTACAAAAAAAAAAAAGTAACAGCAAAGCAACAGCACACACAACAGAAGATATTCATCTCCTTCCCATATGGAAAGAACATCCTTGTTTGATAGCAGTTTGGATGTGAGTCTAAAAGGTAAACAGAGAACAAAAACTGAAGGGATATGAGGAACACGGGAAATTTCTACCTATAGCCTTTCGTGTTCCTGGAGAAAGAAGACAAATACATCTGAGGGCAGTTCCAAACTGAGGAGGGCTACTAGTAAAGTAGTGTGCAAACCCTTATGGATCAGGACAGAGTCCATCATTCCACACTACCAACAACACAGAATCAGGAACGTAGGGCAAACTGGACTAAAAAAAATGGCTTTGGGGCTTTTCTCTTTTTCCTTTTATTGTATTATCTTTTGAGGAAGTGATGACAAGATATAGAGTTGTCCGCAAGCATTATCACTAGAATCTAACCCAAGAGCCACAGCAATCAGGGCTGCCCCAAACTACATAGCTGCTTTTGTATTTTTAGAGTGTACTGCTGCAGAGCGGCCAACATATTAAACATCAAACCTCCAAGCATGTTGTCTAAAGTCTTCATTGTTTCCATTGCCACTAACCTGAAAATCCAAAGTAAACTGAGGTACTCTTGATCTTTTATTCTTCAAACTGAAACTCTTACAAATAATTTAAATCAGTAGTAGCACTTGAAAAACTAATCGACAAGACAGTACCAGACTTCTGAACCACAGCATAAACTTGAGGAAAAGAAAAAAGGATCATTGCACACATTTGCTGATTTGAAAAATATATTATGTGGTCTCTGGAGCTTGAAATTATTTCATTTGGTATGTCCAATTATTCCAAGTATTAGGTATATCTGTTGAACACATTTATCTATTAGACAAAAATTCCTCATGGTGAAAAATAAATGACCGAGATAAAAGGCTGATGTACACTGTGGAATATACTTCACTATCACCAACTTGCACTTCACTGCAAACACACATAAAGGTAGGCTATTTAACTGGACATGAAAAGCTTAAATTCACTCTAGCCAAGAGTACTGAATAGACTTCTGAACCACTGTCTTAAGTAGACATGCCATAAATATGGGTACTTATTAGGTGTATTTATAAAAGTCATTTTGGTATTATAAATAACAACAGTAAACAACTTTTAAGCTTCCAACATTGTCACTAATAACTCAGAACTGTACGATGTAACCCAAACTGAGCACTTAATACAACTGAGTGACACTGTAATTAGCTAAATCTGAGGCTTCTAACACTAATTCCAACAACTGAACAATTATCTAAATCTAAAGTAGCATAACCCAACCAATATATATATATACTTTGTAGCTGGCTTAAAATAATCATCTTCATGTTTCAACACTGCTTCTACTATGAAAACAATCCCTTCTTCTGTGCTTACTTACACAACATACATGCACCTACTCCTCCACTTAATTCCTCTGCCATCTCTAAAAATCAAGGCATCTTACTGAGCACTCATGGCTACACTCATCACTGAAACATCAAAATTTAAATGATACTCTACTTGTCCACTTGTATCTGCAGCCTGCTGGAAATGTGTAGCCAGTGATGTCTCGTCCTGGAAGACTTCGTTACACTCCAAACATTTGAGACTGTGTCTACAGAGTTTGGAGGGGTCTTCGTCTAGGGGCATGGCTGGGGTGATGGGTGTGCTTGAAGGAGCTGATATGACTGTCCCAGTTATGCCAGACTGGATTTTTGTTACAGTGTGTGTGCCAGCTCCCACAGAGCTCTGCAGAGTGAGAGATGAAGTGGAAGTATTGCTAGACGGAGACACTATCATCTGATCTGCTGGGACTGGCTTTAAAATTAAGTGGGAGCACTGCATTACCACTCCTTTTTCCTTATGCCCGCGAGCATGGGAAAGGAGGCTGCATTTGTTGTAAAAAACAAGGTTCTTTGTACAATGGTTGCACGTTACTTCAATGCGCACACTACGCCTGTCATAGTGCTGGGTCAGGCTCTTTTCTAGCGCGAAGGAGTCCCCACACTCCAAGCACTTGTACCCACGCGTTGGTAATGAGATCCCCGCATTGGCGGGAGGACTGAGGTTTGGGATGTAAACTGGGACTGGATTGACACTGCTCAGCACCTTGTTGAAAGCTTCCACCACAGAACTCTGCAAGGACGACACCACTTGGACTCGAGACACCTTTTTGGGTGGTTGTGAGGCCGCTGCATTGATTATTGCCTGCTTTATTTGTTGCTGAGGTTTAGTTAGCACTTGGCGGAGTTCAGAGGTGGCCTGGGCACCCTGAGGCAGAAGGTTAAGGTTGGCAAGGTGCACAGTCTTTGGCACGAGTTTGGCATTGGCCAGGCTGGATGCCGGCACCACAACGGTTTGCTGCTGAATGGCGTTGGCGGCTTTAATGATGGCACTGCTGGCACTCTGAACAGAGGCAGCAGATATGACTGTGGCTTTCACCGTTGTGTTGTTAGCAAGCTTCAGATTGATGACTTGGGACCCTGCTGTCTTGACAGCAGACACAGGCAAGAAAGCAGTGGCCACAGGCTTGATGGTGACCTGTTTGGGGGTCAGCTCTGCAGGGGAAACTGCATTGGTAACCATGGCTGACTGGAGAGGCGCCCTGGGGGGAGAAGATAGGACGGCTGCTGATGCTGGAGATGACAGAAGGGATGTGACAGAGGCCATCACAGACGCTGTCTGCTCAGAAGGCTTCTTCCCAGAGTCAAGATCCACTTCTGGCAAAACCCTAGTCACTGTTCTCTTGATCTCCCCAGAAGACGTCTTAATGGTTTTGATGCGGACTTTGGGGATTGCTGGAGTGGATCCTGCAGGAGAGGATGGGGAGCCTTTACTGCTGTTCTCACTTGAGACGCTCCTAGGACTATCCGGTGGCTTCAAGGAAGCTTTCTTGGTGCCATCGATGAGACTCTGGGATTCGGGAGACTTGTCGGTGGCTCTTGGACTGTCATTTACTTCTTTTGGTAATGGAGAGGATTCCCTGGAACTGGCTGCAGGTTCTTTGCAGGAGTCTGAAGCTGCCTTTTTGGCACTCAGTGCTGCGATGGCAGCTATGCATGAGGAGAGTTTAGAAGATGACTTTGTCTTAGATGTGACGCCAGCAAGGTTGGTATCACTCTTCTCGGAGTTGAGTTTCCCATCAAGGACCCTGTTTTCAAGCATCTTTTCAGAGTTTTCCTTCAACTTATCTTCTGATTTTCTGACTTTAAATGGTTCATAAACACTCAGATTTATGGAATTTGTTTCTGTTTCTCTCTTTACTTTATTTTTATCCATATTGCCTGATGTAGAGATTCCAGTTTTGCTTGCATTTTCCCCAAGTGCCTTTAGTTTATCATAGTCCTGTTGGGAAACTGACCCTGTCAACACATTTGATCTGAAACTTGAACGCACATCCTCCTTATCAGGAGGGTCATCCACCTCTATTTTCTCATCATCATCAAACTCTTCAGCACTTGATATTGGGCTGAACTGGCTGAATGCTGAGTCCTTTAGAGTCACCTCTGAGGTAGACCCATCTCCTTTCAAGGACTTCACTCCATCTTTAGTGTAACCATCCAAAGAAGATGCTGTGAGAAACCCATTATGTAAGCCATTACCCGTGGGATTGTGGCCATCTTTTTCCCCACCCTCAGAGGAATCTATGTTCCGAACATTCTTAACAATCACGCTGACACCGACATCAGAAGATGATGGTGTATGAGAGTCATCATCCACATGAGCATTCTGCTTAATGTGGCTTTCGTGGTCATCATGTCCAGACTCAATAGCTGCTTTGGGATCGACCATATCTGGGATGTCAAATGCTGCCAGGAGGTCATCAAAGTCTGGGGTCTTCATATCCCCCATGGTCATGAATTTGATCAGATGTTCTGTCAAAGGAACAAAAAAGTATTCCATTAGCAATTAACATTTGTAATGATGAAGTAAATGTCACTGGAGAGTTTATACTAACACTGTAATGATTATCATTAAAGAGGAAGCTGGTAACTGTACTTAGTACAACGAGGAAATCTAATTCAAAATAATATCTGGAAAATATATACAAAATCCATGTAATTATAGCTTCAAAAATAATCCCTCCTGGCTAGGCATAGTGATTTGCGCATGCCAATAATCTCGGCACTCAAGAAGTTCAGGTAAAAGGATTGTGAGTTCCAGGCTGGCCTAGGCTACAACATGAGACCCCCATCTCAAAAAAAGAAATCCTTTCTGAATGCAGTACAGTATCACCAGTGTGGCTCCTACCTAAGAATGAAGTTGATCCACACTGTTATAGCAGAAAAGCAGGTTTTGGTGGATCAACTAGAAAATCTGTGATTTATCAATAGATTCATCATACTGTTCTCACAAAAAGCTACTTTTTCAAACATATTCTAATCTTGACAGTATTTAATTCCACTGGCAAAATTATCATTAGTTTTTGGGTTTGTTTTTTTTTTGATACCAGGGATCGAACTCTCGGGACCTTGCGCTTGCAAGGCAGGCGCTGGAACAAAATTATCATTAGTATAGTCAGTGCCAAATTTAGAATGCTATATTAAAAAGAAATAGATTATAATACAAAAACCAATTAATTTTAGATTTCAATATTCATCCACAGAAAAAAATGAGCATCCGAACTCACCAAAAGAGATCTACTAGTAAATTTGCCTGGGATTTTTTTTTTTAACCCCTAAGTAGGTGATTCACCTCCCAGAGATTAGATCTAAAATGTCCCCCAAAGATTCATGTGTTCAGAGATGCAGCTTCTGGAAGGTGATCAGATCAAGAGGCCTCTAACTTCATCAGCGCACTGAGATCCATTAACAGATTCACAATCTGATGGCATTATTGGGGGATGACAGAAACTCGGCAGACAGGACCTAGTTGAAGGAAGCTGTTCATAGAGGTATGATCTCGAAGACTATCTTGTCTTCTTTGGTCTCTGTAGCTGTCTGTCTCTGTCTCTCTGTCTCTCCCTCTCCCCCAAGATGAGCAGCTTACCATGCCCTTTTGCCCTGATGTTCCTGCCTCAACACAGGCAAGGAATGGAGCAATGCAGCTGGATACCCATGGACTAAAACCTCGGAAATCATGAGCCCAAACAAATCTTTCCTCCTTTAAATTGTTATTCTCAAGTATTCTGTCACAGCAATGGAAAGCTAGCTAACAAACCATCCATTTTTATTTCATTCTAATTTTCCTTTCATGTTGAAATACTCTTAGATGGGAAGATAAGAGTTTTAGGAAAATGGAGAGGCAAAGCCATTACTTAAAATGAAAGACATGTAGGGCTGGGGATTTCGTTCAGTGGAACTGCGCCTGCCTCACAAGCACATTTGATCCCCGGTACCGAGGGAAAGAAAAGACATCTAAATAGGCTGGGTGTGATGGCACACGCCTGTAATCCCAGCACATGGGAGGCCGAGGCAGAGAGATCGACAGACTGGGCTATATAGTGAGTTCAAGGCCAGCCTGGACCACATAGCAAAACGGAAGGAAGGAAGGAAGGAAGGAAGGAAGGAAGGAAGGAAGGAAGGAAGAAGGGAGGGAGGGAAGGAGGGGGGGGAAGGGGGGAGAGGGAGGAGAGGGAGGAGAGGGAGGAGGAAGAAGGTAGGAGCAAGAGGGGGAGGGAGGGAAGTGGGGAGAAAGGCAGAAAGATGACAGACAAACAAATATATGCAATGCTTGGGGTCTTTTAAAGGGACCTTCCACCTCACCTGGAAAGGACAAGTGATAGTGGAACTCAAGTAAAACTTCCACCACAGAGAAGATCACTGTCCTATCTGAACCCCAAAAGTGCTCCATCTTCAGACTCCATAACCTTCCAGACGTCCTCCAAATGTGTGCATTTGTCTCGTCTCACCTAGTAAGCCTATACACTGAGGGAGTACAAGCAATGTGTCATTCGTCTTTATACTATAAATGCCAAATAAGTAACAACATCAGGTGGCACAAGAGAGGCCAGCGGCTAGATTTACAACAGCAGAACAGGCCTGGGCCTGGCTCAGTCCCTCACTAGTGCTGAGACCCTCAGGAAGTAATGGGATCTCACTGGACTGGGTCTTCCCTTCTGCCCTGAAAGCAAGCAGCCATGAAAAGAGCAAAAGATGGATGGAAGGAAAGGCAACCGGGAAGAAGAAACAAGGCTTAAACATAGGAGAGAAAAAGAAGGAGGAAGGAAAGATAAGAGAAAAGTAGAGAGAAGGGATAGAAGAGAAAGAGGAACCATGCAAGTAACTATCAAAGTCAGAAAGGAAGAAAGTTAAAGCTGATTTGGGCAACTTTCAATGGAAAAATGAGCCTAAATGATTTACAGATAAATACTCCTGGATTCTAGGCTCTTCAGTATCTACTATGTTATTCCTCCATTAAATCTATTTTAGTGGTCCCTGTGAAGCTGTCTTTCACATTTCAGGTAAGTATTTAATGATTTTCTTTCTTGTACAATCTGTAAAAGATCATGCATTCCTGATGAAAATAACAATACTGGGGTCAAGGTAGACTTTCTACAGAGACAAGAATATACAACCCTGTGAAAGTGATATATACCACAAATGCATACCTGCTAAGACCCACAGCATATTAACTCTGGGGAGATGTTCAAACCCTTTAAAGACTAGTTGGGAAAAGCTGTTGCAGATGAAATAAACACCTGAACTATAAATCACCTTCCATTTGCACATGTGTCCATTATACAGAGTTTAAGAAGCCTTGTGTCCTTTTTTCCCAGTGGTTTGTTCAACTCAGGAAAAAACTATGGTCACTATTTCCTGCCTACAGGACCAGACACAGAATAGCATATCCCCAGCATCAAAATATCACCAATATGACAGGCACATTGGAAACAAAACATTCCTAAAGAGATACTGACATGAAAATAGCTATGAAGTCACACCCAGGAGGAAAGTCTGTGATTATGATTTTCTTTTTAAAATGAAACTGAACATTTAAACTGAAAAATGTGGAGGATGAAAAATTCAGCTGTCAGATACTATATTCATGTAAGAATTCACCCACTTAAGAATAATCCCTGAATGTCACTACTTTTATTTTTAAGTATCACATTTCTGTTATAAATTGAATACCCACAATAAAGCTATATTAATAAACCATCCCTGTGGTCTATCTTTACCAACCACGTGATTCAAAGTTGTAGATCACAGTTTTTAAAAAAACCTAAGACACAGGATCAGGAACCACTCCTTGCCTCCACCACCATTGGTTGAAAGGGCCTAAAAGATGGATCTTGAGTGCCACCACTTATCCAAAGTCACTAGGACCTAGGCTCCAGATATACCCAGTGGTTAAGCGAGGCCCTATCTAAATCCCTCTAGCCTTTCTTTATAGCTATGCAGAATTCATGTCATGATTTGGTAAGCAAGAGACATCATAGAGTTTCATACTGTTCTTCCCAGAAGACAGTCAGATGGTAAAAGATAATTCAAATACCAGGAGGTTGGCTCAAGACACGTGACCAGAAGAAATGACAAAAGGTCACCATGTGAAATGAAACAAGTGACTGGCAGTTCACATCAGTAAATGAGTATTTGTAAGATTAAAACATGACTCTTTTCACCTTCTCCTGTTATATCTACCAGGACCTGCCTGATTCAGACACATGCTCACCACAGCAGCATGACATCATTTAGTCAGGACTAGCTTAATGCCCCTATACTACGTAAATTCTAGTCTATCTGTCCAGCTCTAGCAGAGATAAGGTCTAGAAAGGCTAGAGAGGATCCTCCCAGCCTGCAAACTGCCCCTGGGGGTGAGAAGGCACTCCCAAAACCAGAGTAGCTCTTTCTCCAGGGGGACAGAGCCGCACCCTGCTCCTTCCTCCTCTCTCCACCTAAGATTTAACCTCTTGGCGGGGAAGGCAGGACACTCTGAAGCTATGCAAGTAAATTACCAATGGTTTAAAAACTATAAGTCATAGAGGCCAGCCTGGGCTATCTAGTGAGTTCAGGGCCAGTCTGGACTACATAGTGAGATACTGTTTCAAAAAAGGAAAAAGAACAAAAACAAAAACAAATACTATGAGCCAGCAGTCCTAGTTCACCTGAAGGAAGCCTGACTGTATGCTGAAAGGTATAAGGGACACTTTTAAAAGGCCAGTGCAGCAGCCAATGGAGGGCACATGGTCCCTCTGAAATCTGAGATCCCTATGGCAGGTAGACTTGCCTCTTGAGGTTGCATAATTAATGTAATAAATACCACTCTGTAACTTCATACTCTTTTTGGGTTTCTAGAAATGTTTTTCCTACCCACAATCACATTGTCCTATTACCTTTTCCTTTCCCACACTCTGGAAGCCAAGAGAAAATGTTCCCCTTGGAGAAAAAAGTTCTTAACCCCCACCCCCACTTCTCAGTTATACTGAATGCAAAGAGAATGTTTACGTCTGAAAGTCTCTTTCATTTTCCACCTCAATTCCTAGGTACCATTGTCTTAAAAATAAATATTTTGTTTAAAAACATTACAAAAGTAAATCTCAGTCCTCTCTTAAAAAACAACATAGGAAAAATCTCACTTTAGCTTCCCTTTCCCTCAACAGCTTGATTTTCAAACAGAATTAGCTTTACTTATTATAACGATGTCATTCATTTCATTTATATCCTATAAAATGTATCTTCCTGGGCCAGGGATTTAGCTCAATGGTTCCGCCTCCTGCCTTGCAAGCGCAAGGACCCAAGTTCGATCCCCGGTACCAAATATATACATATATCTTCCTTTAAAGGTACCAATGGTCTTTGATTTTAAGCTACACCTTATATAAATCACAACACTTCACTAATTGCATCTATGCTTAATGTAGAATGCCCTTTCACCCAAAGACACTGAAAATATCTACAGGAAAAAAATGCTGGCCGGGGATTTAGCTCAATGTTTCTGGCACCTGCCTCACAAGCACAAGGTCCTGAGTTTGATCCCTGGTACCAAAAAAAAATAAAAATAAAAATAAAATAAAGATAATAAATTTATTATTTTTTTTTAAATGCTGGACCTGTTTACAAAAGAAGGAAGTCGAAAAGACTGAAATTTGTCATGTGATCACTTTATTCCCTTCTATGACAGAGACAAAACATTTCCTTCCCTACCAAAGCCTCTTAAAATTATAGAAAGACACTGCATCTTTGTTAGCAGAAGCCAAAAGTTATCAAGTGTTTAAAAAAAGACCTATTCACTCTGTAATCATACTTCTTATAGTTTGCAATAAAAAACTTTCTTCTTTGTAATAAATGATGTTGGATTCCCAATTTCAAACTAGAAAGTCAGTGTTAAAAGGCTCCAGATAATCCAACCAGTGAGTCCTAATTTCAATAATCCCCCAAGGAAAAGATATGCCTAAAGCCAGCCCATTCTGCCTTAATGAACAGGCAAAGGTTAATCTAATCACATCAGATTCCCATTTGCACAAAGAAACTAATATTCCTCTTAATAAAAATCAATGAACTCTAGGCCGGAGATCTAGCTCAGTGGTGCTGCCACCTAGCTCGAAAGCAGAAGGTCCTGAGTTCCATCCCCAGTACCAAAAAAAAAAAAAAATCCATGAACTCTAAATCCTAACGGTCTTCCTGACCATCTTGACCATATTCTACCTCTTTCCACAAAGCCCCAGTAGTCATACAAAGTCTGATTTTTTTTTAGAGTGGGGGGTGAACCAGGAATCAAATTTAGGGCCTCGCATTTGCCAGGCAAAGTCTGATATTCTGAATGCAGCACCTTAGACCACTCAGCCATCCTGACAAAGCCTGATATTCTGTTTAGGGACTTTCTGTCTTTTTTTTAAAAGACACTATCTGGTCATTTTGGGGTTTTTTATCCCACTGAATTTTTAAAGAAGTAACAAATTTATAGTGCTAACACTTTTTATCCTTCTTTCCTTCAAACATAAAAGGTCTTATAACATATGTTTATACTATGCAGTGTTTGAAATTTAGCTTCCCCAATCTATGCATTTTCAAAAGGAACACACAGGGATTGTCTTCCCTCGGCTGCCTATATTCACATTCTTCTTCCTCCCACTGCACCATTACGCAAACCTTACCTCTGCCTCTACCACTAATCTCTTTTTCACCTTGAGGATTCTGAGGGCTTTCTAAACCAAGGAAAGAAAAAGAAATCTCATCTCTCTTTCTCCAGCTGACCTTTTGCTTCTATCCCACTTCAATCTGAACTGCTCATCAGGGAAAAAGTATTTTCTCACTGTGATACCATTCCTAACACCACCGCAGTTCAGTTATGCAGCCTGCCTCATGGTTTCACTCTTCCAAACCAGCAGTGGCCAAGTGAAAATAGATGTGGCCAGCCACATCTCCGGAGCAGCTGTTAGGACTCTTGGTTTACTGCTTCTCCATCGGAAAAGAGGAGAGGAGAAACAGGCTCCAAAACTAGTAGATTCAAAGAGAAAAACTAGTAGCGCCAGGAATTTAGTTCAGTGGTTCTGCCACCTGCCTCACAGGCGCAAGGTCAATCCCCAGTACCAAAAAAAAAAAAACCAACTAGTAGATTCCCAGATTTCACAACATACACATAAAAACACATACACATACATACATACATGAATATCTAAGTGTAGAGTTTTTAGTAAAAGGATTTATGGAATCTCTTCAAAACTGCATGCCATCTGAAGGCCACATGCCTTCACGGACTGTTCTTTTTATCTTTACCCTACATAGACAGACTCTGCATAATCTCGAGAGTAGCCTTTAATAAAGTAAAGGTTATTTCGCAGCCACACGGAAGAAAGCTGACACACAGGGACGCGCGCACACCCCTAGGCCCTCTCACCTTGCAGCACAGGAGGAAGACTGACAGCACAGCCCCACACAAGCAGAAGAACTTCACCATCTAAGCAGCGTATGCTGGGTAACACAGTGTGCAACCACAGAGTGTGTGCAAGTGAAAAAACAAAATACATGCCCTCTAAGAAGAAATTAGCAATTACAGTTGCCACTGCCTAGAATAGATATTTACCAGTTTTGTTATCCCCATGTTATCAATTATGAAGACAAATTGATATTTGGCCAGGGAAGTGTTTTCTTCTTTTACAATATTCCCCCTTTGAAATGTAACAGATGTGAATATTCAAACTGCTTCTGGAGATAGAAATGTGGACATACTTACTACCACCATTAATGGAGGCACAAACTTGGGAAATACAGAAATAAACCCACTCCTGGCCCTTCCCTGCAAGGCTCTGCAAACTGGCCTGTACTGACCTGCAGGAGCAGTTAAGGAAAATGCCCTGCAGAGGCGAAGTTCCCTACAAACCTCAGCCCTCCTCACTAACACACTTGCCTCTCCCAACCCTCAGCTCCATGCACTCCCAGATCCAGGGGAAAGTTCAACAAGAGCCAGCTCTTTTGCTTTTTCCAGCTGCCCAGGGAAGCCCCAGAGAAAGGCAGGTAAGGAGAGGCCAGACTGCAAAGCCCTGCATTCACCCTCCAGTGGGGCCTCAAGGACATACAGCACTGCAATCCCTTTTCGATCTTCCTTATTGACTGCCATGCTGTCAGGGGAGAGAGGCTGTTTTTAACTTTTCCCTCTGCTGAAAGCTATCCTTTTCTCTCTCTGCAGTTAAAAATAATAATCACCAGGCAAGAACTCTCCAGGTGCTTCCTTCCTTCAAATCTCGTCTATCCCTCCCCTATTGGCCCATCCTCCATCCCGAGCCAGTGGAATGTTTTTAAACTTTTGATGACTGCATTATAATTAATGCAAGACATTAACCTTAAAGAAAGTTGTTGATGGCACATGGAAATTCTCGGTACATTTTTTGCAGCTTTTCTACAAGTACAAATTATTTCAAAATAAAGAGTCAAAAAGGAAAATCCAGACAATGGGATATACTAGAGAGAAGGCAGGTTTGGAGGTGAAGCTCTTCTGGAGTTCTTCACTTCCTCCTCACTTCCATCAGCCAGTGGCCTGAGGCCACCTTTATCCTTTCTCTACCATCTCATTCCTCAGAGGTACAAATCAAGATGTAAGTAAAGGTTAGGCATCCCTAATCTGGAAAGGCAAAATGTGAAATGTTTCCCAATTCAAAACTTTTCCAGCATCCTGTAGGTGCCCAGAAGTTTTGGATTTCAGCCAGGCATGGTGATGCATGCCTGTGATCCCAGTACTCCAGCAGGCTGAGGCAGGAATATCAAGTTCAAGCCCAGGCTGGGCAACTAACTTAGTGACTTAGCAAGAGCCTAGCTCAAGGAGGGGGGTGGGGGGGTGGATAGAGATGTAACTCAGTGCAAAGGTCCTGGACTCTCAATAACCAGTACCAGAAAAGAAAAAAAAATTCGGATTTCGGAGCATTTTGGATTTTTTTTAGATTGAGGATGTTCAACCAGTGAAATCCATGAAAATATTCCAGAAACTGAAAAACTGTGGAATCTGAAACTCTTCTGATCCCAGAAATTTCAACCTATTGTTTAGAGCTACTAAACGAAATAAAGCAAGTGTCTCACAGCTAGAAACCCTCCAAAAAGGCTGGAGTGTGGCTCAGTAATAGAACCCTTACCTAGCATGTGTGAGGCCACAGATTCCATCCTCAGCACTGTCAAAAACAAAATAAAACAAAAACTCCAAAAGCCGTCCATTCCTACTCTCTGTTTGCTTGTCCCAGCTCTCACTGCCTGGGTCCTTACTGCAGAATTCATTTTCCACTCATCTTTCCTCTCCTGGATCTCACAGCACTGCCAGGAACCTGTGGGGCTTATCCTTACTTACTAGGAACCTCCTCTTCTCTCTTCTCTCCAAGAGTCCCTTCAGACATGATCATCTACCACCTCAAACCTTAGCAACTCCCACCAGTCACAGCAATCACAAACATTCCAAGCTCACAGGTGTCTACATTGGGCCCTTGTTCTCCTGCCAACTGCCAGCAGAACAGACAATCCACCTGGCTCTTCCCAACAGCACGTCAAACTTAAACTTCCTTGTGTTCCCTACAACCTGTTCCTCCTCCCAGCCCTGTCTGTATGCCAATGACATTTACCTTCTCTAAGAAAACATTAGAAGTCCTCAGATAGCCTTTCATAAACTATGAAACATGACACTTGTTTTGTAGGATGTTACAAGGCTTTCTACAAAGACAAGACTGAGATACATATAGCAAGTGCTACATTTTTCTCAGTTAAACAGATTTCTTTCATAGTTTCTCTTATATTAATGCAGATTATAAATCTAAAAAAAAGCAATAATAAGTCCTCCAATTTTGATCTAACCACAGGTTATCTTTCCTGACCCATGAACACAAATGCCAAAATGGTTTCCCAAAGGCTACAAATTTTCATTGCTGCTAGATATGTATTAGCTATTTTTAGTGCATCTGGTCCCTCAACTTTATAAATATTTATTAGCTAATGTCAAAGGCAACAAAATGATCCTACATACTATTTCAATTTTTATATTAGAAAGTTTTTATTTTTCCCTGTTTTGCTTAGTAGTTTTAAGAGAAATACTTTCTTGGTGAATGATAAATGAATAACTAGATGAATGGAAGAACATAACAAGTTTCTTATTTACTTCTTTCTACAGCTCTATGAAAACAACTTTACTAACTTACATTCTTGTTGCTTATCAATAAGTAAGCAAGAGCACGCAGAGCACATCCCACAGTTCCCAAAACTAAGTTAGTGTCTGAGGACAAACTCTGGTGCACGGATTAGACCTATAATGTTCTGGCTACACAACACCCCTTCCAGCATAGCTCCATTCCAGCACCAGCAATCCCTTTTTTTCCCAGGCTTCTTTGTATCCAAAACTCTTCCACCTAAAAAATGCGGGTAATAGCATACATGCGGATATGGAGAGGGACTGCTGATATTTAGTGGGAACCTTGTCATAATCAGACACAACACAAAACAGTAAGTATAAAATTCAAACAACAAGGAACCACTGGTTTATTCCTGGAAATGTTCCTACCCTTTTCATCTCACAATCACAGGCAGCCCCACGGGCCCCTTAGTCAAGCCCACATTCTAGAGAAGGTTTGTGATGATCCTGTCATTAAGGGAGAAAACCGAGGAGCTAAGGATGGGTCATCCTCAGTGGAGAGGATGGGACTGGGGTGAAGAGGGTCAGGGGGAAGCCCCTGTCAGACACAGGGCCCAGGCTGGGCTATGAGCCTGCCCAGCTGGGCAGGGATCAGAAGGAGATGCTGAGGATAAAGGACTGACCTGCCAGGTTAAAGGCAGGAAGGTGGACACAAGAAATGTTCAAACAGGAGATATAGCAGCAGCACCTCACCTGGGCCCCTAAACCACAGTAAAATCACAAAAGTCACGAACATCACACTTCACAGTACACAGGAGGTTCCACAAGCAGCAGCAGCAGCTCTGGCAGTCAGGTGTGAGGAGCCCAGCTTCTCCAGGCACAGCAGAAGGTAGGCTCTCTCCTCGGCTGGGGACAGGTCAGGAAGGGAGTCCCGAGAGCCATCATCCTGCACAGCTTAAGGACTGCCAAGGGAGTGTTCCCCAGGAGCCCCAAGGATTTACAGAAATATAAAATTCTGACTTGTGGGTTATAATTCATTTAAAGATTAATCTGGGCAGGCTTGTTGTTGCTCACCTATAATACCAGCTCCTTGGGAAGCAGAGGCAAGAGAATCTCAAATTCAAAGCCAGCTGTCTCAAAATAATTAATGTGGCATGGGACGTAGAAAGAGAAAAGAAAAAAAAAAAATAACCTTACATCTGTTTCTTTTTTTTTTTTTCCTTTGGTACCGGGAATCGAACTCGGGTCCTTGCGCTTGCGCAGCAGGCGGCGAAACCACTGAGCTAAATCCCCGGCCCTTACATCTGTTTTGAGAAAAGAAGTAAAGATTATATTCTTTTCAGTTTACAGTTTATTCATATTCAGCAAGAAAGTGGTTCTCAAGTGAGGTTTCTTATAAAGGACAACATGTAAATTTTATATTGTCTCAGTTGCCCACAATTTAACTGCCTCCTTATACAACCTCACAATCCCTGGCATCTCTATGATCTAAGCTGAATCATGAACTGGGAATAACAAACACAAACCTCTAGTTCCCAACATGATTTTATTTCATCTATTTATTTTGCCTTGATAAAACCAAATACTTCAAATTTAACTTTCGGCCAGCCATGGTGGCGTACACCAGCATGCTGGTGTAATGGCCAGCACTCTGAAGGCTGAAGCAGGAGGATCACCTTGAGTTTGAGACCAGCCTAGGCTACATTTTGAGTTCAAGGCCAGCCTGGACCGAATAGCAAGACCCTACCTCAAAACACACACAAAAATTTTTTAATTAAAAATTTTAAAAACAAACAAATAAATACCTTTTGTACTATATCCCCAGGTTCATCCATCTGTAATCTCAGCATTACAGAGGATGAGGCAAGAGGATCACCCCAAGTTTGAGGCCAGCCTGAGCTACATAGTGAGTTCAATGACACCCTGAACTACATAGCAACTATGTCTCAACAAAACCAAACCAAAAAAAAAAGTTAAATAGAACTTTCAAGTTTACATTCTCCATGCTTTCTGCACACAGAATGACTGAGATGATCTCCCCTAACTACAGCCAGCCCCAGTCTACAGCCAGAGACAATAAATTATTTATTTGGTTTACTTTGTTAACCAATGAATGGTAGGCAACATGACAACTGTACACCAAAATTGTAATATAGAAAATGACTAAAATGACTACAGTACCTTTAAAAAGAAAACAAAAGTGTGCTCACTTCGGCAGCACATATACTAAAAAGAAAACAAAAGAAAGACAGTTCCCTCACTAAAGATTTGGTCATGCAGGTCACATGGAAAGAAACGGAACGTTTCCCTCTCTCGCCATCTCTCAGATATGTCCTAACCAGGCCAGCCTCTCCTTCCACAACAGCAATATAAATGGATTTTACAATTCCGAAAGTTAACAGCCATAAGTAGGATACGTAAGTTATACACAGGATAATTTCTCAATTAAACATGAAAAATCTACCCACATCACAAAGCCAACCTAATTATATTAATGACCTGCATTTAGGAACAGAAAGCTGGGTATATGTTTAATTTTTTTTATTTAAACAGACCTAACATAAAATTTATTATCTTAATGTACATTTTATTTATTTAATGGGGGGGGTACTGGGGATCAAACTCAGGACTTTGTGCTTGCCAGGCACTGTGCTACAACCCCAGCCCTGTACATTGTACTTTTATATGAAAAGTATATAATAAAAGCAAAAATGCTACCTGTTATTACTAGCCAATGGCATGCAGAAGAATTAAAGAAAACAATTATTTGAACAATCACATCAACATAGGCTCAAAATTTCTTAAAACTTTCTTAACATACTGAGTGCAGGGGTGTACATCTGTAATCCCAGCACTCAGGAGGCTGAGCCGCAGGAGGTTCATTTGTTTGAAGGGAGCCAGGCTACACAGCAAGTTCAAAGCTGGCCTGGACTACACAGTAAGACAAAAAACAAACTCTTAACAATTTTGTAAATGCACACATTCTCCAAAGTTTAGACCTCCAATTTATTTAAAAAATATATTCACAGCCAGGCATGGTGGTGCACACCTACTCCCAACACTCTGGGAGGCTAAGGCAGAGGGTCCCAAATTCAAGCCCAGCCTGGGCAACTTAATGAAACCCTGTCTCAAAACTTTTTTCAAAAAATTGTTTTAGGGCCGGGGATTTAGCTCAGTGGTTTCACCGTCTGCTGCACAAGTGCAAGGACCCGAGTTCGATCCCCAGTACCAAAACAAAAACAAAAACAAAAAATTGGTTTTAAAGGGCAAGGGTTTAATGTGTGAACTGAATATGTGAAGGCTTTGGGTTCAATCTCTAGTACCCACCCACGGCCCCGTCACTAAACACTCACAAAT
Organism: Heterocephalus glaber; assembly: GCF_000247695.1. Next base: position 4,375,680 of record NW_004624792.1, on the reverse strand, counting down.
CAATCATATAATAGTTACTTCTCTTCAGAGAGGTTCAACTGCAAGTTTTGTTTTATCTTGTGATACCCAGTTACAGTGCCTGAAGTATATTTATAATTAGATGTCCCACAATCATTTCAAATATCTTAAATGGAATTCATCAAAACTGGGCTTTTTCTACACTATTATTTTATCAAACTAAAAATTTCACCTGCCGTGATTCTCTTACCAGGCCTTGTACATTCTCCTAGGAAACATAGTTTACACACACACCCTTTATAATTTCCATCCAGCCTCTAGCATAGATTGTCTTGCCTTACACCTAAATACCCCATTCTCCATTTCTCCACCCTCTAATTGTAACTGCCATATTCATCTTCTAAACCCCATCTTAATTCCATCACTCCCTCAATTAAGCACCTAAAATCTCCTTCCAAATTAAGTGCAAACACCGTGGCCTCCTACTCAGAGGCCCTACACGATCTGACCCTACACAATCTGCTCAGCCGAAGGCCTATGTGGGCTTCTGCCAGATCCACCCTTCCTTCTGGCTTGCACCTTTCCTTGACCTTGAATGCCTACTCTCTCTCTCTCCATTAGCTTAGTACGCAAAACCCCTTCTCCAGCTTCCAAAGTGACATCTTCAATTTCCTCACCTTCAAAATGGGAGGTACTAACAACAGCCATATCACACAGGGTTACTATATAAATAAACACAACATATGGAACACTTCAATCACACAGACATTAATATACTATTTCCTCCCCCTGTTTATTAGTTCTAATAAAACAGGTGGAAAAAAGGAAAACCTGTACTATCCTGTCTGAAAAAAGACAACGAAGATGTTCTGACATGCTGACATTTTGGATCAAAAGGGAAGAGGATTCATCAGCTCTTCACAGAGGGGTGGCACTTGCTCACTAGTGCATTTCACCTCATTTCCAAAGGCACGGTCTTTCTCCTAATGCAGGTGTGGCCCTTGTTCTCCTCTGAGGATCAGCCATTAGGAGGGTCACCTGGAGTTCACAAATAGAAACAAATGCACCATTTTCTCTCAAAGGCAGCAAAGCTCCATCTAAATTATCTCACTGTCTCTTTGACTCTCCCGTGACCTCTTCTCTTGCTTTTGAGACCTGTGTCCCCCGAGTCAAGCACTAGCCAAGGAAAAGCTGTGACATCATCAGTGCCCTGCATAGCCCAGCCCACACCTGGACCCTACGTTCACACAGATGATGGGGCCACGAGGCCAGGCCAGAGGAGCATAGTTCTGGGATGAGGTGCACACACACCACAGGGCTCTCAGCACCATGTCTTTTGTATTTTAATATTTTACATATGGTAAGGGCTACCCAAGAAACAACACAGATTGAATACATCTGTTTCATTCCTCTCCCTCCTGAAATCCTACAAAGATGGCCTTAGAAGTTATTTTTTAAAATATTTCTATAAGTAAACATATATAGCGCTGGAGCTCAGTGCTTGGATATCTAATGCCCTGAGTTCAATAAATGGCACTGAAGACCAAAAAAAAAAACCAAAAGTAAATACAGAGAGACAGAAAGTAGGTCAGTGCTTGCTTAGGGGATTGGGAGAACCGGGGAGTGACAGCTAAAGGTACAGGGTTTCTTTATGACATGATGAAAATGTCCTAAAACTGACTGTGATGAAGGTTACACAACTGTGACTATGCTAAAATCCATCAAGCAGTATTCTTTAAGGAGGTGGATTGTATGCCATGTGAATCATATCTCAAAAACTATTACAAAATATATGCACCCAAGAACACGGCATGAAGGGCAAAGTCAAAGTTAAGGTAAAAGGCACAGAAAAGATCTGGAGAAAGGAAGAGTGCAGGGCAGGCCACTGCCTTGGCAGGCAGACAAGTTCCAGGCAGTGGTCTAGCGAAGGCGGGGATGCAGATGCAGGATGTCCAGTTCCAGGAACTCCAGCAGCTCAGGCCTTGGAGTCAGAGAAGAAACAGAGGCCGAGCATAGAGGGGGAAGTGGTGGGGCTGATGCAGGGCTGGACAGAAGTGAGTCCGTGCAGCCCCTGACCCCTGCTCCCTGAGCAGAGGGAAGGGGAAGAGGGGTCTTCGTCAGCTTATCAAAGCCATGGATGCTCCGTGAAGACCAAACTGAAGGCAGAACAGACAAAATGGCTATGCATGTCCTCCACCCCTAAGGCCAAACCCACATCTGTTCCCCAGGCAGCAGCCCACAGGCATCTCCTAGGAAACAGAGCTTTGGTGAAGAGATTCCAGACAGACTTGTGAGATCCTCCAGTGAAGAGTGCAGCTCCTCAAGGATGTGCAAAGAAGCCAGCTCTGCACAGCCTTATCCCGAACCAAATGCCTATCACCAGGCACAAAAGGTCCAGGACAGATACTACAGGGGTGGAAGAGAATATTATATGCATACATTAATATCCTCTGAGAAAAAGGTTATGAGGGAACTTTTAGGAATCATAAATATTCATAACAGAAACAAAAGATAAAATAGGTGGGAAAACAGAGTCAAGGAAACCAGGATATCTCTCAGAGGAGAACCAGAAAAGAAATTCTGCCAAATAGAAAAAAAAAAGGCATGAAAGCAAAAGCTCAATCCAGGCCTGGGGATTTAGCTCAGTGGTTCTGCCGCCTCCCTTGCAAGTGCAAGGTCCCAAGTTCAATCTCTGGTAACCAAAAAAAACAAGTTATTTTTTTCAGTCTCATAGGAAGGTTTGGTCCTGTAATTTTGGAAACAGGCTCAGAGAAAGTGTGCAGGTCACAGCCTCTGTCCTGGGTCACTAGAGAAAGAGCAGTACCTAGGCAGGCCAGGCATCCAATTACCTGAGCTCCCAGACCCCATCCTGTCCTTCAACACAAAACAGAAGTAGCTTGGGGCAGGTGGGGGGTGTGAGGGAAACACAAGGAGGTTTTCCTGGATAAAGAAATCTGTCTATCCAGGCTCCCTGGAAAGCTCCCGCTGCTCAGACTATCACTGGGCAGAGTGGGTTCATCCACATCTGCTTCCACCTTGGGCTGACCCAGGAGACACAGCTGTCACCCCAGCTCCCAGTGTCCCCCACACCCAAGGGCATCTGTTAGACCCTGATGGAGAAGGAGATGCCTGGAGCATAAGTGACAGGCCCTGGGTGGACATGGGCAGGCCACAGACACAGTTTGATTTAAACCTTTTAAATATTTAGACATATGGTATAGACCTTTTAAATATTTAAATGTATCTTTTAAATATTTAATCACACCTTGAAATATTCAGCCATCTGGTCTCCATTTGTACTATAGCCCCAGGTCCTAAAACATTAAGGGCAAATCTGGGAAACATTGTTATTATTATTATTCCTATCTAAATATTAGGCAGAGGAAGTTTAAGTGTCTAGCTCAGGGACATATGGCCAGTAAGTGGCAGAGGAAGGATAAGAATCCAGACTTTCTGCCTCCCAGGTCCAGGTTTGTACCCTTTTCTATGACTCCAAATATCTTAAATGAAGAAATGCAAATTTAGTAGCATAAGGATATTATTTAGAAATAAGAAAACAAGTAACAAAAGAACAGATCAAAAAGTTCAAATTAACTGCCTATAGGGATTATAACTGGAAAGCTCTATTTGATTTTTTTAATATATGTATATGTATTACTTTGACAAAAACCTTAAAATCTTCAGAAAGAGTTAATTAACCACCTTAACTTCACATTTTTTCCCTTACTATAAACAACTTAAAAATCATCCTATTCCTCCAGCCTCATTCCTCTAAAAATGTCCAATGTGGGACCCATGGGTTTTTCCTCATGCAAAAGCAGACCTGACACAGTAGGAAAGTATTTCATTCACTGTAACCCTCACAGTGTTCCTGCATTTACTGTGCCCTCAAAATTGTTTACAATGAAACACAGCAAGTTCTTTTTGCCAGAAAATATAAAGTAACTGAAAACCCAGAAAGAATAAATTTAGATTGTAAAATTAGATTTCATGATTATGCAGGAAGGATTAGATGTATTTTTCTTTTTTTTTTTTTTAAGTCTACCCCTATCTCAATGCATTTAAGACCCTTACTCAATGAGGGATTTAATAAAAGGAAGAAGTGGGCCTGAGATTTAGCTCAGTGGTTCTGCTGCCTGCCTCACAAGTGCAAGGTCCTGAGTTTGATCCCCAGTACCAAAAATAAATAAATAAAAATAAAATAAAAGAAGTGGGAGAGAAAAGCTTTCAGTATCCAACTACTTACAGATTACCTATATTCCAGAAAACTGAACAGTTTATAAAATTATTTGTTAATTTAGACACAGAGAAACTCTGTGTCAAACTTACCAAGTCTAAGAGCCCACATTAATAAAATGTTAATAACACGACTAAGATCAATATCAAGAGAATTTCCAACCCAGAATATTTTCAGTGAAACTCTTCAACCCCTGGGGGAAAAAAATTTAAAGGAAAAGGAAAAAAAGCTACAACCTAAGATGACCCCAGGAACAAGAACAGGGCTTTGAAAAGCAGTCTATGCAGCCTTTCATGCTCCGCCCAGCCAGACTATCACACGCGGCTGGGATCACCACATACTCTCTTTTTCATTATCATCTGCTCTCTGTGTCAGCCTCAGCTGTCTTCTTTCTGTCCAGAGCCTGACAACACCTCTAACTGATTTATCAAAGCCTACTTCAAGCCCTTCACGGTATTGGTCTTTCCAATATTTATATGCATCATGTGTTGTTGTCATCTTACTAAGTATCTGTAAAGGAGGATCTGAGGTGGTCTACAGTGAAAGATATGTACACAGCACCATAAAAAAGAGAAGGATGTGGAGCTATATCCCTATAACAAGACAGATGAAAGGTGGGTGGGTGGACAGATGGATATGCAGGCCTTTCTCTCCCACCTTCCCATCCCAAATGTGGGTGGTGGCAGTCCTGGGTCAGAGGAGACCCACCAGAAAAAAGACTATTGTGTGGTACTCTGCTCTTCCCTGACATGCCTAGAAGAGGAAAACAAAGTAGAATCAAGATGCTCAGAGGCTAGGGAAAGGTGAGAAGGAAAAGCTATTATTTATCTGTTTCCAAGTCTGCCATGAGTGATGAGAAAGTCTTATTGGGAGTGATTTATTCCATGCCTCTGAACTGTATTCCTATGAGTAGTTAAATTGTAAGTACCTTATGTATATTTTACAACAATTCAAAAAACACCACTACAGGGAAAGCAAGACAGGGAAAACAAGTTACACTGAAGTGAAAAAGATTTTAGTAATGTATTCTACTGTCTGGCACCCTCTGTGACATCATTAGGGAAATGGGCCAATAAACACCAACATGATAGCAAATTTTAAGAACCAGCAATGTGAGGGGTAGGGAGCCCTGGTTTGCAACATCTATCCATTTCTGTGATTTAATTCTTCCCACCATGTACATCCTAGGTGGATGGATGGATGGATGGATGGATGGATGGATGGATGGATTGGTGAATGGATGAATGGATGGATGGGATGGACAGACATGGCATGTGCCAAAACCCTCTTCCTTTCCCTCCCCTCCTTCCCATCGCCAACATGGATGATGGCCTGGCTGGGTAGAATTGAGTAGAGCGAACACAATGGGCTGGTGAGCCCCAAAAAGCTAGCTCTATCCCACAAGTCACCTGTGTCACTGTTTCCAGAAAATACGTACAGAAATTAGGAGCAAAGGAGTGGCTGGGGTCAGAGCGGCTAAATAAAGTTTGAATAGGTTTCTTTACCACAAGACTTCCTCAAATCTTCAACTCCATTCCCTTTTGAGACCCTTAATATATTAATATCCATTTTGACTTATAAAGAAGGGCTGGAGCACAAAATGATTACCAAATTTCTCTGGCTTCCATAGCCTGTTCTTTACCCCTAAGGGCATTTCAGGGATGTGCTGGGCCTTTTTGGGAAACTCTGCCTTCAAGAAATTGGTTTGCAGCTCAAAGCTCAAAGCCAAGCTCAAAGCCTCCAGGGGAAAACCTGGCTCCTCCTCAGCGGAAGGCTATGGACACCTTCTGTGATCGGTAACTGCTGGACAACCCAAGCTGGGCAAATCATTTTGGATCAAACCGTAGCAACAATTTACAAAGGAAAGCCCTAGTATAGCCTCTGACAATGGCCCCAGGCCACAGGGATATGGGGGAAAGAAGTAGTAGAGTGGGGCAGTTTCCTTTGTCCTTTACTTCAGGATCGTAACTTTTCTCTAGTCCCACAATGTTTAAAAAACCACAATCTCTTAGGATTCCAGTAGCCCCCAAAATCTTAATGTATGTTAGTCTCTAAAACATCTCAGGTAGTGAACAACAGTAAACTTGACAAAACTGCCAAAATATCTAGAAAAATCATAGGCAAGTTTTGTTCATAAAATGCTAAGAAGTGCCAGAAAACCTAGAAAGTCTTCTAGTATAATGAAGAGGAAGTGAGTAAAAGGTAGATCAAAGCTGCACAAAAGGCAAGTGATATATGATTTCCTTAGGGAAGAACAAGAAGGTCAATATGCATAAATCTGACAAATTAATACCAGAACAAGCCAAGGAATACTTGATTGGATTAGTTAGGATACAGTTTTCATTATTCTATTATTTAAATCCTTCCTGGAAAGAAGGAAGTCTATTTTCAACAGTCAGCATGTATATTTCTTTGCAAACGTGTTCCAAAGAATGGTAAGAAAAATGAGGGGTCATGTGACCAAGACAACAACCTACCACACGGGTACAAGGGTGAGAGAAACCACTTGCAGAGCCATGTATGGTGGCCCATGCCTGTAATCCCAGGTGGGAAGGTTGGTCCCAGCCCAGGCTGGACTACAGAGCAAGAAAAGACCTTGTCTCAAAAAAAGAACAAATGGCCTGCAGAGCATCTCTCTTCTTCCTGTAAGTGGGGAGTCAACAGCTAGAAAATAAATGGCTTTTATCTCACTATCAAAGGCAGTAAATACAGGAAAAAGTCACAATAACTCCAGTGAAAGAAAGTTTCCTCAGCTTTCATGAAGGATAGGAATAGTCAGAAACTAACCCAAGTGACCTACAATTACGTAAAGATGCATGGTCCTTCACTCCCTGAATATTCCTGGCTCCCTCCAACTTATCCCTTGTGAAGCATAAGGCAAACCCTTTATAGGTAAACAAAATATCAAACCAAACATTTCACAGGTAATGAGTTAGGTCAGTGGTGGTGAACCTATGGCCTGCATGTTATTTGTTTTTCTTTTAAGACAAAAGACGATAATGTATGAGTTGTTTTTCTAAACTAAAACCTCAGTATTCAAGTTTAATTGCACCACTGGTACTTTGCAATAAATATGTGGATTTTGGGTTGCAGTTTGGGCACTCATCTCCAAACGGTTCACAGTAACTTAAGTCATCAAACAATGTATTAAATATACTTGGACCCAAAAATTTGTGCAGCTTCCCAATTATCTTCTTCCTTCCTTCCTTCTTCCTTCCTTTCTTTCCTTTTTTGGTTTTCTGAGACAGGGTCTTGTTTTTGTAGTGGCCTTGAACTCACTAAGTAACCCAGGCTGGCTTCAAACTTGCAGCAATCCTGCCTCAGCCTCCCAAGGGCTGGGATCACAGGCTGTGCCACCATGCCCTGTTTAATTACTAACTTATTAACAGGGAAATATGCATTGAAAGCTAAAGCAATTCACAGAAACTTCTAATTATTCTTTTTCTTTGAAATACACATCAGAAATGGCTGAGTTGGTAACCTGGAATAACATGTTTTCAGTTCATCAATGAGCACATTGCTTAAGACTAGATGAGCACAGTACTACAGAAACAATAAACCAAGAATCTCATCATTCCACCCACTGGTGGCAAAAGCTGAGTTCTTCGGTCTGAGTTCTACTGTGGTGGTGGCAGTCCTACTTCTCTGTCTCCTCCACACCCCCATTCGGTGACCTTCCAGTCAGTGAGCATTCCCATTCCACTGCAATCATTCCAGCTTGAAAAGCCCAAGAAACTTCTCAGCTAACAGGCTGTCACATATTCAGGTATTCTTGGGTTGTACTGTAAGAGTAGTCCATGCTCTTTGGCAGTACTCTGAAACCCAGAAGAACGAAAAACTGAAACCAAGAGCCTCTGAGAGAAACTGTGGTAACACCTGGGATAGAGCTGGGCGTGGTGGCACATGTCTGTAATCCCAGCATTTGAGAGGCTGAGAGGAGAGGATCACTGAGAGTTCAAGGCCAGCCTGAATTACAGAGTAAGACCCTGTCTCAGGGTAAAAACACAAAAACTAAAAATGAGATGGAGATCTCTAAACACATATACATATGCATAAGTACATATACACACCATTTTAAGATTACACGCTCTTTTAACATGCAACAGTAGTCACAGACACTGACGCTCCACGTCTGTGCATGCTCCCTTCATATCACAGACTTGCTTCTCAGTCAGTTCAATAGGAACAGCTGTCCAAGAGTTCCCTTTTGAGAAGGCTTAAGGAGGGAATTGGATAAAGTAAAATTAAATTTTTTTTCAAAAGTTCCCTTTTAAATTTACATTGTGAAATTAAAAAACAAAATTGAGAACTAAATTTACATTGTGATATTTTCCAAAGACAGTTTAAAGCCAAAGCAAGGAGCCTCAGGAGATCGTTTCATAATTCTTGCAAAAATAAGAACATTTCAAGAAATAACCTTTAAGACACATGGTGTTAAGTTTCACTCATTTGCTTTAAAATCCTCAATACATATTTTTAACTCACATGATAAAATGAAAGATGAAGGAAATAAAGACATTAAAATCATTCACTCATGCTGTCAAACCATAACCTTTACAGCTGGGGTGCAGCTCAATGGTAGAGCACCTGCCTAGCACGTTCGAGGCCCTGGGTTTCACCCCAGCATCATGAAAAATCATCTCCATCATCACCTCTACATTTAGCATGTCTCAAGGCACAAATTCTGTCTGTCACTCCATCCACCAAGAGACTACATGTTCTGGATCATAGTAAACTACACCTGCCTATGGCAAGTGGTGCCTGATATTTTAATGTTTTCACTTACACTTTCCTAAAGAATCTTGGCCTGAAAAAAACCCTTCTAATACAAATAATAATAAACTACTTCCTCAACTCAAGAAAAGCGTGAACCTAAAAGTTAATCTAAGATTAGGAGAGAAGGCAAATTCAGTACTATCACGCTAGATGAACAACAAGGCAGCATGGTCAGGCAAGCAAGGTGATGCACGCCTGTAATCCCAGTGAGCTAATGGGAGACTAAGGCAGGAGGAGCTCAAGTCTGAGGCCAGCCCGAGCAATTTAGCAAGACTTGGTCTCAAAATAAAAGTTTTAAAAAGAGGAGGGGCGATAAAGCTCAGTGGCAGAGGACCTGCCTGGCAAGCATGGGCCCAGGGCTCAATCCCTAGAATTCAAAAAAATAATAATAAAAGGTCAGAGATTTAGCTCAGTGGTGCCACGGCCTGCTTTGCAAACACAAGGTCCTGAGTTCAAACTTGGTTCCAAAAAAAAGAAGAAAAAAAAAAGAATTGCTTTGGGCCAGGGATTTAGATCAGTGGTTCCACTGCCTGCCTCACAAGCACAAGGTCCCGGGTTCGATCCCTGGTACCAAAAAATAAAAAATAAAAAATAATAATAAATAAAAAACAAAATAGGTACAGTCAATAACAAAGGAGGCTTAGACAGAGAGAATGAGACAGCCAACATTCTGGGAGGATGTAGCTCAATGGTAGAGCACTTACCCAGCATGCACAAGGCCCTAGGCTTGATTCTCAGCTATTAAAAAAAAAAAGGGTTGAGGGGGTAAAAATTTTTTTAAAACCCTACAGTCAACAGTCAGTAACTTAGCTCAAACTCATCAATAAATTCCTATGGGATGGGGAAGGGGGGGCAGGGGCAGGGAAAGTAAAAAGAATTAAGGTGTGTTATGTACGTGTACCAATTCCTCATGATGAATGTAATCATTATGTACTGCAAACATGTATTAATAAAAATGAAAAGAAATTCCTATTTTAAGTAAAAAGTCTTTTAAAACATACACAAAAACACAGCCCAACACCAACTATAAAAAGTTTTTTAACCCTACTCACAAAGCATGATACATTCTATCTGGTGACTTTTAAGTGTCCATTAAGTACAAGGGTCCTAGGTCCCTTTCAAAAAGAAAGAGAGTTGGAGAGGCAAAAGGAAGAGAGGGAAAAAAAGGAAGAGTGGAGGAGGAAGAGGGGGTAAGAGGGCAAGACAGAGAAGGAAAAGAGAAGGAATGCAACAAGCTTGCAGAGGCACCCATAGTTAAAACAGTGGCTGGTGAGAATACAGGTAGTACACTCAACTAGCAATTTCACCCTTCCTGACATCTTAAACGTCTCAAAAATAAATAAAAACAAAAAGGGGAGGGAAGGGAGGTGGGTGGGGAGAGCAAGATTGCTTTAACAGGACAAACAAGAACCATGACTATTTTGGTGAGTAGTTACCAGCTACAGCTGAAGGTCAAAAAAACAAAACCAATAAAGTCTCACATTTAAAATTCCAATTCTATTGGCAGGTTTATCTATCTTTTAGGGTTACAAGACTTTGCTTTGTGTTTTAAATCAGTTTATTAGTCTTTATGGTCACTTCAGTTGACAGTAGTAGAAGTAGCAGAAGAAAAGAAGATAAATTAAGTAAAACCCACTGAAAAGTGTCTGCATTCATGATGAAAGTGAATACGATGTCTCTCATTAATAAACTGAAAAAACAAAATAAAAACACAAAACAAAATTTATGTAATTTTTCATGGAAGATAACTCAGTAGAAGGATGTTTTAAAGCTGATTCAACTTTCATATCACATAACAAGCTGAATAGAAATTAAGCTTTGTTTCAGTCCTTTACCAAGAGCTGAGGAAGAAAAAGGAAAACAACAACAACAACAACAAAAACCACGCAAGGCTTGGCAGTGTGTTGACACACCACTGTAATCTCAATCATAGGAGGCTGAGGCAGAAGGATCACTCCAAATTCAAGGCCAGCCTGGGTCACAGTGTGAGATCAGTGCCAACCAGAACTAGTGAGGCTCTGTCTCAAAAAAACAAACAAAAAAACCCCCTGGAGATCATTAAGAAGGTAATAACCACCCTTTTAGAGCAAAAAGAACAAATGGAAGCCACAAAGCACAGTCATAGCCTTCCTGTAAAAGGAAGCAAAAGGTTTGGATAAGCCCAGGTTTAACAGTTAAGTCATAACAAGGCTACTTAATTTTACTTTGGTTTATATTTCTTAAGCACCTGCTCCACTTCTGGAAAAATGTTCTTTTAAGTGGAATGTACAAGAGAATGTGAGTCCTGTTTTCTCGATAACCGTATTTTATAGAAAAAGGGAAAGGACATGGATGTATGTTACATGCCTCAAGGACAACCTGGTGAAGTATACAGGTAAACCTTCTTTACTTGTGCCAGCCTTCGGGTGACCCAGAGCCTACAAGAGCTTGGTCACTTTTACCTGGCTAACTTCAGAGCTTATATATATCTGAAAGGCTTGGAGAACAAAGGAAAAATCAAGGAAACAAAATAATTTCCAATATGCTGAAGACAGCAGAGAAAATAAAATGTATGAATACATATATTTACATATTTAAAAAGAAAACTAAAATATTTGATTTCATATTTATTGTCTTAGTTGATTTCCTATTTATTGTCTTGGTCTGGAGACGGGGCATGGTGGTGCCTGTCTGTAATCCCAGCACTTGGGAGCTGAGGCAGGAGGATTGCCAGGATTTCAAGGCCAGCCCAGGCTACATAGTGAGCTCAAGGCCAGCCTGCACTACAAAGTGAGACCCTGTCTCAAAAAACAAAACAAAACAAAAAGCTGATGGTCTGAGGAGGATTCCGGAAAAGTCCTGCCCCTGCTGGAAGGAAAACCATTTACATATTGTTTCCACTCCCCTCCCCTCCCCAGCAGTACCCGGGAGTAGAGCCACTTTCACAAAGCCCAGAGCCTCAGTCACTTCCTCCGGAAGTGGCAGGAACCGCAGCAGCTGCCCCCAGACTCTGCATGGTCTCCTACACTCAGAAAGGCACTAGGACTGGGAAGAGGATGCTGTAACCACAACCAGCAATCCTCACCAGGCCTGAGTGACAGACTGAGCTCCAAGCATGAGGGTTTCTGCTTTGATTTGTGGCCTTGAGCTGCAGCCCGGGTGGAAGAAGACAGATCCTGCAATGACACAGCACAACAGTTTTAGTTCCCTCCCTCTTCCCTATCAGACCACTTCGTGACCCAAAGCACATGAGTGGCAGGGTGCTGCGTCACTCTGGGACTAAATCTGTACCTACCAATATCCACATTAGGCAACTCTGGTCAATCCATAGGACCCACGTTTTCTTTTTCTTGCTCAAGTCAAAAATAGAACTGTGCTGACTTGCTGTGAGACGAAGGTTCTGGAATAGCAGAATGTCTACTTGCTGAATACACAACACTTCCAAAAATACCTGCCCCATGTTTTTCTGAAGAAAATGGAATGTGGATTTAAAGGGCCAGACAGCCCACAGGTCAGCACTTCAAAACAACCCGTATGAAAAAGCTGAGTGTGGTGGTGCACACCTGTGATCCCAGCACTTAGGAGGCAGAGGCAGGAAGATTGCCATGAGTTCAAGGCCGGCCTAGTCTACACAGTGAGTTCAAAGCCAGCCTGCACCACAAAGTGAGACCCTGTCTCAAAAGACCACAAGAAAAAGCCAAGAAAAGCTCGAACCCAGAAGTACATTTACTCAACACCAAACCACCCAAGCGCCCCATAGAAAGGAACAGAGAACATCCAGGTCTGCCCTAGGCCTCCTCTGGTCTCTGCGCAACTGTGCTGTGCCCTATGCCACCTGACGCAGCCACAGAGCCTAGCTTTCCCACAGTGCTGCCCTTCTTTCCTCTCCAGAAACACCTGTGGAAACCAACTCATGTCCAAGCTGACCCTGTCTGCAGACAGCTGGCAGAGCACCGGTAAGTGCCCAGGGCAGGACTGGCCCCGGTCCCCACCAACCCACTAAGTCGATGGGCTACTGAAAAAACCCTCGGCTAGAAAGATCACTTTAGGATAGTCACTTCTCCAACAGTATAACAATAAATTCTTAAAATCTAGAAAGAAAACTCTGCTCCTTCCTTATTCCCAAAGAAAAATGAGCCAGGACCCTATTTGCTTTATCACCCCACACACACACTGGGAATCAAACTCAGGACCTTGCACTTGCCAAGGCAGACATGGCACCACTAAGCTACATCCCCAGCCCCTAGGACCCTATTTGCTGTATCAAGATGACCTGTCATTGATCCCAGGGTACAGGACAATACTGGAAATCAAAGAAGTGAAGAATATATATACAAAAATATTTGGTTGTTATTTATAACACAGTGAAAATACTAGAAATTATGTAAATGGCCATTAATAGGGAAATTATTCTGGTATACAAATGATTATGTAACAATCATATAACTTCATTTTCTTTTGGGGGGTGTTTCAATAGGTTATATAGGTTGGCCTCAAACTTGAAACCCTCCTGCCTCAGCTTCTCCAGTGCTGAGATTAAAAACATGCCATGTACCACTATGCCTGGCTTATTTTGTTTTGAGACAAGGTCTTACTATGTTGCCCTGGCTGGCCTCAAATCAAGATCCTCCTATTCCAGCCTCTCAAGTAGCTGGGATTATAGGCACATGCCATGCCCAGTTCACACTTCCTTTTTTTAGAAATATTTTTATAGGGTCACGGATTTACCTTGGTGGTGCAGCCGCCTGCCTTGCAAACGCAAGGACCCGAGTTTGATCCCCGGTACCCAAAAATATATATATATATTTTTTTTTAAATAAAATACACATAATGTAAAACTCACCATCTTAACCATCAAGTATATGGCTCAGTAAGGTTAAGTATATTCACTATGTCTCTGGCACATTCTTTTTATGGAATATTACACAGTCATTAAAAATCAGGCAGAGAGCTGGGGATTTAGCTCAGTGGCACCATGCCTGCTTTGCAGACCTGAGTTTGATCCCCAGTACTACAAAAAAAAAATTCAGGCAGAAGAAGGGAATGAAGGGGGGTGGGGGGTAATCAGGCAGAACTGATGGGTGTAATGGCACACACCTGTACTCCTAGCACTCAGGAGGCTGAGGCAGAAGGACTGCCGAGTTTGAGGCCAGCCTGGGCTACATAGTGAAATCCTGTCTCAAAAAACAACAAGGCCAGGGATTTAGCTCAGTGGCACCATGCCTGCCTCACAAGCACAAGGTCCTCAGTTCAATCCCTGGTACCAAAAAAAAAAAAAAATCAGAGCCATTATTAAGTACTGATATAGAATAATCAATGTAAACCATTAAGTGAAAAAACGCAGGTCATAAAACATTACAAATACAGTGCATGCTTTGGCAGCACATAATAAAACATTACAAATACATTAAAACTTAAAAGAAGATAAGCATATAGTCTTCTGTGCTTACACATATATAGACATGTAAATTTTACCAATGTGTAGTATAAAGTTCACAGAAAGTCCTAGGAGACATATCATTTGACCCTTGACAAAGAAAAGGAAGTGGGTTAGTAGTGGGGGAAGGAACTGCAGTACTTTGAGCTTTTACTCCATCCTTGTATTTGTATTCTTTTTCTTGTTCTTTTTTGGTTATTTTGATATAGGGTTATGTGTACTTCAGGCTGGCCTTGAACTCCCAGTGATCCGCTGGGATTGCAGATGTGTACTACCATACCCAGCTGCATTTGCATTCTTGTAAGCTTAAATAAAATTTTTCTCTAAATTCATTATATAAATGTAGATGTACACCTTCAAAATCACCTATCTACACAAAAGAAAGCAAGTGTTTTAAGTTTTCTGCAATCTCGGATCTTCCAAATTATCATCTTGGCCATTCTATCAGAAGTACTATTGTTCAAGCTCTATTTCCCACTGGATACACCACATTCTTTTAACTAAAAAAGTCCCTTGTGCCGGCAGTTTACTAATTTGTCAGTGAATTTATAGAAATACTGAAAAGGTCTAGCCTAAGGCTGTATCCATTAATAAACTTCAGGAAAATTAATTATAGAGTCTGGTTAAAGTAGGTTATTCAAATGATTTCATGATGAGAAAATGAGAAAAAATAATTTCTAGATTTCTTCACTGTTACTTAGATACAAACTGAGAGAGGGTTGTTTTGTTTGTTTTTCCAGTAATAAGGACTGAATCCAGGACCTCCAGCATGCCAGAAAAGCATTCTACCACTGAGCTACATCACCAGTCCCTTTCATTTGTTTGCTTGCTTGCTTGTTTGTTTTGAAGCAGGGTCTCATCTGCTAAACTGCCCAAGCTGGCCTTAAACTTGCAGTCTTCCTGCCTAAGCCTCCCAAGTAACTGGTATTACAGGTATGTGCCACCATGTCCAGCTTTTTATTTTTTTTTAATAAAACATATTTCATAAATTCTAATATCTCATGCTGGGGATTTAGCTCAGTGGTTCCACCGCCTGCCTTGCAGGAGCAAGGTCCCAAATTTGAACCCTGGTACCAAAAAAAAAAAAAAAGGCTTCTCATAAATTCCAATATCTCACAACCAAGAAATTACCATGTAAACAATAGCAACAAAGGATTCCTGGTTTAGGAGTAAATGTATCCCACTTTTAGAAGCATGCCTTTGGCATTTTATAAATACCATGCTTTTTTAGTAGCATCGCTGCAATTCTGGTTTGAAGCAAAATACACATTTCCTAAGTTAGAAGTGATGTTTTGACTGCAGAAGAGAAAGCTTCAAAATAATTTTCCTTTGTCTCCTGAAATGAGCCTTTGAAATTTCTGCAGATAAATTCCAAGTCCTGCACTACAGCCTTTGTCTCTGAGATGCTCCAAACTATCAGCAATATGTGCTCTCTTCTCATCTACTTTGCTAATTTTTAAAATTTCAAATACTAAATAAAAAATATTTGTGCCAAGCATGGTAGCACACACTGTAATCCCTGCTACTCAGAAGTCTGAGGCAGGAAGACCACAAGTTCAAGCTCAACCAGGGCAACTGAACGAGATCCTCTCTTAAAAAACAGAAAGGGCTGGGGATATAGTTCAGTGGGAGAGCACTCCTGGGTTCAATCTCCAGTATGAAGGAAAGAGAGAAAGAGACAGACAGAGAAAGAGAGACAATGAGAAAAGGAAGGTAGGAAGGAAAGAAAAATAGGCTGGGGGAAGCAGCTTGGTCAGGGAACCCACAAGTCCCTGGGTTCAAACCCCAGTGCTAGAAAAAAAAAAAAAAATGCAAACATTTTTGAGACTTTCCACATCAGAAAGCATACTAGTTGAAGAAGGTACCTCAAACTCTCTGGAACTTGATAGCTCAGGAAGTCTTCCTCCATGATTGCTTGCTTGGTTCCTTCAACAGACATATTCCTTTGCCACCCAAAGATTTGAGGTATCGTTCTCACTGTAAGGCTTCAGGTCAGTGGCTCTCCACTGAGGCAAGTCTCCACCACCGACATTTAGCAAAGCCCAGTGACGGTCCCAGTATTATAACTTAGGAAGGAGGTAAACCCTAGGGATGCTGCCTTACATCCTACAATCACAGGACAACTACCCACCCCGAACAACTGTCAATAGTCAATACTGCCAATGGTGTTGAGGTAGAGAAACTGCTCTATGCAAGTACACTTTCCTTGTATCACCCCATCCTTCTCCCATCAACACCTAATCCCACTAAAATCAAGACAAACCTGCTTCCCCGGGTCAGCCACAGCACAGTATGCAGACACGAGACACGAGCAAGCCACTGCCCCATACCTCCCCTGCCCCATACCTCCACCACTAGGGAAAGGAGCAGACAAATGGCTCCCTGACAAGTTATCAGGAGGTTTCTTACAAGCCAAATCGATGCCACCAGCTAACCATGAAGCAATTCTCACTAGACACCAAATTCACTAAAACTTTTTTTTTTGGAGACAGGGTCTCACTATGTAGTTCAAACTGGCCTTGAACTCACTATGTAGCCCAGGCTGGCTTCCAACTCACAGTGATCCTCCTGCCTCTGCCTCCTGAGTGCTGGGATTACAGGCATGGGCCACCACACCCAGACACTAAAACATTATTTCGAATTATGAAATAAAGTATTTTCACTTGTAAAATATAACTAAGAGTACCTCAAAGTCATCTTTCACAAAATGCACACTTTAGCTGATTTAAAAAATAAACTCATTTAGGGCCAGGGATTTAGCTCAGTGGTTTTGCCGCCTGCTGCGTAAGCACAAGGACCTGAGTGTGATCCCCAGTACCAAAAAAATTTTAAAAATAAACTCATTTAAAAGTTCTCTTTCTAGGGCTGGGGATTTAGCTCAGTGGTTCTGCTGCCTGCCTCAAAAACACAAGGTCTGGAGTTTAATTCCCAGTATGGGAAAAAAAAAAAGTTATCTTTCTGGAGTACATAGATAGAAAACAGAGAGGGAGAATGAATTCATTACATTTCAGCAATCACTATTATATTAAGAGGAGGAGAATGGATAAAGCCCTCTGAGTATTCTTCCTTAGTCCCTCTCTCATATTTTATTAATTTCATCAAAGACAACTAACAGCTTAGAACAATGTTTACTCAGGCATGTTAATTCCTGTTCCAAAACCTTCCACCAAAAAATGGGAAGAAGGGCTGGGGATTTAGCTCAGTGGTTCCAGGCCAGCCTAGAAAGCGCAAGGTCCCAAGTTCGATCCCAGGTGCCAAAAAAAAAAAAAAAAATGGGAAGAAAAGGACCTATACACAGTCCAAGAATTGGGACACGCTAGGTGAAACACACATACAAACACAGTTTCTTTTCTCAAGGCGCCTCTGAACTTCCCAGGACATCCAGTGCAGGTATAAACCTCCAGTGTGATCTTCACACTGGGTGCCCAGCCAAGGCCAGGAGCACCACCCAGGCCCATCTGATGCTAGAAGCTTTTAGGGTGAGACATTCTGGACACACATAGAGCAAGGTTTAAGAAATGATGCTGAGTGTGCTGGCGTACACCTGTAATCCGAGCACTCAGGATGCAGAGGGAGGAGGATCTCTGAGAGTTCAAAGTCAGCCTGGACTACATAGTGAGTTCAAGGTCAGCTTGAACTACAAAGGGAGACCCTGTCTCAAAACAAACAAATGAGTCTCAACCAGGCATGGTGCCACATACACATAATCCTAGCACTCGGGGACACTGATGCAAGAGGATTACAAATTCAAGCCCAGCTTGGGCAACTTACCAATTTAGTGACACCCTGTCTCAAAAAGGAATTGGGGAGAGGGTGGTCCTCAGTGTGAAGGCTCTGGGTGTTCCATCCCCAGTACTGCTAAAAAAGAAAAACGAAGGAGGGAGGAAAAGAGGGAGGGAAGAAGGGAAGAAGGGATAGATGGACGGATAGATGGACGGATGGATGGACGGATTTTCTTTAAGAGTTGGTTTTAAGAAATGTATCCATTCTAGAGTTACAACTGGAAGGAGGTGCTCCTTTCCCATTTCTCTGACAACTTCTACTCCATTCCAGGAACACCTCTGTATCAAATGAAGATGACTAAAGCAACAAGCAAGTGAATGAATCTGGAAATATGGAGAGAAGCGTAGTAATTTTTAAAAAGTGGGGAGTTTTTGGTTTGGGGGGGGGGTTTGGTTGAGACAGGGTCTCATTATGTAGTTCAGGCTGGCCCTGAATTCCTGATGATTCTCCCACCTCAGCTTAAAAAGTATTTGTAAAGGGGCTCTGTCTTAAGTTTAATGTCATAAAAATGATTTCTAAGAAACCTTGCTTGGCTGGCTAAGTACCACCTAAAGCAGCCTATCTGTGTGGTAAAAAGCACAGCACACACAAGCAGCACACATGCATGGTGAAGGAGACAAACTAAGAAAGGGAGCGCAGCACCTCTTCACACTTACGGACTTCGGAAGCCATAGCTGCATCAGGGTCTCACACGAGACAACTCCAGGGCGTTGCCCTAGGTGCCGTAGCTTTGGCCTCAGAGATTACCTGAGCCTGCCACCAGTTAACTGTAGAAATGATACCTATAAACCCCAGCACACCTCAGCACTCAAAGCATGAGTCTGGGTGTAAGGCAAACTGAAGCTGAGTCCTGGCTTTCCCCTTCAGAAGCTATGAAATTCCCACAAATGTAAATACAGAGATAAGAAGACCTGCCAGCAAGAGGCATGGTGAAAATTAAGTGAAACAATCCAAGCTGGGTGTGGTGGCCCATTAACCCCGTACTTAGAGAGGCAGGCACCACCCGTACTTAGAGAGGCTGAGGCAGGAAGGTTAAAAGTTCGAGCCCAACCTGGGCAACATAGAAATTTAAGGAGGTCCTGTCTCAAAATTGAAGAAAAGAAAAAAAATCCTGGTAGGCACTTAGTACAGTTCCTGGGACAGAGTATTTACTAAATGTGAGTTATTTTAACATCAGAACCAGGTCAATGATAGGATTTTAGCACAAAATCCAACCTAGAAAAAAAATTAAACCACAACACAGTGCTCTCTGACAGTAACCAGATGTCATCAGAATTCCCAACAATTCAAAGTACTATAATAAAGAGCATCCTTAAGTGTCGCTTGCAGACAACAAGATCTTCTACTCAGAAGCAAAACAGGTACAAAAAATATTTTTCCTATCCTCAATGACCTGAAATTAGAGAAATGTGTAACCAAGGTGTTTCAGCTAAATTTGAAACTTCAAATGGAGTCAACAATATCCTAATGCTCAAGATTAGAAGAACAAACCAGAAACAATAGCCCACACCTGTAATCTCAGCTAGTGGGGACTTTGAGTATTAGGTCTGAAAATTTGAGGCCAGCCTGGTCAACTTAGTGAGACCATGACTCAAAATTTTAAAAAGGGGCTAAAAGAGGGGGGCTGGGGGATACAGCTCAGTGTTTCAATTTCCACTACTGAAAAACCATATATAGAGAGAAAAAGAGCAAAAAAACTTTGACTGTTTTTTTGGGTTTTTTTCTTTGGTGTTTTGAGACAGGTTCTCAAACTTCAGTTTGTTTTCGGTACCAGGGATTAAACTCAGGACCACACGCTTGCAAGACAGGTGCTGTTCCACTGAGTTAAATCCCCAGCCCAGAGTCTCACCTTATAGTTCAGACTTGCCTTGAACTCACCAAATTGATCTGAAATTCGCAGCGACCCTCCTGCCTCAATCTCCCAAGTGCTAGGATTAGAGGTGTGTGCCACCACACTCAGCCAATTCTAACTCTATTTTTTTTAAGTCAAAACCATTAAAGCCTAGGGGTTTTTTTCATTCAGTTTATTGGTACATTTTAGGTATACAATACAGTTACATTCATCACTGGGATCCTGTACCTTTACATGATGCATCTTGGTTCTTATTTTTTTTCCTCATCCCCCTGCCCTCCCTTCACCCCCTCCACCCTTCCCTATTTACAAAGACTTTGTTTCCAAGTTTTTCCTTTTCTCGTATTTTTTCTTTTCCCTTATTTCCTTTCCCCTACCCCTCCCACTTCCCCTGCTCCTTTTGACATTTTCTTCCTATTTCGCATTATCAATTATACATTTTGATTCTTATTTACACTTTTAGTTTGTCACACCAGAGAAACTTATGTATTTACACCTGTGTGTCCTATTTATTTCACTTAAGAGTATCGCCTCAATGTCATATACTTAGCTACAAGTCTCCAATTTCTCATTCTTTATGGCTGAGTAGTACTCCACTTTATTTAAAAACCACATCTTCTTTATCCAGTCTCCAGTTGATGGGCAACTGGGCTGTTTCCAAGCTTTAGCTATTACAAACTGTGCCGCTATAAACATGGTTGCACATAGATCACTGTGGTATGTTTCTTTTAATTCTTTTGGGAAGATACACAGCAGAGGAATAGCTGGGTCAAATAGGACTTCCAATCCTAGTTGTCTGAGGTATCTCCATATTGATTTCCACATTGGTTGCACCAGTCTGCACTCCTACCAACAATGGAGAAGGGTTCCTTTCTCTCCACACTCCTGCCAGCATTTGTTATTTGTTGATTTCTTGATAGCAGCCATTCTTTCTGGGGTGAGGTGGAATCTCAGCGTTGTTTTCATCTGCATCTCTTGAATGACCAGTGATGTTGAACATTTTTTCATATATTTATTTGCTGCTTTTACTTCTCTGTCTGAGAAATGTCTGTTCATTTCAATGCCCATTTTTGAATTGGGTCTTTATATTTGGGGGGGTCTGATTTTTTTTAGTTCTTTATATATTCTAGATAGTAGACTTTTGTCTGAGGAACAGCTGGTAAAAATTTTTTCCCACATTGTAGGTTGTCTTTTAGCTCTGTTGGTGGTTTCTCTTGCAGTGCAGAAACTTTTTAGTAAGATGAGATCCCAGTTGTTGATTCTTTGTGCTAGTTCCCATGCTATTGAGGATTTGTTCATAAAGTCCTTTCCTATGCCAATGTCTTTGAGAGTTCTACCTAACTTATCTTCCAGAAAGTTTAGTGTTTCTGTTTTAACATTTAAATCTTTAATCCACTTTGATTTTAGTTTAGTGCATGGTGAAAGGTAGGGGTCTAGTTTTAATCTTTGGCAAGTTGAAATCCAGTTTTTGTAACACCATTTATTAAATAAGCTATCTTTCCTCCAGTGAGGGTGGTTGGCTCCTTTGTCAAAGATGAGGTAGCTGAATATGTCTGGAGTTGTTTCTCCATCTTCTAATCTATTCCAATGCTCCTCGGGTCTGTTTCTTTGCCAGTATCATGCTGTTTTTAATCACAGTGGCTTTGTAGTACAGTTTCAAGTTGGGAATTGTGATACCCCCTGCCATGACCCTGTTGCCTAGAATAAGCCTAATTATTTTTATGTCAAGTGCTAAACCATGTGTTTAAATCTTTCTCAAAATTAACACTGGCTAGGGCCAGGTATGGTGGCACACACCTGTACTCCTAGCACTCAGGAGGCAGAGGCAGAAGGATCTCGAGTTCAAGGCCAGCCTGGGCTACACAGTGAGTTCAGGGCCAGCCTGAAGTACAAAGAGACCCTGTCTCAAAAAAAAAAAAAAAAATCAACACCAGTCAGAGAAATCAGACCTGTATTTTGCCAAATACTGTGTGTACCTATGAGGGGGCCCAAACACACACACAAGCACATACACACTCCTATCTAAAAGAAACCCATTTATGTGTCCATGAAAGACTCTAAACATTAGGCTGAAACAATCCCTCCAGTCATTTGGCCAAGTTCCCTACCCTTCTGTGTCTCAGTCCAATGCACACTGCTCAGATAACCAGCATGGCTACGCATTACAAAGCAAATACTGCAGGCTAAACACTGTTTTGTGATTCGGAGTAAATAGAGAACAGATTCACTTTCTGCACTTCAAAGAGCTCATCCACCTTGGCTCCCGTGCTGAAGAATGGCAAGGGGTGTAGCTCACCATCAGAAAGACCCAGGTATGAATGCCAACTCCAACTCAGCCTTGGTCTATCTGTTAATCTCTCTGAGCCTCAATTCCTTGGGTGTGAAATAGGACAATAAGACTACCCACTTTTCAGGGTTGCTGTGAGCCGTGACAAGTCAAAATCAAAAGTAGCTCCATACATAGTTTCCTTAGCTGTATCTTCCCAGGGTGATCAAGGTGCCCTTTAGCTAAGTTTCTTTGCAATTCTTAGTTTTCATCGTTTCTTATAAAAGCTGACCCTCTAGCCAAACAGCTATGCTCAGTGGCCTCTGCCAGTTTTCCTCAAGGCAACTGTAAAGCTTTCCCATCGTTCCCTCTCTGGACCAGCCTCCCCTTTCTGTCAGACTCCATGCCTCACCTTCTTCACAATTCCACCAAAACTGATCTTCTTCAGAACTTCTTTTTCATCTAATCCTTTTGTTCTTTCTACTCTTCCCACCTGGCCCTAGGAGCCAAGAGAGCACATCAGAAAATAAGGCTTAGAAATTAAACATACAGGGCCGGGGATTTAGCTCAGTGGTTTTGTTGGCTGCTGCGCAAGTCCAAGGACCCGAGTTCAATCCCCGGTACCAAAAAAAAAAAAAAAGAAGAAGAAATTAAACACACAAATTCAATTCACTTATAAGTAAGTTATTTCCTGACAACACAGGAATGAATTAAGGCTAAGCTACAAAGTGCAACCCTAAAACAGCACAGTCACGTAACAGCTCGGCACTGGAGGCTACAAGAACAGAGGAAAGATGCAAAGAACCAGGGAAATCCACCCCTAACTTTGAAAAAACCCACTGCTCCCCAGCAATGTCATTTTTACATAAAAATAAGATCATACTCTACAATAAAAGGCAGCCTCCATTTTCACTACCTTTTTGCTGCCTCCAGCTTGTTAAACTTACCTAACACAGCTCATTTCTCACAGACTCTTCTCGTTCACTTAATGTTTTGCCAGTGTCGGAACAAAGGCAGCCACCAGATTTTTTTTTTTTTTTCTGGAGATGGAGTCTTGCTAAGTCACTGAATTCTCAGACGGGGCACAAACTTGGAATCCTCCTACCACAGCTTCCCAGGATGCTGCAATTACATGCCAGACAGCATAGTATTTTAAAATGAAGGTGTCAGGGGTGGTGGTGTATGCCTTAATCCCAGCACTTGGGAGGCTGAGGCAAGAGGATAGCTATGAGTTCCAGGCTACATACCAAGACACTGTATGTCTCTCTGTCTCTCTCTTTCTCTTTCTCTCTCTCTCTCTCTCTCTCTCTCTCTCTCTCTCTCTCTCTCTATATATATATATATATATAAATATAAATTAAAATAAATAAATACAGGCCGGGGATTTAGCTCAGTGGTTCCAGCACCTGCCTCGCAAGCCCAAGGTCCCAAGTTCAATCCCCGGTACCAAATAAATAAATAAATACAATGAAGGAACACCTTGGCTAGACAGAAGAAGGCTAGCATTACACAGCATTTGTCTATGTGGTTCCCTCTGTAATAAAACCCCTCCAAATCCACTGGCTATATTCATGGAAATCTACTGCCACCCACCAAATGTTCTGACACTCACCTGCATCCCCACTATGTGAGAGGCTGAGGCAGAAGGATTGCAAGACTGAGACTATGCTGAATAACTTAGCAGGACCTTGTCACAAAACAAAAAAATATAAAAAGGACTGGGATATAGCAAAGGCCTTAGGTTCAATCCCAAGTACCGCAAAAAAAAAAAAAAACAACAACCCTACTGCCACCCATTTAGAATTAGCAGTAACTAAAACTACAACAGCTGATTAGATCAGGACCAGTTAGATGTTTGGTCTTGAGAAGTGGAAGGTGGACTGAGGAATACAAGTGATGTCCACTAGTATTTTAAATGAGTTTGTGGAAATACAGGGGCTATAGGGCTGCCACGATTGGCAATGTGCATAGGGAGGAAGAGAATACAGTTCTACCAAGGATGAATACAAAGAGACTGCTGAGGACATGTGGCCCTGACAAGAATGAGAAGCAAGCTTAGTGCAAGATGACAGCTGAGTTCCTGAGACTCAAGTACTCCTAACCTTATAATGAGCTCTTTCTCTTTTTCCTAAGTTAGCTTAACAGCTCTATGTTCATCGAACGACCTCTATGACATGCAAACTCCAAACAATACAGTATTTGAAAGCTCTCCTGTATGAACCTTGCCTACAAAAAGCTACTGCTTCTCCTGATCCATATGCCTCATTTATGCCAGCTGGGCCACAAGCATCCTCTGACATGAACGCTGCCAGGGAAGGCTGGTTGGGGGTCAGTTATGCACTGACCTGGCTGTGGTACCTCCTACGGGCCTCCGTCACTCACCTCTTCACTCTCACTGTCACTCAGTGGACCCTCCCTTTTGGCATCATCTGTCACTCAGACCGCTTTGTGCTGTCCTGCACTTTCCCATGTCCATCTGTTCTGCATCTTGCACTCTCCCGGTTCCCGCCTGTTTCACTGTACTTATGACTGTCATACCTGTCCTGCCCTCTGATGGCCTCGAAGCTCCACTCCTAGGCTTTGACTCTTGGCTCTCAGCAAGCTCCAGTCGAGCTTCTGATCTGCTCCCCCAGCGACACTATGAACACACCCCCAACTAATGGGCACCTATAACTCCACTGCCTTTCTCCAGGGCTGGCCTCATGGCCTGTCCTGGCCTAACACCAGCATTATCCCCATTCTGTCAAACCCCACTCCACTCCCCTTCCAGCAAACCGTGATTCTGTAGCAGCCACGCCCATGGCCCCGAGCAGAGGCTCCCAACATGCCAAGCATGGATTCTGCCCCAAACAGGGAGATGCTGGGTTTAGCTAACAATTAATGAACTGAATTTGAAGTCCCAGACTCATGTTTCACAGGAGTTTTGTTGTCCAAATATCCAATTAAGAGCTAAAACTCAAACAGGAATTCTGTGAAATGGCAGGCTTTAGTAAACATGTGGGGGAGACAAACTACCTCATGTGACAGACATCATTTTATTGCCATAGCTGACTTAATCAACAGCCTTCACAAAGAAACCTGGCCAGGCATGGTGGCACACGCCTGTGATCCTGGCACTTGGGAGGCTAGAGAGTTCAAGGCCAGATTGAACTACACGGGGAGACCATGTCTCAAAAAACACAAGGGGGGAAAAAAAAGCAAGAAACCTACTAACTGAAGTCTTCTAGTCTCTTACAGCTCCAGCATTTATTACATCAACTCTTTCCTACAACTCAATTTCTTATTTGGCTGGGGGCCCAGGGTAATCATCACCAGGATAGCTGGACTCAAGGACTCAGTAGTGGCTATCTTCATCATGTGCCAATGCTGCTCTGTGAGGTGCCACTTCTGTAATTCCTATTCTTGGGAAAAGTCACAAGTCACCTCAATTCCTTGTCAGGAATAAGGGCAGAAACATGGTGAACTAACAGCTTTCAGTCCCCTGGGTACCAAATCCCTAACCGACCCAACCCAGCCAGTCACTCTCACGTGCTGACCTCAGCCTGACAGTATTCTTGACAACAAGCTGCAGCGGCACCTCTGCCACACAGCTCCTAGTCCTAATCTCAATATTAAAATTTTTTTGTCTTAGTAGACTACAGGTGCCAAGGAGTCCAATGGAAGGAGATATTAAAAGTGGAGTACGGCAGGGCCAGGGATTTAGCTCAGTGGCACCATACCTGCCTTGCAAGCACAAGGTCCTGAGTTCGATGCCTGGTACAAAAAACAAAACAAAGGGCCAGGGATTTAGCTCAGTGGTTCCGGCGCCTGCCACGCAAGCTCAAGGTCCCAAGTTCGATCCCTGGTACCAAAAAAAACAAAAAAAACAAAAAAACAAAACAACAACAACAACAAAAAACTGGAGTAAAGCAGAAACATACCATGAGGAATAAACTAAGGATCCAGTCAGATTTTGAGTACCTAGAAATCAGTGTTCCTGCCAGAACCGAGTATCTAGGACTACAAATCAGTTCTGGACCCATTTGCACTCACTGCTGGCATCATATGCCAAGCCAGAGGGTGAGTCCCTGTGGAGTTAGGCATAGCCTGGAGAATCAACTAGCTCTGGAAGCAAAGAAGCAGCAGGCCTGAGACCAAGAAAAACTGATACTCAGTGTGGTCCATGGACCAGCATTGCCAACATCAAGCTGCTTAGAAATACATGGGCCAGGGATTTAGCTCAGTGGTTCCAGTGCCTGCCCCGAAAGCACAAGGACCTGGGTTCGATCCCTGGTACCAAAAGAAAAAGAAAAAAAAAAAAAAATAAGAAAGAAATACAAAAGATTGGGGCCACCTTAGCTCTACTTAATCAGCAGCAGCATTTTAACAATATAGTGAATTAATGCAAATTAAAGTGTGAAAGTGCAGTCTAAACAATGGCACCCCAAGAACATCCTGGGTGATGGGTACAGAATACCAGTAGCACACGGAGCTTTTACAGGCCACAGCAATAGGAAGGCAATCAGAGCAGAAGTTCACCCTGGTTCAAATCTAGAGTCAGTCATCTACTAGTGGTCAAGTCTGTAGCCAGTCACTCCACCTCTCAGAGTCTTTGAGTCTTTTGGGCTTCGGGGGTTCCTTTTTTGGTTGTTATTTTGTTTTGTTTTTTGAAACAAGGTCTTGATATGCAGTTCAGGCTGGCCTTGAACTCACTATGCAGCCCAGGTGGGCCTTGAACCTCTTGACAATCCTCCTGTCTCAGCCTCCCAAGTGCTGGGATTACAAGCGTGCTCCACCACCCCTGGCAGCTCTGAGTCTTGATGGGGACATTAATTATACCTTACAGGGTCCAAGTCTAGAAACATGCAGTAACATGAAACAAATATTGCTTTCTTTCCATTCTAAAGTACACACCAACCCACCTAAGCTGCGTAGACCCTGTGACAGAGAGAGATGGCTTAGAAACACCCCTGGGGGAGAAAGGGCCAATCTACAATAGGACAAGTTTCTATAACACAGACACTCTAACATAATTATTACACTGTATTTTCCAATCCAAGGAAGAAATCAATGACATCAACAAATATGAATACTGCAGGACACCAGAAATTACACTGCTGAATTTGTTTAGATGTCCACCCAACGTTCTGGACTGTCACTGTCCAATATAAATACATGAAAGCCACATAGGTAGTTTTAAATCTTCTAGTAGTGGCTGGAGATTTAGCTCAGTGGTAACGTGCCTGCCTCACAAGTGCAAGGTCCTGAGTTCAAACCCTGGTATCACAAAAAAAAACAAAAACAAAAACAAACAAACAAAAATTCATTAAAGAAAAAAAATCTTCTAGTAGTCACAGTAATAAATTATGGGGCTGGGGAGTATCTATGTGGTAGAGTACATGCTTAGCACATGTAAAGCCCTGAGTTCAATCTCCAACAAAAAAATATTAAGAAGTTGTATTTACTCACAATATTATCATTTCAACATATAATCAACATTAAGAGCTAATGAGGGCTGGGGATTTAGCTCAGTGGTGCCGCCACTTGTCTCGAAAGTGCAAGGTCCTGAGTTCGATCCCCAGTACCAAAAAAAAAGAACTAATGAGATATTTTACATTATCTTTACCAAGTTTTCAAAACCTTGAGTACTGTACTTACAGCTCATCTCAATCAGGACTACCTACCTTTTGGTTGTTGTTGTTTTGTTTTGTTTTTGAGACAAGGTCTCACTACGTAGTTCAGGATGGCCTGAACTCACTACATAGCCCAGGCTGGCCTTGAACTCGTGGCAATCCTCCTGCCTCAGCCTCTGGAGTGCTGGGATTACAGGTGTGTGCCACCACACTGGGCTAGGACTTTTACAGGCCAAGGATTATAAATGTGAGCAGGACTACATACATTTCAAGAGCTCAGCAGCCATATCCAGCTGGTGGCTACTTGCCAGAGCAATTCCAGACATAAAATAATTATTTGCAGCTACCTTCCATGCACCTACTGTCATTCCATATCCCAGCATATGAACACTGAGTCACAGATAGTTATGTAAACATGGGAAGAAGACTTTTTGCTCACCTGGCATATTTTCAGTTACTGTTGTTGTACTGAGGACTGAAACCAGGGCCTTTAGGCTGAGCTCCACTTCCAGCCCTTCTTTCTATTTTACATTTTGAAACAGGGTCCCACTAAATCACTAAATTGCCACAGGCTGGACTCCAACTTTCAATCCACCAGCCTCAGCCTCTCAGAGTGCTAGGATTACAGGCATGCACCACCACACCCAGTCCTGTTTTTTTTAAACTTTAGCCAATATAAATTATACCAACAGACAACCTCAACAAGAGTCAACCATCAATTGGGCTAAATTTTTCTCAACAAAACAGTGTTGCAGTATAAGATTATAACAAAAAAAAATGTGGGCATCTTCAACTATAAACAAGTGAAATACACGCTACCCTCTTGCCTATACAGTATTTCACTCACTTTTATTTTACCGTTTTTTTTGGTACCAGGGATCAAACTCACAACCTTGTGCTTGCAAGGTAGGCACAGTGCTGCTGAGCTAAATCTCTGGCCCTCACTCACTTTTAACCTGATGTTGAAGCCCTAGAGACAGACAGAAGACACCCATTCTGTGCATTTTCATAGCCAAAAACAAACATCTAATTGCAAAGGAGGTGAGGTAGGACAAGAGACACAATACCAAAAAAAAAAAAAAAAAAAAAAAAAAAGAGACACAATACCCTCCAAGACCAAAGGGGGGGGGGGGGGGGGGGGCACTCTTCTAAGGCTGGGGATTTAGCTCAGTGGCACCGAACCTGCCTCGAAAGTGCAAGGTCCTGAGTTCGAACCCCAGTAACAACAACAAATAGGTCAATCTCCTAAAACAGGCAGACCAAGGAACACAGAATGGCTATGATTTTAGGAAACATATTCACTCAGCTAGGCATTTTATAGGTAATGCATCTTCATAACCATCCTCTAGAAAAGTATAGTTTGGAATTTAAGTAACTTGCTCCATGTCCTAAAGCTAGGAAGCAGCACAGGACAGTTTCTACAGTTGAGGATCAGGCAAAAGGTGGATGGCACCAAGTGTTCAGTAAAGGCATCTGAAAATCTGCCATCCTTTACCGCCCAGAGTTAACTAGGATAGTATGCACAACCTCAGGTCCCTGGCTTTCTCTTGCAGTCCTGCTACATGAAATCAGCAGAACTGATAAAGATCAGCTTACCAGTGAGTACCCATGTGAGGCTTAATTTGATTACCTCATGTTTTCAGGTTCATCTGTTAAAAGGATTATAAATGTGAGCAGGATGAAATACCATCAAAACACATACGATAAATTTTGAAAGGAGAGAGAAAGAAGTGAAGGGAACAGCTAGACTAGAGTCCAGATGCTGGGTTCCAGTTGTGGACATGCTATTCACTACCTGATGAGCCGTAGCCCCAATTTGGGCTCAGTAAAAAATGAAGGAAGGGCTGGGAGTGTAGCTCAGTGGTAGAATGGTTACCTAGCATGTGTGAGGCCTTAGGTTCGTTCCCAGCATTAAAAAAAAAATTTTTTTAATAAATTTTGGAGGACAATGAGGTAACTACAAATATATGAAGTATCTCTGGCTATGTGATGCTTTAAAAACAAGGCTTCAGCAGCACTTGGATGGCTGAGGCAGGAGGCTCGCCGTGAGTTGAGGCCAGCTTGAACTACATAGCGAGACCCTACCTCAAAAAACCAAAAATAAAAACAGAAGGCTTTGAAATTTCTGACCTATTTTTTTTTCAACAATCTAATACTTACTTTGCTGATCTCTAGAAAGAACTTAACCCTCAGAGAAGAAAATTATAAAATCAATACCAAGCCAGGCTCAGTGGTATGCACCATTAACTATACACCCTGAGAGTCTGAGGCACAAGGATTGCAAGTTCAAGGCCCACCTGGGCAATTTAGTGACTTAGCAAGACCCTGCCTCGAAATAAAAAATAACAAGGGTTGGAGCTGTAGCTCAGTGCAAAGGCCCTTGGTTCGACCTCCAGTAACTGGAAAACAAAAAATCAACAATACCCATTACCAGCCCCAAGAATCAACCTCTGAAAGGAGAGGTTTGTGTCCCAAAAAGAAAAAGCTGATGTTGAGAAAGCAATCAAAAACAACAACCCGGGGGCCGGGGATTTAGCTCAGTGGTTCCACCGCCTGCCTTGCAAGCGGAAGGATCCGAGTTCGATCCCCAGTACCAAAAAAAAAAAAAAACCCTCCATATATCTTTAAGTCTCTATGGACCATTCCAGATGCCTTGAAGCTCAAATTAAAGTTGTAATAACTGACTAAAAAGAAACAATGCAAAACCAGAATTTCTGGCTCTAAAGAACATTAAGGAGATCTTTGGTAGGAAATATGTGGGACAGGTAAGAAAATCACTCAGGGTTTGTCTAAAATCATTTATTTCAGTCTCCAGATGTAGATTAAACAGAATTTGTTCTACCTCCTCATTCTAAAACAGTCAGAATTTAGAACTTCCTTCCTGTAGGAGAGGATTCCAAAAATTCTTTAAACTACGTTTATTTATTGTCAGATTTTTCTCAGCATCACTTTCAATTTACTTTACTTTTCTTCTCCTTTCCAAGAATACATAAAACACAAGTATTTCTCTATTTCTTCTCTGTTTCAATTGGTAACCTCACCCTAGTGCCCAGTAAAATTGCTTTAAGTCTTTTCAATTTCTAGAGCTGTCTCTGATGCATATAATGGATTTCCTTCTCTTTGTGCTGACCAAGTCAGGAAAAACCTGCCTAAACTGGAAGGCCCTTAGTGTCTCTCAAATCTCGCCACCATACATTCTCCCCTGACAGTCAGTCACCAGTTAACCTCAACAACATCAGTTTTTGAACTGCTCAGCCCAAGCTGTGCCCTCTGGGGCTCCCTCTCCTCCTAGCCCCAACACCCTATAACACTTTCCATGCTCCCCAAGGCAGAACAGCCTACTAATAAGGCCAAGTTCTACATCCCACCTCTACTACCATTCATGATCAGGGATCCTTGGCCAGAGTCTCTGCCTTGGTTTCCCCATTGGTACCATGGTGATATCAGCATACAGCTCATTTCATTCTTTCAGTATTAAACAAGATAGCATGAGTAAAGGCCATCATACACTGTTTACTTTCTGGAACCGTTCTGCTTTCTGATTTATCTTTTTTTTTTTTTTTGCAGAGCTAGGGATCACACCCAGGGCTTCTCACATGCAAGGCAAATGCTTACCACTAACCCACACCTCCAGCCCTTCCTCAATTTTTGAAGCATGTATTTTAAGTTCTTTAGTTGCCTATTCCTCTTCATTTGTAGATTTTACTACATAAGCTATTATCTTAGGGACCCAAAACTCAGTGTATTTTACACTTTTCTTCTATCATCTCTGTTCTATGTTAATTACAGTAGTCCCCCCTTCTCTGTGACTTAACTTTTTGAGGCTTCAGTTACCCAAGGTCAACAGTGGTCTAAAAATATTCAATGAAAAATCACAGAAATAAACAATTCATAAGTTTTAAAGAAACTTTCTAATAGTATAGTAATAATTGTCTTATTTATTAGTTATTGTTAATTTCTTACTGTGCCTAATTTACAAATTAAACATTATAGGTATGCACGTATAGGAAAAAACATGATACATATGGGGTTTAGTACTATCCAAGGTTTCAGGCACCCACTGGAAGTCTTGGAATGTGTCCCCCAAGGAGAAGGGGACACTACTGTCCTCTCAATCTAGGCCTTGGCTCCACATAGCCCTCCCGAATTCCAGGCTGTCAGAGCACAGGTGCAAAGGTCACCTCCACGGGCAACTGAATCCAAATCTGAACGCACATCGAACCCCTTCAGCTCTACTCTGCTCAACCTCTTCTGCCTCTGACCTGGCCATCTCAGGGACAAAGATGTCAGTGGCCAAGCAGCCCGAGATGGCGCTTCCGGAGCATCTTCCACTGCTTCCTCCCCATCGTTCCTCACATCTGCTCTGGTGCCCTCCGAGACTCCATCCCCGCGAGCCACACCTAGGATCCACAGCCCTGGTGGGACCCCAGGACTGCTGCAGGGGCTCCCTCATCCGACTTCTCTGCCTCCAGCCTCACAGCCTCCACTCCATCCTCCAGGGTGCTGTCCGCGGGCCTTGGTGACGACTGCACAAGTGCACACTGAAAGGGACCCTACCGAAGGACCTGCCGCGCATGGCCCTTGCCCGCCTCCAGATGCACCAACAACGAGGAGTCCCACCCCGCACGCACTCTGAGCTCTCAGCCTCCCCATCGCCCGCCACACTCCCACTGGTATTTCCTGGCTCAGCTCCCCGCAGGGGCTCCTCCCCAACACTGTGGCATCAGGTGACCAGTCACATTCCTCTCATAGTTTTTGTAGGCTACTTCCCACTGGATTTTTCTCTCTGGTTTCTTCTTCCCTCTGGATTCCCCGGACCTAGCACAATGCCTGGTCATCAGGAAACAGTATCTGTTAAATGGCTGTAAGAATCCCCAAATTATTCCACCACCTGCCTCGCAAGCACAAGGTCTCAAGTTCAATCCCCAGTACCAAAAAAACCAAAAAAAAAAAAAAAATCCCCAAATTAACATCATTTACCATTCTGGAGCTCTATACCACCATTACTTCTATTTATTCTTCTGGATCTTGAAAGCTATTTTGACCTTTAAAAAAAAAAAATCTTTCTAAATCTTCCCTCTTCGTTGCTTTGGGAGTACTTAAATATTTTCACTTCCTTACAGAGGTAGGGATCAAAGCTCAATTAAGTTGAAAGGCTGAGGCAGGAAGATGGCAAAGTCAAGTTCAGCCTGGGATAACCAGTGAGTTCAAGGCTGGCCTGTACTACAATACCCTGTCTTAAAAAATAAAAACAAAACAAAAAAGCTGAATAATACTTAATAATGACTTCAAATATCAGAATATCACCAATATTTTAGCAGTTGATAAATCAATTGCAATTAGGTTATTTACACACAACCAAAATTTCAATAAAGATCTTTAGTATTACTTTCCTGAATTTCAATTCTATTATTGCATGATGTTTTAATGAACCTATAGACAAATGTAGAAATTAAACTGCCAAATGTTTCTGAAGAGTTAAAAGTAACTACTGAAGTAAAACAGGGTATTTTACCACTTGCAGCTTTTTGTTTCCACTTTTGCTAATTCCGATTAGTTCAGGGTTATAAAGCATGTCATCCTATTAGGGAGTATTCTATTATCGTGATCATCTCTCAAGCCTTTTCATCGTTTACCCCTTTCTCTTTTCTGAGAAATTCCAACTACAGCTGTCAAGGCCAGATCTTTTCTGTGAGTTAAGATGAGCTGAATTTACTTTCAAACACACTTTTAATTCTTATAAAGAATTTACTTTCAAACACACTTTTAATTCTTATAAAAACACCATAAAGCCGGGAATTTACCTCAGTGGTTCTGCCACCTGCCTCACAAGGACAAGGTCCCAAGTTCGATCTCCAGTACCAAAAACAAACAAACAAACAAACACTCTAAGACCCAGGCAGACAGCGCCAAGTATTTGCCAAGAGAAATGAAAACTTATACTCAGGAGGCTGAAGCAGGAGAATCACTTGAGCACAAGGGCTCAAAATTAATCTGGGCAGGGCTGGGGATTTAGCTCAGCGGTTCCGGCGCCTGTCCCCCAAGCGCAAGGTCCTGAGTTCGATCCCCGGTACCAAAAAAAAAAAAAAAAGATTAATCTGGGCAATACAGCAAAACCAAAACAATAACAAAGGGCTGAGGATTTAGCTCAACGGTGCCACTGCCTGCCTCCCAAGCGCAAGGTCCTGAGTTTGATCCCCAGTATCAAAACAAAAACCAAAACCTCATATTCACACAAAAACCTACACAGTACACAAATGCTAACAGCAACTGTTTTCATAATCACCAAAAATTGGAAAGAGTTCTAACGTCTTCTAGTGATGAATAAACTGTGGAACATCGACACAGTGAAATATGATACTAACCAGCAATAAAAAAGTATTGACACATAGAATAAAGATGAATCGTGTTCGCTCCGGCAGCACATATACTAGAATATAGATGAACCACATATGAATTTTTTTGGTTTGGCTTTTTTTTTTGACACAGGGTCTTGCTTTGTAGTCCAGGCTAGCCTTGAACTTGCAGTGATCCACCTGCCTCAGCCTCCAGAGAGCTGGGATCACGAGCATGTGCCACCATGCCCAGCCATTCACAAATGCCATTTTGCCAAGAAGCCATTTATATGACATTCTGGAAAAGACAAAACAATAGGAACAGGGCCAGGGATTTAGCTCAGTGGTTCCGGCGCCTGCCTCGAAAGCACAAGGTCCCGAGTTCGATCTCCGGTACCAAAAAAAACACACACACACAAAAACAATAGGAATAAAGAATAGTGTTCCTATAGTAGGACACTGACTGCCAGGGGTGAGGAGCCAAAATACAAAGGGGCAGGTGGGTATGGTGGCACATATAGTCCCAGAACTCTGAGAGGCTGAGGCAGGAGGATTCCAAGTGTGAGTTTAGCCTGGGCAACTTAGCAAGGCTGTCTCAAAATAAAAAAAATTAAAAAGGGTTGGGGATATAGCTCAGTGTGAAGGCCTTCAGTTCAACAGGGAGACAGGGGGCACAAATGACAATGAGGCAGCAGAGGAAATTTTGGCATGATGGGATTATTATGAATTGATTACGATGGTAAATACATGACTATACATATGTCAAAAGAACTGTATGCCATAAAGTAAATTTCACTGCATATAAATTAAATTTTTTACAAGGTCATTCTTGTCTGACACAGTGGTACATGCCTATAATTCCCACTACTCAG
Source organism: Heterocephalus glaber (assembly GCF_000247695.1). Next base: position 4,340,573 of record NW_004624792.1, on the reverse strand, counting down.
GAGGCTGAGGCAAGAAGATTGATAAATTCAAGGTCTGCCCCTGAGCAATTTAGAGAGACTGTCTCAAAATAAAATTTTTAAAAGGGGTGGGGATGTAGCTCAGTGGTATAGCACTTGCCAGCATGTACATGAGGGCCTGGGATCGATCCCCTGTACTGTAAGTTAGCTGGGCATGGTAGCACATGCCTATAATCACAGCACTCTGGGAAGCTGAGGTGGGAAGATCGAAAGTTGAAGCCTACTGTGGGCAATTTAGCAAGGACAGCTTCCAGATAAAAAGCACCACTGATGTACTTTAGTGCAAAAGGATTCAATCCCCAGTACCACCAAAAGAAGAGTTAATTTTTGCTGGGGACAGTGGTGCATGCATATAACGCAGCAGAGATAGCAGTATCACAAAAGCGTAGGCAATTCAGTGAGATCCTGTCTCAAAATAAAAAGGGATGGGGGTACAGCTCAATGGCAGAGCATTTACCTAGCATGCACAAGACCCTGGGTTCCATCCTCAGTATGACACACACGCAAAAGTCAATTCTTTAACCATGATTTATTTGGTTAAAGATTATCCCTAAAATATAATTACCACAAAGGTACAGATTTCTGAAGGGTCTATCATGGCTGCTATTCTTGTTTTGCTGGTGCGTATTGGAAGAAGAGTTCTTTGAGGATTGAGGAAGGAGCAACCCAAATGTCTTTCAGATCCCTTCAGCTTCCCTTGTACCGATGTCCTTTTTAAGGTTCTACATGAGGGCAGCCTCGGCACCAGGTGTGCATAGTGGAGTTCTACGAGGGATAGGAGAAAGGTTATTCAAAAGCTACCGAGGACAAAAAAAAAGCCACCTAGGACAAACTGTACTCCACAGCAAAGCCCAAGAAAGCATTTCAATGGAACAAATTCATCCAAGTCAAAGGTATAAGCAAAATATTCCACTTACATGTTGGCTACTCCTTCCTAGACCTTCCTTAAAAATGAGTCAAGTGGGGGAAGGGGGTCTCTGAGAGGAAGGAGGAAAGAGAACAGAGGGCTCCCGAAGCAGGTTAGGCTGAGATTTCTCAAAGCCCTGCATCCAGCGTTCCTTACCAGGGAAAATATGACTCAGTTTCAGGCAAAAGATAAAACAAACAAGGGTTCAACACCCAGTTACACTTTCTTTCCAGTATATTCTGGGCCAAACCCACACATTCCTGCAGCAAAGGGAATGGCCCACAGGTCCTCCTCAGAGACTGCCCCAGGCACTCCCAGCCAGGCGCCAAGCTCAGGCTCCAGCACAGGCCCCAGGCCCAAGTGTGGGTGCCTCGGTGTTCCTTCCTGGCTCACTCAGGAAGGAGCATGCCCTTGATTATTCTCCGCTCAGGGTTCTTCTCCAGGAAGACCTGGGCCTGCCACATTGTTTTACTCCAGCATGAGATCAACACCTGGGGCAAGCCCCAGTGCAGAATGAGCTCATGGCTGCTGCCTGAAGAGCCAGCTTCCTAACCTTCAGCAACATTTGCAGCTGGAAAGACTGGCTTAAATGCAAAACGAATGCTATTTTCAAGAAGACTCTAGGGGGAGGGGGAAGAACAAAGCTGAAAACCTCCAGGAGAGTAAACCAGAACATTCCATGACATGCTGTGCCTAAAAAGGTTTTTAAAATATTTTTCTCAAGAAATAATCATTGCAAGGGGTGAACTGTCGAAGTTAAATAAAAATCACCGACTCTACAAAGACAAGAATGAAGGACTAAATGATAAAACAGCTTATTGTATTAAGCTAATTAAGGTTTATCATATTAACCATCTGAGTTTTAGTTGGCACCATAAATGCAGGAGCAGCATATCATGCAACATGGATTCAGATCTGCTATGCAAGCATATTTCTGCCACAGTCATCCACAGAACCTCTGGCAGTCGAAAATGAGGTAGAATTGAAAACCAATTTTAGCACAGTGATTTGCAAAGAATTTTGTTCCATCATGTAAGCTATTTACTGGTATATCCGTCTGAGATTACATTTATCTCCATTAAATACTACATAAAGTATTCCAAGCTAACCATGCACTCTTGTTTCTCCTTTTGCCAGTTTCATCACACAGGCGATGTTCTGCAGCCAAATGAAAAACATTTCAACAATAAAAACCCTTGCATAGTTAACACCCTTCACTGCAGATATGCCCACCAATTGCCAGCACAAAACTTAAGCCATTTCAAAGATCCTGGGCATTTCTGAAAAGACTATTCTGCTGAACACAGGAACAAAATACCCACTTCAAAATGAGGGAGAAATTTATTTGCAATCGTGTCTTCTATGAGCTCCTCTTGACTGTACCTCTACCAAGCCAGCAGAAAGGCAGAACCAGTTCTGTTGCTGAGCTCATGTTGGATCTGACTCTGGAGTGACTGGTTTCCTGTTTGGGGAAGTTGCAATTCTTTTCACAAGGAACCCCAAGGCAAAATGTTTAGTGTTCCCCTGAAAGCTCCCACAGCCTTTGTTCTTCACTTTGCTACACTCCTTACCGCTTTCTCTTCTCTTCTCCTGCTCTCTTCTATTCCCCAACCTCTGGTTTGGGAGGGTACATGAAAATGCCAGCTCAAATCTAACTGCAATCATCTGAGGCATAGACATTTCTACCACCCATTACAGTAAAGCTGTGAGTTAACAGGCACCTTTGCACAGATGAAGCCAGACTACCCGATTTCCTCCTGGTCTTGCATTAGTATTCTACATTAAAATGTATGCCACAAATAACCCAATGGCAAACTCACCGTCAACTGCCCCCAAAATCAATAAAAGACATTCCACCACTTGACTCCAAGTGAAAAGCCTTTCAGGTTAACACAGAGCATGGTAAAAGAAAGGTGATGAATGAACAAAAGGCGAATCTACCTCCAGGCTCCTCAAATCCTAAAAAGGTGGCTAGGCTGCCTCGATTTGGTGAAGCCCTTCCTTTTCTTACAATCATCAGGAAAACGCTCCATGTGTACTGCTTCAGCCTTATGCAAAACAGCCTATTCTCCACGAGGCCCTACCGCCTACTATTCTCTAAACTTGCCTCTTTCCAGGCAGGACATGCGATTTTAATGAAGGCATTCAGATTTCACCTTGATAGCAATACCTTCAAAAAGTCACTCGAAATCCCATTAAACGTGGAAAACATTAAGAGTATTTCTTCTCCACTCTGAACCTGGTTTTATCTCCAGGGTATCAATCCACTGTTAAGTCTGTGTATGAATGGATCTGCAAATAAATGCTTAAATTCATGCTCAAAATAGCATATCTCACCTTGTGAACCTTGACCTTTTGGAAAGACTTTGGATCAGTGTTCAGTTACTGTCACACGGTTGCATTCTCTGCAAATATGAAAGGGTTAAAAGCAGCCCCAGTCAACAGGCCTACAAGGGAAAAAAAAAGACAGCATGTATGGCTAACAGCATCATTGGAACGCATTTATGCTCATTTCCTAGAACAACATTGTTACCTTTTGGCCTTCATAATAGTCAGAAGTATCCCAAACACCCTTTAGTAGCTTCTAAAAGGAAAAGCACAAAACAGAACATACCCTGCAAGAGAAAAAAGGCATGCAAAGTAGCATTCTTCAGCAACAAACAAACTACCATTACAAATCCATCAGTTCATTCTGGTTTGGTTTTGTTAAAAACAGAAAGAGAGAGAGAGACTGCATAAACCAAGTGTCCCCACCCTAGCAAGGCACATTTTTTTTCTTTAATAAGGGTCATAAATCTCAGCTCCTTGTCCATCCCTTAAGCAAAAGAAAAAGGCAGGAAAAGCCCAAGTAATCTCAGACCCTGCAAACCTGCACCTTTTTCCCCATCGTCTCTATAGAGGATCTTTTAGGGCTCCATTAGTCACGTACCAGTGCTGTGTGGTGTCTAAGTGTGCATTCACATACTGTGTTGGGATGGCACCTTCCTGCAAGCTCCTCTGCTTTTGGCTGCCATGAAGGGAGGAAGCTGCTATCCCACTGTAGTAGCTCAGTGACTGCATTGTGTTCAGGAGCTGATCTGCCTCAAACCAGTTTCAGCCGGTTCTGGTCACCCTACATAAAAAAGCTATGGCAACCCTCGCTGAGTTGCCAACAAGTCCCTGAAAATCATCAGCACCAGGGGGATCTCACTGGGGGTTACCTCTCCCTTTGAGGTCTTTCTGAGGAGGGGAAGGTCATCGTGTGTCCCCACCACCACCACACAAGCAAACAGCCTTGGAAATGCTCACCTCACCAGCCCCCCAGAGCCCCTTAGGGCGCATTCCCCCTCCCCTCCACCCCGAAGCCCTCCAGACACTGTTTCCCCCTCCTTCTCCTTCCCCCACTTACCTCCCACAACCTGGCTCAGATCTTTGTGTACGTGTGTGTCAGTGTGTGTTCCTTGTGTTGGTGGCTGACAAAGAGCCCCCAAGAAAGCAATCTATGTGTGTCTCCTCACACAGGATGCGTCGGCTGCGAGCCGGCCTGGCCTCCTAGCAGAGCGGTGCTGGCTTGTTGACCAGGCTCCTCTCTGCCTGTCACCCCCACCCCACCCAGCCCCCTCCTCCCTTCCGTCCTTCTCCTTTCTCTCCCAGCCCTGTCACCACCACCAGCAGCCCCCCCAATCTCTTCCTCCTCCTCCAACCTTCTCTTCTTTCAAGCACCTGGGGTGGGGGGGAGTCCAAATCCTTTCATCTCGGGGTACAACACTGGGGATGTATGGGGCGTGGGGGACCAGTGAAGCAAAGCAGTGGGGGAGAGGGGGCACACCGAGGCCTTGCTAAAATCATCTGTACACAGCCAGAGCTGGAAGGGGGAGGCAGCGGGCCGGCGCTCACGTGGCCCCCTCTAGAACCGGTGGGGCCTAGCCAAACTGGCCCTTCCTCGGGCCCCCCAAGGAAACCGGCGGGGCGCAAAGGCCAGCTGTCCCGTGCGCGAGGGTAGAACAGGCCACTGCAGCAGGCCGTGGGGCCTGCGCCTCGCGCGCTCACCCCGACCCGCAGGGGTGGCACGAGGGGCCGGCGCCCCTGCCTCGCTGTCCCCGGCGCCCACCCGCGCCCCTCGCTGCCCGGCCGCCCCGGGTTGCCCCCGCGCAGAGGCGAACACACACCCACCCCCTGCCCGGGGTTGGCCTCTTCGCAGCGGTCAAGCCCGGGCGTCTGGGCCGCAGCTCGGATGACCTTTGTTCTGCGCGGCGCCGCCGGCGGCTGCTGCTGCAGGGGCCGTTGCTGCTGTCGTCGGAGCGGCGGCGACGGCGGCGGCTTCCATGTTACGGGCGTGTCGGCTGCATTCGCGCTGCCGGGGTCTGTGTGTGCGTGTGCGGTGGAGCGGCC